>JZKD02S2238677.1:151336-164880 GCA_000966675.3 Picea glauca | reverse complement strand
CAGGTGTCGCGACTATAGTAAGAGATGAATAGGAAGGTGCAAGAGTAGTTGATGGCCTTGCAGTAGTGTTTGGAGGTAGTGAGCATCGCATCAGAGCATAGATTATGTATCTATATTGAGATAAATTACAACACCCTAGTTTTGATGCATTGTATATTTGTAAGTATTATGAATGGTTGCGGGCTAAGATATGTAATATCCTAACATTGTACATTGAAAATAATAAATCGAAATACATTTCCAGCTATAGATGTTTAATAACTAGAGTAATAGTTGGCTATGATTCCACAAGAGAGGGGGCTTAATGGGGGTTTTGATCCTCAATGTAGCATTTTATATTTGTAAGTATTATGAATGGTTGTAGTCCAAACTATGTAATATGTAAACATTGTACATTGAAAATGGTAAAATGGAATACATCACTAGTTGTATATGGGTAATAAATAGAGTGGTGTTCCACTATGATTCCAAAAGAGAGGGGGCTTACTAGGGTTTTTAAGGGGTTTCCATATGTATTTAGTTTTAATCCATCTTGATAAATCAAATTTTCATTTAGCCATTTATCCCTTTGAATTACCAAGCACTCAGTCATTAGATTGATGTAAGAGGTTGGTTGAGGTAGTCAATTATCTTAGTTATGATAGCATGGGTTGAGTGTAATCATCCTTGGGGGAGGAGTAAGAGTCAAAGAAGCATGGGAGACGAGGAAATTTGAGTACGAAGAAGAGATTTTATATTTATCAAGAAGATAAGAAAACTAGAGTAGAATGTTATATAAATAATGACCAACCATAGTGTGTACTAAAGGAAGATTGTTGAAGATGATAATTATGTTGAGAATGAGGCTAGTGTGCCCTTGAGTGATTTTCTATTAATAAAAATACCCAACAACAAGTGAGCTTGATGTGTGACCACTCCTGTTGCAGTTGGATTTCCTGGAGCCTAGAGTAGAGCGATTCTTGGTCAATATATGTTGGATACCTGGAGGGGATGGAGATTGTTTGAGGTACTATGGTGCAGAGAAGGAAATATTATCCCTTAGGTTGTGCAGATTGATGGGGAAGATAGATGAGTGGATGGAATTTTTGTAGGATTCGTGTCATTGTGTTTTAATGGATATTTGAGTTGTCACAATGGATTGTATGAATCATAGGAACATGTATGTCCTTGTGGACTCATATCCCCACCTCAGGGCTGACTTGTTGCTGACAGAAATGGAGAGCCAGAGTGTATGGTTGGGTGGAATGTCCTTAGTTTGTAGTTGGTTGTATAAAACATTTTTAAAAGATAATTGATATGATCATTGTGTTGTTTAATGTGTGAATGTTATGTTGCATGATGTGTTTTATTTATTTTATGAATTTTTAATTGTTGTTGTGCATGTTTAAATCATTTGCATTCATGTTTTTTTTAGGAATTAATGATAAAAACACACCTTTATGTCATGCTATGTATATTTCTGCATTTGAATCAGTGTGTTAGTTGATTTGTTAGTAACATGGCCCAACATGGGAGTTAGGTACGTTACTTATTGATATCATCGCTTTTGGTTCAATATGGGACTCATATGGGCCAAATATCAACGTGAATCTGAAAAATTCATGGTTGTTGATTTTGATGTACATCAAATTTAGGGAAAATTGTAAAATCATGATGAAATCCCCAAATTTATAAAACAAATTTACGTCAAATTTGCACTCATAATGGTTGAATAGATGATTAATTGCATCGACCTGCAAGTTGCAGAGTTAAAAATTGGCCTTGGAGGGTGAATTTCATGTTTTCATGGTGACTCTAAAGTTTGGTAAATCGACGACCTAGATTGCATTCGACTTGGTGATAAACGGTCAATATTCATCTGCAAGTTTAGAGAACTTTGGTGAAGTAAAAATAATTTTCAATATTTTTGAAGAACAATTTGGAATTCAGTGAAGTTTAGTGGATCGATAGTTGAGATCGCATTGATATTGATATCAACAATCCTTATCCAATGCAAATTTGGTCAAAATTTTCTAAGTTAAATGATTTCGGGAATGTGAATAAAATCCCCAATCGTCAATGGATAAAAATGACTTTAGGGATATTCGATGCAGTGGGAACAAAACTTAGTTCACAAAAAAATAAAATCCCCAATCATCAATAAAAACATTTTTGTTAACTGTTGATAGAAACGATTTCCCCAACCACCAATAGAAACATTTTTTCCCAACTGTCTGATCTGTAGGACCTTTTAATGACTATGGTTGAGCTTTAATTTTGCATGCGTTAATTTACCATTTGAGAAACTTAGTGAAAGAATGAGGAAAGAAGAGGAATTATGATAGCCATATACACATATGTAGATCTGAAATGACATAATAGACAAAAAACCATGACACGCAGATTGATAACGGAGTTCGACACAACTTTGCCTACGTCTCCGGGCCTTTGTCTCTGTGGGGGAGGCTTCTTTATTTTTGTTCAAAAGCTCAAAAGTACATTGTTGTAGTGCCAAATGGCTACAATACTGATCTGGTCATGTTCATCTAGATCTCTAGAACCCTACAAAGAAAATGACATGTAAAACGAATGTCTGGAGCTCCCAGAAATCGCCCGACAGCGTCTGCTCCTCAAAAGCTTCCTTGCATAAAAATGGCTTTGGCTTAGCTTCCCTTCAACATAACCCTGATCTGACTACCTCCATGGCCTCAAAAAAGCTTGGTTTATATATATTTTAAGTTGTTTGTTCATCTCCAACTTCCTCCCAAAATTTGGGCTCCAAAAATGCCCAATATCTCCCAAAAATGGAGAAAATCAATTAAAAAGGCATAAAATCATTGAAAAATCCACCAAACTATAGCAAAAACCCACTTGGCATCTAAAATTAGGCATTAGCCCCCCAAACTGGAACGCACCCCCTAAACTTGGTCGCATGGATGGACATGTGGCCAAGCGCCAGCCCCCTCTTCGTGCTCCAGCTCCTGGTTCTTTGGCATTTGCATAGGCCCGTGGCTAACAGTTGTATAGCTACGCGCTTTTATGTGGCTATAGCCTCGGTCCTGTGGGATCTGCTTGGGATCCAGGGGCTAAGCCCTATTCCAAAATCTCGCTCGTCTGTGCTCCGTGTGTAAAGGTCCGGGTCATATGGGGTTAGGCCCGAAACCATGGGCTATTCCTTGGCGCTGATTGTTGTGCAACCGTGGTCATATATGTCGAAAATACAAACAAGGGTTAGGGCTAGGCCCTGGCCCTTTCCCCCACTAAGTCAAACCATATTCAAATTCAAATAAAATTTGCGTCGTTTAGTTTACAAGCACCACCCATAGGGCTGGAGGTTAGCCCGACCCTACCAGTCCTCAGCCCAAAGGGGAGGTCGCGGGTTCGACCCCGGCGAAACCACAAAATATTTTACACAACCATTAACCAACCATAGGGTACCATGTGGCAACCCATGACTGGGCCATGTGGCACCTCAAAAACCAACCACAAGTCGCCAAGTGTCAATCATTGATTGGTCCACATGCCTGCCATGCGTCAACTATCATACTGCCCTGTCAGCCTGCCACGTGTGTGCCACCTATAAGCCTGTGTTTCTTCCACATCACAGCCCTGCCACGTCAGTTGTTGATGTCACCTGTGCCACGTGTCACCCTTACAGTGGTGACATGTGTCACCCCTGGATTGGTCCAGCTATCTACCCATACGCCAAATCAGCATGCCACGTGTCACCTCTTGGAGATGCCACATGTCACCTCCTAGGGTTTCCACATCATATGTACGTCCATACAGCCTATACAGTCATCATGCCACATGGCACTATATGGAATGTACAGTCATCCCCTTTTTTTTTTTTGCATGTTTGTCTTTTCGGACAGAACGCGATATCTTCTGCATACGGAGCCCGTTTGACGAAGTAAATATATTGTTAGAATCAGGAAGATGAGACGGATGCAATGGCGCTAGTTTTGTCGCATTCCAAGTACTTTCATTTTTGAGCATTTCTAAGCCCTATCAGGCTTCTGGATCCGATTCTAGATCACTATTGATAAATAATTTTTCCTCAGCCTCTAATGGAAATTCTTTCACCAACCGCTAATAGAAACTTTTTCCTTGACCACCAATAGAAACGTTTTCGCCAACCACCGATATAGACTTTTTCCTCAACCATCAATAGATATTTTTTCCCTGACAACCGACAGAAAATTTTCCTCCACCGCCAATAAAAAAAATCATGTTGATCATCAATAAAAGGATTTTGTCTATTGTTGATAAAAAAGGATTTTCCTAATCATTTATAGAAAGGATTTCACTAATCGTTGATATAAGGGATTTTGTCGATCATGAATGCAAGGTTTTTTTCAACTGTTGATGAAAGGTTTTTAGTGATTGCCAAGTAAGGTAAAAAGAAAAGAGAAGAAGAGAAGAGAAAGAAAAGTAGAATAAGGGAAGAAGGGAAGAAGTTAAAATAAGGAGAGAAAGAGAGGAAAGAGAAGAGAGGAGGAAAGGAAAGGAAAAAGATGGACAAGGATAAAAGAAGTTTGTAGCCGAAAAATTGTTTTTTCCACAATAAGAGAAGAAAAAATCATAATCAGATGTAATTTAAAGGGGTATGTACATAGTGATGAAGGCTACTAAAGTGTCAGTGAGGGCCAGTAGCCAATTCTTCTTCAATTCTCCAGAAAATGCCAATTAGTGATTTTTAAATATCCAAGTGGTGCTCAGTGACTAGGAACCAAATAAAGAGGAATTCTTTAAACCGATTCCAAAATGCAGACATAAAGATAATTAGTTGATATTTTGGTTGAAATCTAAAGGCTTTGGTGTGGAGATGTGGAAATAGGGAAAAAAAAAACTATTCCGGGACACTTTTTGGGGATTTTTAAATCTTTAGAGAAGGAAAAGGGACCACATATAAAAAAGATCACGAAAAAATTATTTAGTCAACATTTTACCTCCTCAAAAATACAAACAAATTTCTATTAATGAATTTTTTTCCAGTTTTTCTCCATTTGGGAGATAGCTGGTTTTGGATAAAAATTATAAAGTTTAGAGAAACTGTAAGAAGTGCAAAGTCATCAATTCCATATTTATACAAAAGTTTACTAGACCATCGGATTCAAGATCTGAAAGATGTTGTGTATTCATAATAATAAATTGTATATGTTTCCAATACATAATATTTCCTAGTTCCTAACATATTTCTTGCTAGAGGTGGAAGAAAATGGTCTTTTAGTGAGATTGGACCAGTCAAAGTAGAGCACAATTGATTAGAAATGGATAAATTCAAAAATCTATAACTTTTAGCCTATAACTCAAAATGAGTCATGAGTAAAACCATTGTGAATATGATTCAAACAAGATCATGTATAAAGAATAGGAATTTATATTAGTGCATCTATTTTCTTCATAAATTTAGATGAAAGAACACTTGTAACCTAATTAATGAAATATTTTACAATGCATAGTTCTATCAGTAATTTTTGCATGCACATTTTTGTATAATTAGAGGTACAGGAAGAACGTAGATTAGGTTTATAAATGAGGACTAAAGATATGGATGATGCACAAGTTTCTTACAAACATGGTGATGAAATCATAGTATTAAATATCATCCTGAGAAATGCAGAAACAGAGTCCAGTGGACATATAAGCTTAGTGGATCCTGTAGAGTTGATGAAGAACTTGCAAAGGGAAGTGAAAAACTATAGAGATGATAATGAAAAGTTGATAAGAGCTCATCGAGAGAAGAAGAAAATTAATTCTTAGGTTATATAGAGTCTGAATAACCTACAAAGAAAAATCAACAAAGAGTCCAACACAAAACATGCATCCAGTGTAGGGCATGTGGAAGAACACATATCTCATGATAGGAGGGATGACTACATAGGGTTGAGGCACTCAAGAATTATTTGTAGGAATCACCATTCACCTATTCATTCAACCAGAAGATCACCTGCATTATCGAAATCATAGAGAATCCAAAGTAGATCCCCTATCAGACATCAAAGGAGAAGGCTCAAGTTAGATAGTTTGCAGGGAGAGATCAAGAGGCTCAAGCCACCAACATTTCATCAAGAGCATAGGAAGGGAGAATAATTTGAATACTAGTTTTTGGGCATGAGAAAATATTTTCATCTACATAATTACTCATCAAATATGGAAGCAAAGATTGTCATATATCATCTTAAGGGGAAAGCTTCCATGTTGTGGGACTAGTTGAAGCAAGTGAAGGATATTAAGGAGAAGAGAATTTCTTGTAAGCATTTCAATAAATAATTTCAATATAAATACTAGTGAGAACTATTATGACAAGAAAATGAAAGAATTATTTGACCTTAAATTAGGAAACATGACCATGGAAGATTATGAGAAAAAATATTGGAGCTTCTAGCATTTGTGGATTTCATAAAGGATGAGAAGGTTAAAATTCAAATATTTCTAAGTGGACTACCATCATTCTACAAGGATAAAATTTGATTTGACGAACCCAAGAATTTGGAGGAAATCATGAGAAAAGTTAAGTATTTGTATGAGAATAGTAAGGTAGGCTAGCTTTTCAAAAATATTGGGATGACAAAAGTAGGCCATCTTTCCAACACTTGAAAGATTTATTAACCAGTAAACCTATATTAAATATTTTAGATCCAAATGAGGATTTTGTTGTGCACACATATGCATATAAATAAAGTCTTGGTGGAGTCCTTATCCAAAATGGGAATGCAATTTGTTATGAGTTGAGAAAGTTGAAGGAACATGAGAGAAATTATGCTACCAATTATTTGAAACTCGCAAGCATTGTTCATGCACTAAAAAAGTGGAGGTATTATATCATGGGTAGAAAAATTGAGTTGAGGACAAACCATAGTGGTCTAAACTATTTGTTTGGATAGCCAACATTAAATTCCATACAAACAAGATGGATGGAATTTCTTAGTGAATATGACTTTGACATCAATCACATTAAGCGGGAAGAAAATAAAATGGTTGATGCACTCAACATAAGGGTGCATGAAATGCATGTTACAACCATTAGTATGCACAGTTCATATTTTAAAATTAGAATTTTAGAAGTTGTGAAAATAGACCCACATTATGCATAAGTTAAATAACATTTATAGCAAGATAATGTACAATAGAAATTTAAATATTACAAGTTGGAAGAGGATGGAATCCTCTTGTACATGAAAACAGTTTATGTTTCTAATTCTCGAGGGTTGAGAAATTCAATTTTAAAAGAGATGCATAATTTACCATACGTTGGACATATAGGGTTTCAAACAATAACTGTAGCAGTCAGAGGCCAATATTATTAGCCCAAAATGAAGAAATATGTGGTTGATTTTATTTCTAGATGCATGGAATGTCAAAAGATAAAGGTTGAGCACTGACATTTAGTGGATCGCAACATCCATTTCCCATTCCTGAGTGGAAATGGGAGGTTTTTACCATATATTTCATTACCAAGTTGCCTAGAACAACAAGGAAACACGATTCCATCATGGTAGTGGTGGACAAGTTTACGAAGGCTACACATTTTATTCCAGTCAAGATGATGCATAAGGAAGCCAACATTGTATAAATGTATATGAATGAAATTTCTAGGATACGTGGAATGCCTAAGGAAATAATATCTGACAGAGATACCAAGTTCACTTCCAATTTTTGGAAAGGGTTGTCCAAAGTATTTGGGAAAAATCTAAATTTCAACACAGCGTATCATCTAGAATTAGATGAGCGGACAAAGAGGATCAACCAAATAATTGAAGATATGTTAAGGATGTATGTAATGGATTAGCCTTCCAAGTGGGAATACTATTTTCATTTGGTTGTGTTTTCATATAAGAATGGGTATCAGGAACCATTGATTATGAGCCCATTTGAAGCCTTGTATGTAAAAAATGCAACACGCAAGTGAGTGGGGATAACCTAGCAGACATAGTCATTATTGGGATAGAATTGCTAAGAAAAAAGGAAGAGAAGATGATAAAGATAAAGAATAATTTAAATACTATGTATGATATGTAGAAAATCTATTCAAACAAGGGAAAAGGATATAGGACTTCAAAGTGGGTGAGCATGTATTTATAAAAGTAAAGTAAAAAAGGAGCTCGCTGAAATTGGGAAATTTCCCAAAGTTGGCAGTGAGATATTGTGGGCCATTTTAAGTTCTAGAGAGGATAATCTCAGTTTCATACATTCTTTCATTTATTGCATCCATGAGAGCTCGTAATTGGTTTCATGTGTCTTTATTAAATAAGTATATGCATGATCCTAACCATGTGATTGATTGGACTGTGATACAGGTGGAGCACAAAGGGGACTTTCGTGTGGATCCAATGCACATCCTGAAGATTTTTTGAGGTCCTAACAAGCTTCCAACTATGTATGGATTTGACCTCAAGTTGGCTCTAATATTCAACTATCACACAATTATTTGTTGTTGTTTTATAACAACAAACTATTCAGGAACTTGACTCTTGTTTTTTTAAGGTTACATAACCTTTTAAGGTGCTCTAGCTTGTAGTTTTAGTAGCCAATAAGATAGTACATGCATGCCTTGAATAATAATAATAATAATCTAATTTTAAGGTCACATCCAAGATAGACACCAAATTGGTGTATGAGACCCCCTTGTTTGTGGGACAAGGGACCCCCTCCACCCAGGGATTTAATTGGTAAAGTCTACAGACATATACATACCCTACCCCCCTCTGGATTTGAACTTGTGACCTCTTAGGAGAAAGAAAATTTTCTGAACCATTATGCCCACTCAGGTTGTATATGTAACACACCTCTAGATCTTTACAACTGAAATAATGTTTTTCTAAACTCTAGCATACATGAAAATGAACACAATGGTTTTCTGTCAACATGACCCTGGACAAAACCCCCTGGGGGAAAACCAGTTTGGAATATGAATCTATATATGTGATGTAAAGTGAGATAAAACAAGTACTTGAAACAAATGAACCTAATACAAAGGTAGCTCCTCTTGAGCTTCTATAGAAATCCCATAAAGATGATGTGCCCCTCTCCCTTGTTGCTCAATCCCACTGAAAGCTTTCACCATTGCTCCCTAAATAATTATTGAAGAAACCCTTTCACACAACTCTGAACTAGTGTGCTACCTCTTCAATGAAATTGTCCTCAAGGCAATATGACAAGTGCAAGTCCTCCCTGATATAAGTGTGGCCTCCTCCAAGAAAGCATCAACACCACAAAATAATGGAAGCATAAGACTCTTATATCCCTCCATGGAAGTATGAGCCCTTGAAACCCTCATCCATTGCTTCCATATCCATCTTCATTTCTCTACTCTTCCTCTCAAAGTGAACAAAAGATATAATGATCCTCTCTTGGCCCTATGTGCCCCTCTTGAACCTCTATAAGGAAACCTAAGAGATGGATGGTTGAGATCATTCCATCCCATATCTAATCAAAGGTTGATATCATCCCACAATAATCTCACTCACAAACCCACTTTGGGTTAATTTCCCTAAGTTCACTTTATGTCCCCTCATTCACCCACAAAGTGAATAATTAGTCACTTTTTCCTAAGTGACAAAAATTTCACTTTTGACTTAAATATCCTAAGTCAAAGTTAAATTAGAACATAAAGGTAAAGTATCAGGTACATGGTAACAAAGTATTTCCCACTTGTGGTTAGAGACTCAAAACCTTAAGGGGACCATTTCCCAAGGTACACAAATCTCAATACTCCCTCTTACCGAGGAAAGTGTTTCTCACCAAGCCCATTTTATCTCTCAAGTAGACATGTTTTTCCCTTAGCTGGGCCTTGGTGAGAATATCTGCAATCTGATCGCAAGTCGATATATATTGCAATTGTACTGGTCCTCTCTGAACCCAATCTCTTATGAAGTGGTATCTAATCTCAATATGCTTCGACCAGTCATGGAAAACTAGATTCTCAAAGAGTTTGATACAACGCTAATTATTGCAGTGAATGATGGTCAGAGGAAAATCCTAACCAAATAATCCTACCAGCATCTTACAAAGCCAAATGGCCTTGTAGCTGGCCTGACTGGACACCATATACTCTTCCTCAGCAAAACTCAAAGAAAATGACTTTTGTTTATGGCTGTACTAGGAAACAAGTCCTGACCCAAACCCAAAATAACACCCTGAGTTGCTCTTCCTGTCAGTAGCACATCTTGCCCATTCTGAGTCTGTGTAGCCAACCAAACTGACTTCATCACCTCTGATATAGTCCAGTACATAATCAAATGACCCTCCAATGTACCTCAACACATTTTTTTCCCCAATCTAGTGAACACTCATCAACTCTACCATATGTTGGCTGAGAGTGTTCAAGGAAAAAAATATATATGGTCAAGTTTTGACTAGATACATCAGTGAACTGATCAACTGTATATAACCTATAGCAACCACCAAATGGGAATGTGAAGAGATAAGATTCTTCTAGTTGGTGAACATAGGTGTATATATGGGCCTGCAGTCCTGCATCTGAAACCTGCTCAAAATATCTGCAACATACTTCCCTTGTCAAAGGAATATGTCACCCTCCTCCTGCCATACTTCCATACCTAGAAAATAGTGCATCAACACGATGTTACTCATCCCAAAATCTGATGCAAGTCCCAACTTTCACTCAGCTATGAGATCCTCTACACCTATGATGAACAAGTCATCCACATACAAAATGAGAATGAGCATGTCCTCACCTCTAATGATGTAATAAAGGTCGGGATCAACATCGCTCTTCTAAAAACCCATCCGAGGCAAGTATGTATCAATGCATGAATACCAAGTTCTGGGAGATTTCTTCAAACCATATAGTTCCTTTATCAAAAGGAACACGTGAGACTCTCTCTCACTCACTTAGAATCATTGTGGTTGCTCAATTTACACCTCCTCCTCTATAAATCCATTGAGAAATGTGGTCTTTAAATCCATCTGATGTATCCTCCAACCCATCTCCATCGCTATGGAAATAATACTCTTGATTGAGTTGTATCTCGCAACTGGCTTGAATATCTCATCATAATTGACTCCCTCTACCTGAAACAATCCTCATGCCACAAAATGAGCCTTGTTTTTCTCTATGTTTCCATCTGCAGCATACTTGGTTTTGTATAACCACCTGGAAGTCACAACTGACTTCCCCATTGGCCTCAGAACCACGTCCCAAACATCATTGCACATAATGGATTCATACTACTCCAGAATGGCCTCTCACCAAACCTATTGGTCAACTACCTATGAAAATGTCTGTGGCTCTATATCTTAGATTTCCTTCCCCATAGCCAAATAGGAACCAAGTCTCACTGGTTCTTTTCTCTCTCTGAACTATCTCTTGGGATCTCCTACATTCTCCTTGGCTTCCTTCAGGGTCTCCTAAAACCATCTCAGTTTCCTCTTCCCTGAAGCAGTCAAAGGATAAGTAAGATCTCTCTACCTAAGAGTATATGCCTCAGGCCTAGTCTCAACACTATGAGATCTTGAAGCCTCTTCACCCTCTGCATGATCTCCCCGTGGCTGTGAACTTAAAGTTGTGTAAGGTGACCCTGTCACCCCTGAAACTGGTGTATCAGAAACCTGAGGTTGTGCTCCCTCTGAGACATGAATATGTGTCTTTGCATCATCCTCAACACTGAATCTCGACTCGAGATATCTCTCAAAATCCATAGCCTCCTCAAATATAACATCTATGCTCACCACCACTCTCCGTAGTGATGGAATGTAAATATGGTAGGCTTTGGGGACCTCGAATTATCCAACTAGAATCCTATGCTAGGATGTGGGGTCTAGCTTTTTCCTCTTCTCTGAGGGTACATGAGAATAATTCAAGTAACAAAAATCCTAATGTGCTCGACATCGGGCCACCAACCATTGAAGGCCTCCTCGAGAGTCATCTTCCCCAAAATCCCATGGGGACTCTTGTTCTATACGTAAACTACATCAGAACTCACCTTTTCCCATAGGTATAGAGGCAAACTCTCATCATGCAACATATATCTTGATGCGCCTATAATTGTTGTTGGCACAAGGGCAGACCCAGGGTTCAACTCTTCAATAGCACACCAACAAAATCCTAACTACCGACCCTTTCGGCAACACCTGCGAAGCAGATGAAGTCTCACCCGAGGTAGAGACAGGGGCGGTTGCAGAACTCTAGTGTCTGCAACCATAGTTGGGACATATATTTGTGATTGCAACACCTTAGCAGAGCACTTAGCATTTATAGATCACTAGTATTTAGCTGTAACTTACAACGCAGGTAAACCCTAACAACATATCAGCGCAGTATTCACCCAAATCTAGTATATTCAAGCACTAAGAAAATTCACATAGGTTATATCTAGCATTCATTCATATTATTAAGCACAAAGAATCAATAGATCTATCTATCATTCATCTATATCAAATCACTAAGCAAGTAAACACATAAACAAATCAATACATCGCAAAAAGCATAGAAACACAGGATATACGTGGTTCACCCCCAGCCTGGGTCTACGTCCACCAACTCTTCTTCTCTTTTATTGTCTTCTGTCAATATTCTACATGCACAGAGCCACAAGATCCTACTCCACATAGGGCAGGAGATTTGCGCACACTTTTCTAGATACTCCTTCCCTGAGCTATATTACACCACAAAGCCTTTACACAATCTCTTACAGTCACTTGCACTTATATCTGCAAGTTATCAACATAGCATGCACAAAGAATTTACAATTTTCACTCATCACTTTGAATAGGTACCAATCCTCCTTCCCCAATCCTTTATTACATTGCCTAGACTTATATTTATACATTACAAAAAGGGCCTAAACATGGGTAAACACATGGTCTGACATCCCTATACCCGTTACATAATCCCCAAACCCAAAAATCCCTAAACAAGGGGGCGAGATCCCACAATCTCTACTTCAACTTGCACTCCATCTTCGACAGCCTATTGAAGTCCCAAAATAGGTCAAAAATTGACCAAGGATCTTCAAAACTTGGTCAAGGGCCAACAGGCCCCCAAAACTCACCTTCGACTCATCTTGAGTCACTCTGATATGGGTATCTCTGCCTCAAAATCCTCGATCTTGGCTCGAGTTGCTTCAACCTATTGCTGCACCAAAGCCTCCTACTCAACGAACTCCTAAAGAACTACCTTGTTCAAAGGTCCCTCTAAGCATTGTTCGACTGCAGAGACTACTTCTTCCATATCTTCTCCTCAGCAGCCAATCTCCTCAAATAGTTGGCACACTTCGTCCTAGATTGCTTGGAGCCTCTGAGGCACCTCCATAACTTTTCTCCATATGGCATGGAACTGCTATTGAGAAGTGTGATGCTCCTAGGATCACTTCATCCTTTCAACTATTGACAAGAGATTCAACTCTATGTGTATTTTCGCTGCTTGTTGTTTTGCCTCCTGAAGTTGTGATTCTAGTGCCTTTAGTTCAGGGTCTTCAGTAAGTTTCTCGTAGGTTTGTGAACTTCTACTGCTAAGTTGTTTACATTCTAGAGAGAATGCTCTGATCCTCTCAACTATGCTATGGGCAGTGGCTTCTCTTTTGTCTCGCATGTCCTAC
>JZKD02S2238677.1:97001-125766 GCA_000966675.3 Picea glauca | reverse complement strand
AATCTGAATAGTTTTCCATCCTTCACTCCAATCACCTGCCTTGAAGTGATACAGGACCCCTTAGGGTGTATGAGGACCTATTTCCCTCTGAAGGACACCTCAATACCCATATCTTGGAGGGTGGAAACTAATATCATATTCTTCTTCAACCTAGGGACATAGATAACATCCCTAAACAAAATAGGCGGCAAGTCGTCTCTCTGAAAGGTAACTATGCAATGCCTAGCAAATCAGACTCCAGTGTCATCACCAAGAGAAATATCCATCCTCACCTATGTATCTCTAAGATCAGTCAAATTATCCCTCACACCAGTCATGTGGCTTGAAGCCCCATTTTCTATGTACCAGATACTAGATGTCATCTCAACTGAAGTGCAATAAATAACGAAGGCACACTCCCTTTCAAACTGTGTCTGAAACTCTGTCTCCTTTGTTGTAGTTTTCATACCACCCTTCTTATTATTTTTGTTAGGACATTATCCATCATAGTTCCCCATATTATTAAAATCATATCACTTGACTTTTTTCATATCTCTCTTCTTCCCACTAATGCTCTCTCCCTGTGGCTTGGCCCCAAAATTGGGACCCTGTCGTGCACCCTTGCCGACCTCCTTCTTTCCCTTTATCCAAAGAGAAATATCCTCATCACCCTAAGATATCTGTTGTTGTCATGAAGTCTCTGAGGTGAGTCTCATATCCTCCTATATGAAATCATCCCAAAGTCTCTCCCAAGTAGGAATAAGCTATCGAGAAACAATGCCTCTGACAAATGGACCCCATGGTTTGGAGAAGCTATTTAAAGTTGTCCTTACCATAAAGTCTAGGTCCACTATCTCTCCGACGATTGCAACCTCATATATGATCTGAGTGATTATTCCAAGGTAAGAAGTAACTGAATCCGTATTGAGCATCTTAGTTCTCCTGATTCTCTCATGTAGAACCATCGTCAATTTCTAGTTAGAGCTCTGGTAAAGCTTGCACAAGGATGCCCACATCTCAATATACAATATTTACCAGTCAAGTGGGGTATGATGTTATCTCTCACTTGATCACATATAGTTCACTTTTCCTTGTTTTTCCTCTTCCTGAACTCTTCCACCAACACAGGAGTAGTGACATGAGGAACAACAATAGGATCCTGAACTATATCCCATAGTTCTAGGTCCTCTAGGAAAAAGATAAGCCTAGTCTTCCAAGTGGACTAGTTACTAGCTCTGGCTAGCCTATCCTCTGCTTGCATCTAGGATATTGACATGAATACCCACTTTACTCTCTTTAATGTTGCAACTGCAAAATAACACTACTTCACTCCTATCAACACAGGTGTGAAAAGAGGTATTAGAACCACAAACACACTCCTAGAAAATAGGTGTGAAAAGAGGCTGTGAAAAAATCAGCCTCACTCCTAGAAAGTAGGTGTGAAAAGAGGATGATTATATGTCCACAAACTGTCCTACAACTGTCGACAAAATTTCTTCCAACAAGATGCTACAAATCACTGTCAAGGGTTGTCAAGAAATCTTCCCACAAGTTGCCAAGAACTGTCCACAAAATGTTGTCCAAAATCAGCAAGATTTAGCCACCAAGGGCTCTGATACCATGAATATTTTTTGAGTTCCTAATAGGCTTCTAACTAGGTCTTTCTTTGACCTCAAGTTTTCTCAAAGTTTATGTTGTCACACAGGTCTTCGTTGTTGTTTTATAACAACAAATTGTTCAGGAACTTTATTGTTGTTTTGTTAAGGTTGCATAACCTTTTAAGGTTCTCTAGCATGTAGTTTTAGTAGCCAATAGGTTAGTACATGAATGCATTAAATATGTAACACACCTCTAGATATTTACAACTAAAATAATTTTGTTCTAAACTCTAGCATACATGAAAAAGAACACAATGGTTTTTGGTCAACATGACCCTGGACAAATCCCCCCCGGGGAAAACCAGTTTGGAATATGAATTTATATATGTGATGTAAATAATGTGAGATACAACAAGTACATGAAAAAAATGAATCTGATACAATGGAAGCTCCTCTTGAGATTCTATACAAATCCTATAAATATGATGCACCCAATCATGGTGCGCCCCTCTCTCTTGTTTCTCAATCCCACTAAATGCTTGCACTCTTTCTCCCTGAAGACTTGTTGAAGAAACCCTTTCACACAAATCTAAACTAGTGTGCTACCTTTCCAACAAAACTATCCTAAAGGCAATCTGACAAGTGCAAGTCCTCTCTACTATAAGTGTGCCCTCCTCTTATAGTCTGCACCCCTCCAAGAAATCATCAACACCACAAAATAATCGAATCATAATCCTCCTAGAGTCCTCCATGGAAGGAGGCACCCTTGAAACTCTCATCCATTGCTTCCATAGCCATATCCATTTCTCTACTCTTCCTCTCCAAGTGAACAAAAGATATAATGAGCCTCTCTTGGCCCTATGTGCCCCTCTTAAACCTCCATAAGGAAACCTAAGAGATGGATGGCTGAAAACACTCCATCCCATATCTAATCAAAGGTTGAGATCATCCCACAATAATCTCACTCACAAACCCACTTTGGGTTAAGTTCCCTAAGTTCACTTTATGTCCCCTCGTTCACCCACAAAGTGAATAATTAGTCACTTTTGCCTAAGTGACAAAAATTTCACTTTTGACTTAAATATCCTAAGTCAAAGTGAAATTAGAACAAGGTAAAGTACAAGGTACATAGTACCAAAGTATTTCCCACTTATGGTTACAGACTCAAAACCACAAGGGGACCACTTCCCAAGGTACAAAATCTCAACACATCCTAGACAAGAAATTCAAAGTTCTCAAAAAATGATCCATTGTCTTGGTAAAGGTCCAATGGACCTACTATGGTACTAAAAATTTCATGTGGGAGAATGACGAGGATATGAGGGAAGAGTACCCATATATTTTTGTAGATTTAAGGGGAATCTAAATGTACATTTGTACATAAGTATGCAAAGACTTGATTTTGGAGAAATTGGAGTTCCTAGAGCCACAACTTTGAGACTTCTTGTCCATATTATGTTGTATTCCTAGAGGGTAAGTGAAATAGCCTAAGGGACTGCAATGCAAAGAAGGGGGTACACTTCCTTGGGTTGTGCAGGCTAAGGACAATGAAATATTGTTGAATGGAATTGTTGTAGAAGTCATTAAATTATGGAATTATCAAGTATTGTGATGTAATAATTTATATATGTATACATGTATACTTGTGTGGTGATGTGCAATTAGGTCATTGAAAATTGTAAGGGAGGGGATTGTAACACCGTAGTTTTGATCCCCATTCTAGCATTATATATTTGTAAGTATTATGAATGGTTCTGTTCCAAGTGATGTAATATGTAAACATTCTACATTGAAAATAATAAAATGGAATACATTACCAGTTGTATATGGGTAAGGAATAGAGTATTGGGGGAAATTATTACACAAGAGAGGGGGATTAATGGGGGTTTTGAGGGGTTTACATATACCTTGAGTCTTAATCCATACTCATAAATCCATTTTTCATTTATCCATTTATCCATTTGACTTATCAAGCACTCAATCATTGAATTCATGTAAGAGGTTGGGTGAGTAATTCATCCCACTCAGTTATGACAACATGGGTTGAGTGTAATCATCCTTAGAGGAAGAGTAAGAGTCAAGCAAGCATGGGAGAAGAGAAAATTTTAGTACGAAGAAAGAGTTTTTATAGTTAGCAACAATAGAGGAAAACTATAGTAGAGTTATGTAAAAAGAGTGGCCAACCATAATTTGTACTAAAGGAATATCACTAAATCTAGTAATTATGATAAGAATGAGGTTGATATGCTTGTGATTTTGTTTTTTGAAACAATTACCCAAGATAAATTGATTGTGTGGCAATTCATGTTGCAATTGGATTTTCTAGAGCCGCTAATAGAGATATTATTGGATAGTCTATGTTGGAGCCCTGGAGGGGATGGATATTGTCTAAGGGACTATGTTGCAGAGAAGGAAATCCCATCCCTTGGGTTGTGCATATTGATGGGGAAGAGTGATGGATAGTTGGAAATGTTGTAGGACTCGTGTCAATGTGTTTTAGTGGGTATTTGAGCTGTTATAGTGGACTATAGACACCATAGGAGTTTGTTTGTCCTTGTAGACTCATAGCCCCATATCGAGGGTGACTTTCTACTGATATAATTGGAGCATTAGATTCTATGGTTGAGTGGGACGTCCTTAGTCTGTAGTCGGTTTTGTAAAACATTTTTAAAAGATATGTGATCTGATCAATATGTTGTTTATTGTGTGAATGTTATGTTGCATGATGTCTTTGATTTATGTTATGTTTGTTTAATTTTTCTTGTTCATGTTAGAATCATTTTCATTCATGCATGCATGTATATCATGTTGTGTATATTTCTACATTTCAATCAATGTGTTAGTTGTTTTTGGTGTAATGTGGCCCATCCAAGGAGTTGGGTACATTAAATAAACAATGTCTCCATTTTGAGTGGAAATTTGAGTCCACTTAGGGATGCAATTACCAAGCTAAGGTACATTGTCTTTCATTGTTGGAAAATACAAAACAAATTGAATCTTCCTCCCTTGCACCATTTCCATGATCATAATTAATGCAACATAAATCTTATGCATTCAAAAACATTGATCACCTTGCATTATTTCACACCATAATGCGATAGGAAATAACTTCAAAGAAATAATAAGATGCATTGTAGTAAAAATATGTGCAAAAGGGATTGAACTAATGAATGGAAATGTAAATGAGTGTAAGGAGAACTCTACTAGCAGTAGCATGACTTAATGTGTCAACATGATTTATTCTCTCATATCCCTCCATGGAACTCATTTTTGAATAAAAGTATTTTAAACATGGTCTTTACACACACACACACACAGAGTCAAAGAAAAAAGTTTGTATAATTAATCCATTTGATTGGTAAAATCTACAGCCAATACTAGCCACAAGGGTTATCTTATAGTGAGCTAAGATAATATTTCGAAGATATCTTATAGTGAGATAAGATCAGATTTTGAGGATTATATGTGTATGTGTAGAGAGAGAGAGAGAGAGAGAGAGAGAGATTCATTCAAATAAAAAGAAAAAAAGTATCATTATTTCATTTGATTGATAAAAGGTAAAACTAGTAATAGCCCTAAGGATTTTCCTATAAAAAGCTAAGATTGGATTCTAAGAATTTCCTACTATCCATATAGGTTATATTAGGGTGGTAAGATGGTACCTTTGCAATGATTTAAGATGAATAGAAAACATTGGGAGACATTACTATCTCAACCCTTCTATTTTCATTTTCATTACAAAATTTGGATTTGTCTTATTAAAGCCAAAGAGATTAATAGTAACAACATGCTTGTTCAAGCATCCTATAGGATATATTAATTTAATCACATTATATTCTCATCCCTCCTGGAGCAAGTTACATGTTCGTTAGTAAAAAATTAAAACTATTTTACCTTCATCTAGCTCACATGCATTTGTAGCAAAATTATCCATAGTAGAATTGTGTTTTTGGGATATGTGTGAGATGAGAATTGATTGAAAAATATGCATAACAAGTTTGGATCTATTGACAATATGTGACATCACAAGGTCCAATCATCTCATCCTTTTGTTCTTCCATTCACACACAACATGTGAATTTTTCTAGACCACCAGTGGTTGAACCTCGTGATCAATGGTTATGGAAAGGGTTGTGAGATTTACAATTACATTTTTTTAATTGTTTGTATGAATTTCGATGCCTCGCTAAAATACAATGGATCTACCCCCCAATTATATGATACCTCCAACTCCACTTGGGCCTATATTTTCCTTTGAATCACCATCACAAAAGTTGTAAGGTCGATTCCAATATTAACCAATGGAGGAACCTCCATATATGAAGAGGAGGAGAATAGCTTCAAGACCCTATCTAGAAATTTCTTCCTCTTAAACCATTTCATTCCTAAATATGAGAATGTTTTACATAAATAACATATGGGAGATATAGAGAGAGTTTTCTATCTTTACACCTTCTAAGGTACCCTAAAGGCATTCATGTTTTATATGCCTACTTAGAGCCTCAACAATGAGAAGGAAGAGAGGGGATATAGGAAAACCTTGGTGTAGGCTATAGGTGGGAAGGAAAAATAGGGAGATCGATCCATTTATAAATATGGAAAAGGATACAAATTTGAAGTAGTCTTCCACCTAGTTTAGAAATGATCTAAAGAAACCAACTTGAGTAAGGATCAATCTAAGGAAGAGCTAACTAACCCTATCAAAATATTTGGTGGGGTATATATTCAGTATGAATGTTTCATGAGACTTGGATTTAATGGTGTGAATATATTTCTAGTATAACCCAATAGAATCATGGATATTTCAATTTTCCATGAAAATAAATTGTTTTGGGGAGATGTGCTCAAATAGGATTGGTTTTAGATGAATAAAAAATGAGTTTGGAGATGATTTTGTAGACACAATTGTAGAGGAATATGGGTCGATAATGTTCCAAACCATAGGTATGATCATCCTTCAAAATATTTGCAATCAAATTTGTATTTAAGGGGGGTGAATCTTACCTAATGATTTGGATTCCTCAACTGCAACCAAGAGGTCTTGAGTGTAATGTGCCCAATACTAAAGTCATAAAACTTTCATGATATCATTAAACTAAATGCATGCAAAAAATTCAAAACATATGTAGCTAGCAGAAATATTTAACAGCATGAATGTAGTTCCATTTATATGCACACGAAAACATCATTTCACTTAAAAATCAGATTTTAAGCACACAACAATTAAAACTCATAACATAGTGAAATAGAGATGAAAAACACTTATCTTTTAGTAGAAAATGTGAAACCAACTATGGGAGATGAACATTCCTACCAACCATAGATTTTCTACTCCAAATATCAACAACAAATCACCCTCAATATGGAGCTACAAATACACAAGAGAGGTTGTCTCTATTTTCCACTCACAACCCAATTTTACCCACAGTACATTGATTTGTTTCCACAACTATCCCAATCCATTATCTCTCTTCGCCTCAACTTGCACAACTAGTCAAGGAACGTGATCTCGCTTCACTGTACACAACCCCTCAAGAATTATCAATTCCCTCCAGGGCTCTAGCACAAGTTGGATAGTAATATATATTGATAGGGAATCCAGGGATGCTAGCTGCCATAAAAAAAATCACAAAAACAACTCACTATTCTAGGGAAAACTATGAAACAAAAATTCACTCTATAGGCCTAACAACTTGCTTCTTCATGTAATTACAGATCCAAATATATACCACACATGCCCATTATGGATAACTTCAACCTCCAATTATCTACACTCTCTTGTTGCTCCCAAAAATACATGCAAAAACTTCTCACACTCGCCAATGTTGATTGTACTAAGCCCCCATGCCCTCATAACTATGGGATATGAATTTTTACACCAAGCCTCTTATATATGTTTAATTATTGGGGCTTGATACACTCAAAAGGAAATTAGAAGGTTTATGCATAAAAATTATTTTAGGAAAGAGGGTTTGGATTAATAACCATGAATATGTCCCCCTTGGACCCCTTCTTAGAATTTTCCCTCTCTTATGGAAACTTAACCTCCCATTACTCTGTTTGTAGTTGATGTCATGTTTATTTTTATTATTTCAATACACAATGTTTATATATTACATTATTGGACCTCTGGACGTACATCATAATTACATTATACATTGCTAAAATAGGGATTAAATATTAGGATGTTACATTCCCCTCCCCCTACAATTTGCACCATCCTCAGTGCATAACACCATATTGCCATACATGTACAAAATTTACAACATATTACTTGATACTTTTTCAAGTTCACAACTCCTGCAACAATTCCAACCAACAATCTCTCGTTCCCCACAACCCAACGAAGGTTATCCCCTTCTCTAAACCATAGTCCCTCATGTTGTGAAACTTCCCTTCTAGGGATCCAAAAAAAATCAGACAAGAAATCTCTGAGATGTGGCTTTAGGAACTCTAGGTGCCAAAATGGAGTCTTGCACACTTATATACAATTTACATTCAATTTTCTTCAAAATTTTCAAAACTTTTCAGGTACTTATTTAACATGGTCTCCTCATGCTCCCACGTGACATATTCAAGAATGTAGTAGGTTCATTGAACCTTTATAAGGCCGGTGGATTTATTCCTAAGCACTTTGACTTTCTGGTGTAGGATGTGCACTAGTTCCACTCAAAAGTACCCTTTATGCTCCACCTGGATCACACTCCAATCAATCATGTAGTTAGAATCAGGCACATATTTATTCAATAAAGACACATGAAACACATTATGAATTCTCATGGATGTAAGAAATGCAATAATGTATGCAATGACTCCTATCTTCTCTAAAACTTCAAACAACCCATAGTATCTCACTGCCAACATCAAGAAACTTCTCAATCTTAAAGATCTTCTCCTAACATTTACTTTTTTAAAAAATGCTCACTCGCTTTAAATTCTTTGTATATATTGCTTTTATCTACATAACTATTTTTCCTATCACATGCAACCTTTAAATTCTACATGATCTTTACCATCTATTCTTCCATGTCCCTTAGTAATTCTGGCCCAATAATTGATGTATCTTTTGGGTTATCCTATCTCGTTGGTGTGTTGCATTTCCTTCCATACAAAGATTCAAATGGTCCCATATTCAATGATGCTTGATATCCATTATTGTAAGAAAAATCAACTAGATGAAGGTATTTTTCCCACTTGGAAGTATTTTCCATTACATACATCTTCAACATGTCTTTAATTATCTTGTTAGTCCTCTTTGTCTTCCATCCAAATTTAGAAGATATGCTATATTGAAATCCAAATTAGTCCCAAATCCATTAAACAACCCCTTCGAAAAGTTGGAAGTGAACTTCGGATCTTTGTATGACATTATTTCCTTAGGTACACCATGTAGCCAAGAAATTCCCTTCACGTAAATCTCTATGATTATCGTTGTCTTGTGAGTTTTTTTCACTGTAATAAAATATGTATCATTTTTAAGCTTGTCCACCACTACCATGATGGAATCATGTTTCCATGTTGTTCTTGGAAACTTGGTGATAAAATATATTGTAACTACCTCCCATTTCCATTCAGGAATGGGCAATGGCTATAAAAACCTTTTTGGATGCCTGTGTTCAGTCTTCACTTTCTAATATTCCATGCACCTAGCTATATAATCGGCCACATCCTTCTTCATTCCAGGCCATAAATACCGACTTCTTACTACTACAATTGTATTTGGGTACCCTGAATGACCATCATATGGTACATTGTGCGTCTCTTTTTTCACAGTATTTCTCAATTCCAAAATTTAGGAACGCAAAATGTGTCCCTAAACAACAGGATTCCATCCTCCTCCAACCTGTAATATTTAAACTTCAGTAGTACATTTTCCTATTGTAAGCCTTTTGTAACTTGTAAATAATGTTAATTTGTTGTTACCACTTCCAAAATTGTTCTTTTTAAATATGAAAAATACATTCTAATTCCTTTATCATGCATTTCATGCAACCCTCCTACTGAGTGCATCATCCACTTTATTCTATTTTCCCTTGATGTGCTTGATGTCAAAGTCATGTTCACTAAGAACTTCTAGCTATCTAGTATGTCTAGAATTTAGTATTGGCTACTCAAACAAGTGTTTCATACCACTATGATCTATCGTTAGCTCGAGCTTTCTTCCCATGATATAATTCCTCCATGTTTTTAAGGCGTGAACTATGGCTGCCAACTCTAAGTCATGGGTAGTGTAATTTATTTCACACTCCTTAAGCTTCCTTGAATCATAACATATGACAAGCCCATTTTTCATAAGGACTCCACCAAGCCATTTCTGGCATGCATCTATGCATACAACAAAATTTTCATCTGCATTTGCAACCTTTAAAATAGTTTCATTGGTTAACAATTCCTTTAAATGTTGGAAACTCTGCTCACACTCGGCACTCCATTCAAACTTTATTCTCTTCTTTTGCAATGAAGTGAATGAATGTGCTACCTTGGACAAATCTTCAATGAATCTCCTATAATATCTATCTAATACCATAAAGGATCTCACTTCTGAAACATTCTTTGGTGCTATCCAACTTTTGATTTCTTCAATATTTTTTAGGGTCCACCGATATGCCCTACTTTGAGATGATGTGGCCCAAATATTGGATTTTAAATTGAAATAAAGTGCACTTTATTAACTTGGCATACAATTGGCGCTTTCTTAACACCTATTGCACCATCCTCAAATGTTGTTGATGCTCCTCCTCTGTCTTGGAGTAGATAAGAATATAATCCAAGAAAAACATGATGAATTTGTCTATGTAATCTCTTAACACTCCATTCGTTAGACACATAAAAGTAGTTGGTGCATCTTCTAGGACAAATGGCACCACCACACACTCATAATGGCCATACCTTCTCATGGATGTTTTCTTGCTAATGTATTCTTCTCTAATTCTCACCTGATGATAACCTGACCTCAAGTCAATCTTGGAAAATATCCTTTCCCCCTTCAATTGATAAAAAAGATCATCGATCCATGATAGAGGGTACCTATTCTTTATCATGGTATTATCCAGCTTCCTGAAGTCAATACACAACCTCATAGTTCCATCCTTTTTCTTCATAAATAACACTAGGGAACCCCAAGGTGAGACACTTGGGCATAGATACCCCTTCTTAAATAATTATTCTAGTTGCGTCTACAACTCTTTCAGTTCTGGTGTGCTCATTCTATAAGGTGTTTTGGAAATTGGTGAACCTCAAGGAATTAAGTCAATAGGGAATTCAATATCTATTTTCGATGCAAATCATGGGAACACCCCAAACACATATTCATACTCCTTAAAAACTGGATGATCTTCGAGACTTGGCTCCTTATTCTTTGTAGGATCCTCCATGTGAGCGACATATATCTAGAAATATTTCCTAAAACTTATTTTTAGCTACAATGTTGAAATATCTCTGACAAATATGGGTCATCGAATTCCTTTCATCATCCTCAAGTTCCCTTCCTCATAAAGGCATATGAAATCCTTATTGTAGAAATCTAGGACAACACTATGCT
The DNA here is from genome assembly GCA_000966675.3 of Picea glauca. NCBI lineage: Eukaryota > Viridiplantae > Streptophyta > Pinopsida > Pinales > Pinaceae > Picea > Picea glauca. Next base: position 114,648 of record JZKD02S2238677.1, on the reverse strand, counting down.
TGTCAAACCAATTTATACCAACTAAGAAATCATATGACCCAAGTGGTATGATATTCAAATATTCCTTAGTGATAACTCCAGTCATGCTTATTTGGAAATTCTTGACAATTTCATTGATTTTCCTCTTGGTTCCAGTGGCTAGATGGAAAAACCAAGACTTGTCATTCTTACAACTCTTCAATTTAAACCTTTAAACTATTTTTAGATCTATATAGCTATGACTATTTTTTGGATCATGTTGTCATTGATGCCAATGATTTGATTGATTGATGTCAAGTGATTATTTGATTTATTGATGCCAAAGGATTTATTGATGCCAAAGGATTGATTGATTGATGATTGATGTAATGTAATATGTCTTGTCCTTGATGTGAATTCATAGATGAAGATGGATCAATGAGTTGTCATTGATATGATGAAGATGGATTGTTGGCACTAGGCCGAAGTGGAAAGAAGGAGGATCATGAGAAAGAAAGCGTGCAGAAACGAAAGTAACAACTGGAAGGTAACACAGCACGCGGGCATGCAAAAATGCATGCATAAGGAAAATGACAACTGGAGGAATAAAAACATGCGTTCATGGGAGGAAGACCTAATGTCGGTAGGGTTAGGGTTTTGGTAATACATTTTAAACAACTGAATATCCCGATATATATAAATAGAGATACACAGGTATCATAGAGAGGTCGATTCACTTTTGTATTAGTTCAGTTTTTGCAATACTTTATCGTAGCTAGATACGAGTTGATGCGTTATGTAATATGGTCATGGACCAATTTTGTAAGTTGTTGAAATAGAACAAAGGAGAGGAGGAATATCTGACGATTAGATCACAGTCTGTGGAGCCTGGTGCAATCTAGTTCACCTCATATGGATCTTACCCATTAGAGGGAATTGTAAGCGCATTGCGCTAGAGATGTAGAACTATCATAATAAAATAGCCAAGAGACAATTCTTTGTGGGCGTAGCCCAGGAGGGGGTTAACCATAGTAATATCTGTGTAATTTGATGAATGCATGCATCTCTTTTCTTTCTTTCAGCAGTTTAGTGTTATTCTTAATAAATGAGTTAATATATTGTTATGAATCACGATTATGTTGTTCGAGAATTAAACTATGAAATGGAAACGTGCAGTTGTGAGGAATAAGTAGATTACATTCATAGTTCATAGCGCAGGGCTCTGGTTAAAAAACCCCTATATCATACTAAATCCTGGGTTGTAAACACCTGAGTCTTACATCCACCCATTTAAAGCTATCTCGGGTAAGACTGCACAATAAATTATGTGTATTGTGTTGCCTTATGGTTTACCACGAGGACCGATAATTTTAGAGGCTTTGTTAGAAACCCAAAAGACATGAACCCTAGGTCAAAAATTTGGACAGTAGAAGAGAGTGGTTAAAAACCAACAAATGATTTTGTTTCCATGTTAGAAGGAACAAGAGAGGATTGAGTAGACGAGATATATTGCACTAGAAAAGAACGAGTGAAACAAGAATACCAATGAGCCATTAGAAGGGAATGTTGAGACCGTGGAACCCCACAAAAGAATAAATCAAAGGTTGGTTGAGAACCAAAGAGCTAGAGTTTTCCCAACAAGACAACATAAACCCTAGACTCACACCTCGCAAATATCTGGATAAATACGTATTTACTGGTTTACATGAAGTCTTTTTCTGTGATTTTTTGCATCTACTACAGGAGTGGATACAAAGGTTGAAGGACAACCACACGACGAACCAAGTTCAACAGCTAGAGTGGACCCCAGTATAGATTGAGTAGTTACAACAGGTGAATAACAAATTCACCTGTGCAATAGACTTTTGGCTTGATAGTATTGTGGCAGGCTTCATCACTGAATTTGCAGTCGACACAATGAAGTCATACAGTGCAGCAGAGCAAGAATTTCTACATGGACCTCGAGGAAGGTACATTCAATCCTTGTATACTTATATTAAGATATTGTTATATAACAAAGGTGTAATGACAATGGAATCAGACAACTAAACTTCCCTGTGTGCATGGGGGGAGGGGGGGAAGAACTAACAGAGAGAGGATAAATGGAAGGAGGTGAGGATAAAGGAAAGAAGGAGGAGGAACACTTGGTCCCGGTCATGATGGACGACAACTAGCTCAAGTGCATATTGGCATCATCAAGAATGATGCGTAGTGGAGTACCCTACCAATATAAGGTGAATACCAAGAAGAGAGTCATAGCCGCGAGGGAGGGCTTGGCGAGCGATGAGGAAGAGGTGGGGTATCTCTAGGCTGTGGAGTAGATTGAGGAAATACTGCATGCAACATACGAGAGGAAGACGAGAGGCCCAAGAATGGGAGAAGAAGGCATCCATCCTATCCTTATTAATGTCAGTTTGGAACCCACAAACTCATGTGCGACTAATACACCAAAGATAACACCACCATTTAGACAACCGAAGTTCGTAGGAAGTCTGAAAGCAAGAAGTACATCTACACTAGGAGCAACAACTGGAGGAACCAGTTCTAGCAGCATTAGTCAAGTATCTACACCACGCAGAGGAGGTAGTAGTTCAGTATTCAGAATGGAAGGACACAATCCCACTATCAGATTACCATAATTTCAAGGAGAAGTAGGAGAAGACACTAAGAATCATTTGTTCATTTGTGCAAAGATCTAGGAGGAAAAACAGATCACTGATGAAGATACCAATCTCGTGCAGCTAGCGATGACGCTAAGAGACCATGCACTATACTAGTACATGAGTCTTGACATGAACAGTGCCCCAGGGACAAAAAGGAAACTAGTCGATATTAAGAAATTATTGATAAACGAGTTCAATAAGCCGATTTCAGAGGATTAGTACATGAACAAGATGATTGAAATAAGACAGAAACCAGGAGAATCGGTATGGGATATTGATCAGAGGTTTAAGCAAATAAAAGTAAAAATAAAATACCTTATGGCTGAGATACAGCATCGGCACCTGTTTGTCAACTCACTACTCCCACACTTCAAATATACCCTACAACAACATAAATTTCAGATGCAGGCAGAGGCTCTGCAGGCAGCCTTGCAACTGGAAGAGAACCAGAACCAGCAGACAAACCCATCTATTGAGGAATTGAAGGAGGATTTTAAGAATCTAACATCTCAACTGAACTAGAATAAGAATAAGGAAAAACGAGAAGTCATTTGGTGCACCACATGCAGGACGGAAGGACACCCCAAGAACAAATTCCCAACATTCATGCAATATATGGAAATAGGTATTCCAAATCCACTACCACAGGGAGGGTTGTGGTGCGAAATATGTAAGAAATCAGGTCATGATCCTTATCATTGCACAATGATGTAGAAATACCAGACAATTTTGAAGAATTCATATTGCACCTTTTGTAAGTTAGTAGGTCATGACGACAAAGATTGTAGAACTATGGAGTTGATGCAGGAAAGAACATAAGATGCATACAGGGTACATGCCAAAATGATGACTGGGCAAGCAGCGCCACAGTTCAATCAAACCCCAGCTCCATACAACACTGTGTAGCAACAGTATAATACTGTGCAACAACCATACAATAATGTGCAGTCACAGTATAACCTGGCACAACCCGAGTACAATATGACATAGTATAATCAAGAACCACAGTATAATGCGCTGAGAGGTGACTGAGCATGCTACCAAGGAGGAGGATGAGCCACAGGAGGTTTCAGACATGGTAGAGGATCCGTCACATGTCACAATTTTCAGCAACCAGGACATTATGCACGAGAATGTCCACTTCCACCAACAACTTGTATGTATTGTCATGCATCAGACCATGACACAGAGGAATGTCTGACACTACTAGTAAAGATGAAAAAAAAGAGGAATAGGAACAATCAGAATGTTCAGTGGATTTTAGTCGAAGCTAGGGATGTCAGATGAAACATCAATATAGTCACTCGTGGAGGAACGAAAACAGGAAGTGACGCAGTTCGACAGAAACCAGTACAGAACCAATGGATAAAGAATAACACTGAACCATGAAAGTCGTTCAACGTGCCAAAAGAAAAGGAGACTTTTAAGGAGGCCAAACAATAATTTCATAAGGAGTACACAACGTCGACTTCAACTATGAAACCATTCAAGGAAGCCCCAGAATATGAGATTTCGCCATCATTGGATCATACCAATGGAATGGAGCTCAGGGGACAAGTAAGTACAATCAAAGGATTTTTACAATCATGCGTGAAAGTATTAAGTGATACTTCATCTGTGAAAATATTGCAAAACATACTAGAGAAATGTAACAGTGAGATGGAAGAGAAGCTAGAATCAAAAATTGTCAATCACCTACACACTAGAAGAAGAACAAGTAGGGAATTTAGACTAAATGCTAACATTGGAGATTTCAATATGGGAGACATTATACTATACCTAGGATCCGAAGTGAATGTGCTACCCAAGAATACCTAGAAATGCATGGGAGAGCCAACACTAGGATACTCAAATGTCCAATTAAAACTAGCAAACCAACATAGAGTCCTACCAATAGGTAGACTGAAAGGAGTAACAACAGACCTCGATGGAATGTGCACTAACGCAAACTTTGAATTCATTGAAATAGTGGACGAAAAAACACCTTACCCAACACTACTTGGTTTGGATTGGGCGTTTGACAACCAGACCATAATCAATTTAAAAACCAGGAAAATGAGATTTGAATCCAGAGAATACAAGGTAATAGCACCACTAGATCCATCGAAAGGGGAGAGGTTCATAGAACCCACTTCCCTAGAATTAGAGGAGATCATCCAGTTATACAGAACAACTGCACGTGATGAGGATTATGTAAACCCAACTGCAAATGGAGTACTTATTTGGTGAAGCATTACTTCATGCGCAACAGACTCAGACACCGAGTTAGAAAACTGGCAGCAGAGATTACATGACGAATACACAAGAATATGTGAAAGAGTAGACCACGTAGTAAGATGGGTAGGCATATAAATCAGAGAACCGCCCAGTTTCCATGGGCTAAATGATTTGGAAACATTCTTGACGTAATATGAAGACGAAGTATTAGAGAACCAATGACTGTCATCACTTGACTTAGCATTCAAGGCCACACCCACAAGATCATGGGGTGCACATATAGAGACCATCACAGACTGGTATCAATGTAAGCGCTTACTACACATAAGGTTTGGCACAGAATAGGAATAAAACAAACAACATCAATACCAAGGACAAGAGGCACCAGGGGAACACTTGGAGAAGTGAAAAACGTTGTGGAAAATTATTCCACCAGAGTAATGGCCGCATCACTTCATACATACTTTAGAGGGAATACCAGCAAACTATTACATAGACCAGAAATTGCGCAAAGAAACTACAACATGTAGGGCATTGCAACAGAACTTCATAATCACTTTCTCATTTGAGAATGAGAACCCCAACATAGACGCAACCCTCAAATGAATCAGAGGAGTAATATTCATTGAAGAAACGGAAATAGAATTTATCATAGAGGAGAAACAATGGAATAAAGAGACAGACAAGGAACTACTGTCATGTTATCATGTACAGGCGCAAGCACTAGATGAAGATGACCCACGCGAAATTCAGATCGAAGAAGTAGAAGCCGAAAGAGATGTGCAAGGACCACCCATAGAATCAGAAGTCATTGCTACACCAATCAAGGTAAAGAAAGTTAACATCAGGACAGCTGAGTAGCCCAAACTGGCCAGCATTAGAGACTACTGTGATGAGAAAACAGTAGAAAGCATCACAGAATTGTTGCGCGAATATAGCGAATTTTTTCCCACAACATTTATAGAGATGAAAGGTATAGCAGGAGAACTGGGAGAAATGAAGATACCACTCAGACTTGAAGAGAGACCTATAAGACAGTGACCCTATTGACTGAACCCCATATATAAACAGAAAGTGAAAGATGAGATTGATAGGATGCTCAAAGCTGGCATCATCAAACCAGTTGAAGAATCAGAATGGATAAGCCCGATGGTAGTACAGACAAGAAACAAGGAAGAGGGATTAGGATATCCATCGACTTGAGGAAGTTGAATGATGCATGCCTACATGAACCATTCCCTACACCGTTCATGGATGAAGTGTTAGAGAATGTGGGGGGACATGAATCTTACTCATTCACTGATGGATTCTCAGGATACCATCAGATTAAGATAGCACACGAGGACATACATAAGACCACATTTGCAACGGAATGGGGATATTATCAGTACACATTCATGTCATTTGGACTAAAGAATGCACCCGCAATATTCTCCAGAGTAGTCATCATAGCATTTAAGGAATTCATCCATCAGTTTCTTGAAGTATACCTGGATGACTGGACAGTTTACAGTCTGCTGAAAAACCATGTGAAAGTTTTACGACTAATGTTAGAACAATCCAGAAAGTGCTAGATATCACTGAATATCAAGAAATTCATATTTGGAACAACATTTAGGATAATATTGGGCCACATAGTATGCAAAGAAGGCTTGTTAGTGGATCCGGCCAAGATCATCGTTATTGTTAACTTACCAGCACCAAAAAAAGTCTGACAACTAAGAGCAACTTTAGGGCACATAGGATACTATAGGAAATTCATCAAAGGATATGCACAGATCACAACACCAATGGAAAAATTGTTAAGGAAGGATACCAAACACCAATGAAAGGACGAGTGTCAACACAGTTTGGATACCCTTAAGGAAAAAATGGTTACTACACCAATATTAGTATTTCCATACTGGGAAAAGACATTCCATGTGCATGTAAATGCATCAGCGATAGCACTTGGAGCTATCTTAGCGCAGCCAGGAGTGGGAGACTTGGATCATCCAATAGCATTCGCAAGAAGAAAACTATCAGATTCAGAACAGAATTATAACACGATATAAAGAGAAGGCCTAGCCATGGTCTATGCATTGCATAAGCTCAAACATTACCTATTGAGGAAACACTTTAAGATGCTTACGGATCACTCAGCCCTGAAATACCTATTCAACAAGCCAATGTTGGGGGGGACAATATGTCGATGGTTACTACTATTTCAAGAATTTGATTTTGAATTAATAGTTAAACCAACGAAATTGAATGCAAGACCTGACCACCTGTCAAGGGTCACAAATGGAGAAGAACCTACTAATCTAGACGACACCTTTTCTCAGTACAGATTGTTGATGACTAATTCTTAGATATCATCCAGTACTTAAGAATAGGTACTGTGCTGCAAGAATATACTACCACGTAGAAGAAGAACCTGGTAGTTCGCCCAACCGACTATCAACTGATCGCAAGACACCTATACAAAATGGGCATAGATAGCATTGTATGAAGGTATGTGCTATAGCATGAATGACAAAGAATTTTAGCAAAAACCCACGAGGGAATCGCAGGAGGACATTATGTAGGAAAATCTATTGCGTAGAAGGTACTACGTGTAGGACTATGGTGGCCAAATATTCACAAGGACTCGAAAGAATATTTTCAGATATGCGATGTTTGTCAAAGGGTAGGGAAACCCAACAGAAGGGACGATATGCCACTACAACAACAAGTAACATTACAGGCATTTGATAAATGGGAAATAGACTTTGTGGGACCAATTAACCCACTAGCCAAAAGGACAGGGGAAAGACACATCATAACCACAATGGAATACCTAACAAGATGGGCGTAAGTCACACCAGTAAAATATTGTAGTGCAGAGACAGCTGCACACTTCTTGTTTGAACAAGTCGTCACTAGATTTGGGTGCCTAAGAGTTTTGATTTGAAACCAAGGCACACACTTCATAAACAGCACCATCTGCGCACTGACTGAAGAGTTTGAATTTCATCACCATAAGAGCACGCCATATCACCCATAGGCAAATGGCACAGTATAAGCCTTCAAAAAAATTCTCGAGAACACACTAAAAAAGATATGCAACGTCAACAAAGACGGTTGGGACCTCAAAGTACGAGAAGTATTATGGGCATATAGGACTACATGAAAAACGTTGACAGGGCACACACCATTCAAACTATTCTATGGCCAAGAAGCAGTAGTTCCATTAGAATGTTTAGTACCCATCTTAAGTGTAGCATCTATCACACAAATGACAAAATGAGGATCAGGACAGGAAAGAATGAATCAATTATTGTCAATAGAGGAAGACTGAATCCTCGCAGGATTCCATCAACAAGTGCAGAAAGCCAGAGACAAAGATTGGCAAGATTGACACATTAAGAAGAAGACATTCAATAAAGGATATCTAGTATTGCTCTATGAAAACAAATCGTTTCAGCACCCAGGGAAGCTTAGAATGGATTGGCTAGGACCATACAAGGTACAATCTATAAAGATGGAGGATTTGTACATTTAAGAGATTTAGCAGGCCTAGACCTGAAAGGAATGATAAACGGAGGATGACTGAAGTTGTACAAGGACAGTTGACCACCCACTGCACAATAAAAAATAAAAAATAAATGAACAAAAAGGAAACCAGACTAAAAAGCATTCATCACACCCAAGAGGGAAAGGCTACATAACATTCAAAACATAAATTCAGCAAAGGCAAGGACAATAGTTACATACAGCAGAAAAACGAGCGGGAAACAGAAAGTTGGCAAAAGCAGTATGACAGGACAACACTAAGAGGAATTAAAGCATGACAAGGACTAAGGGAACATCACATTAAATGCACCAAATGGAGATGGAAAAGAAATCATAATGGCAAGTATAAAACCACCACAGATACATTGAATTCACATTTATGGTGCATTAATCACATCATGGAGGAAGCATCCTTGACAAGATTCATGACAAGCCCATACAACATGCGAGCAAAGGAGAAATTTTTCTATTCGTGAAATGAGAACAGAGAGAGAGAGAGAGCAAGAGTAGCCAGAATGAATAGAGAGAGACCACAAAGCTCACCAAATTCATTTGAACTTAGTAAATGTTCGATAGTCACCATTGAAGCCGGCAGAACCAAGCCAGACAGCAAGACCGGCCAAGGTTCAAACTAGGTCACGAGGACCACTGGAAGAAGACGAGAAGTAGCAGCTAGAGATCATCGATATCGACGATATCCCATCCCCAGAGGTGATACTAGTAAAACCTACACTGATAATGGAAGAGATTCAGCAACCACAAGAAGGTACCATGAAAGAGGATATGCCAGCAACGGTGCAGGAGCCTCGGAACGAGGAAGCGAAAACCCAATGGGAAGTACAACCATAAAGCACTCAAGCAGACGTGCAAGTCAACGGAATGACACAAAAATTGGGAGCAGCAGTGCAACCATACGAGACGCAAGAACCCAGCCTAGGTCAACCAATAGAGGAGACCACTGGAACTACCTTGGCTTGGCCAAAATGGCTGATGGGAGAACAATTGGAAGTTGTTGGAACTTCTAACCATCCACCACAGTAGGAAGACAAAGTTCAGATACTGAGCTCACCTCACAAGAAACCTACAACAGAAATTGTGTTACCGCGCATACCAGAGGGAGTAAAGTTAGAACCGCAACCACTAGGTCAGGTTGGGAAGATCAAGTATTCCAACCATGACGGTTCAGACGAAACCAAGTTCCTAGAACTTTCAGACCATAACTATAAACCAACTTGGAGAAATGATCAGCCAGCCACACCAATGGGTAGTTGGGTTGGACAAAACAGGACTCTTAGGTTTGTTGAAGCTACCACATTTTGGCAGAGGCCAATATGCAACAACATGCATCAAGCAGTTTTTAGTAGTCACACATGGAGGGGATATATGGCTAGATAAACCTGTCCCCATAACTGTTGATCTTATCGCGTAGATAACAGGACTACCCATTCGGGGTATGGATCCCGCATTGATTATGGAGGACAAATCCAAGGAGAAAGCATTGGTGGAAGAGATGAAGAATAAATATGGCACCGCCACAGGAATGAGGGGAATCATAATCAAATGATTCAACAACACAAATACCCAACTAGGCACAAAGATCTTATCTTTCCAATTTCTTAGAAAATGTTGCAAAGAGAAAGTACTAGCAGGAATCATTGCAGTTGCAGCTCAGTGCACAGAAGGAACCTTTATGAGCTGGGCACCATATCTGTTGAATTTTTTTCAGGTGGACTGCAAGGATACGTAGGATCTAGGCATATAATTCCATTACTCATGGCTAATCACCCTAATAGCCTTCATGGGATGGCGAGAACCAGAGTATGTAACTTTTTGCACTAGACCGCAACCAGCGGGAGGGAGATACCTATTACTGAGATCTGGGCCACGGGCCATGCATAAGAGGGAGAATGGAATCATATTTGAAGCATACCTATGGGACATACAGGAAGCCATCTTCCGATCATGGAGAATAACACCAGAGGTTGTCGCACAATATGCGGACGTCACCAATTTCTGGGCCACAAGACAGACAATGTAGATACAACCACGGCAGGATCCAGATAGACAATGGATATCGATGCACTACTACATCACAAAATGTGATATAGACATGGTCATCAGCTAATGGCCTGATGAATGGAGGATCCCAGCCATTTCCCGAGAAGTACTAGAAAGAATAGCAGAAGGAGAGGCAACACAGGAGGAAACACAGCTTCCAGAAGTCTCAGTGCCCAAGAAACCAGGGACGAGACAAAACAAGTTGAATTAGGTAGACAAAGGGTCAAAGAAGATAGGGACCCAAAATCGGCAGAAAAAGACTACACAACCAACCAACGGACAGCCGAAACAAGCTAAGGGAGCAAGGGAGACCACCCCAAACCCCATCACACAGGAACCAAGGGGAAATAAGAGATCAGTCGCATAGGAAGGAGGTGCGCACAATAAATCAAATATGCAATGAGAATCTCCATACTATATGATCACGAAGGATGATGGGGGGATGGTCGCCAGAATGGTCTAGGATTTATTAGCAGAAGATTTCGATCATGTAGTGCATCACAGGGATAAACTACAAAAAGAGTTGGCCGAAATTGGACAGTTCCTCAAGAAATTCAGGGAAGCACAAATAGTAAGCAACAGTAGAGGCATAGAGCCACTAACAATATAGGCCAAAGAAAGAGTGGAGGTAGAAGAACGAGACCCAACCCACCCCATGCCACATGCAAACGAAACGATCTACATCAAACCTAACATGTTGTACATGGATAAAATCATGGGGCAGACACCCCTGAAGGATTTGGACCACATCTTGTTAGTCTTGACACAGATTCCATCAAAGGCACTACACAAATTGTAGGTTAGTGTCGACCACGAGGTACAATCTCATGCACACAAAAATTTATTTGATCTACAACAAGAAACAAAGAAACGCGAGGCATCAGAAAAACTCATAGGGGAAAAGAATGCATAAATGAGCTAGAACAAACAGTGGGAGGAGTTTTTGAGAAACTTGGAAGCACCACACAGAATGAACTCCCGGTAGCAGGAAAGATTAAATAAATTGTGCAGGAAATTGATCAATATCAGAAGTAGATCGTGAATCTCCATGAACATGTCACACCAACCACTCCATCGGTAGTAAAGGAGAAAAGGAAGAAGGAAGCAACAATGTAGCTAAAGGAGATGGCACAATAGTTTAGCACAGCAGCCGAATTGCTCGATAAAGTAGCACAACTTTGGACAAGGTTGGAGGAGGATCCATAGGTACAACATTGGGACAAGGAAGAGGAAAGGATCAATGCAATGATCCAAGAACTCAAACAGAGGTAGAAGACCATACCAATCCAAGAACAAGTCAAAGGGACACAAGAGATAAATAAGATGCAGGCATAACTTATCACTGCACAAACACAAAAACAGGAGTGTCGAGCTCAAATAAAACCACTGTAGGAACGGGTAGAAGAAATACTCGCACAGGAAGAAAGAGCTAAAACACAAATATCATGGACCTAGACCGAATGTGAAGGATTGTTGAGCGATGAAGTGGAAATTCAGGTAGTAGACACCATCAAGGAGAAGACCATGCAGGCACTGACAAAAGCAGCAGAGATCAAGAAAAAGTTCTAGACGATCACCAAGGAGATTGAAGAAGCTCATAAGGATTAGGTGACTTGGGACGAGTCACATGTCAGTGTTAGGGGCATGTTGGCACTAGGCCTAAGTCGAAAGAAGGAGGATCATGAGAAAGAAAGTGTGCAGAAATGAAAGTAACAGCTTGAAGGTAACACAGCATGCACGCATTCAAGAAAGAGTGCACAAGGAAAATGATAGTTGGAGGAAGAACAACACGCATGCATGGGAGGAATACCTAATTTCGGTAGGGTTAGGGTTTTTTTAATAAATTTTAAATGGTTGAAGAGCCTGATATATATAAATAGAGATACACAGGTATCATAGAGAGGTCGATTCACTTTTGTATTAGTTCAGTTTTTGCAATAATCTATAGTAGCTAGATACGATTTGATGTGTTATGTAATATGGTCATGGACCAAGTTTGTAAGTTGTTGGGATAGAACAGAGGAGAGGAGGAAGATCTAAGGATTATATCGCAAGCTGTGGAGCCTGGTGTGATCTAGTTCGCCTCATATGGATCTTACCCATCAGAGGGAATTGTAATCCGGTGGCGCTAGAGATGTAGAACTATCATAATAAAAGAACCAAGAGACAAATCTTTGTGGACATAGCCCAGGAGGGGGTGAACCAAGGTAATATATGTGTAATGTGATGAATGCATGCATCTCTTTTCTTTCTTTCAGCAATTCATTGTTATGCTTAATAAATGAGTTAATATATTGTTACGGATCACGATTATGTTGTTCGGGAATTAAACTGTGAAATGGAAACATGCACCCATGAGGAATAAGTAGATTACATTCATAGTTCGTAGCGCAGGGCTCTGGTTAACAAAACCCTATCTCATACTCAATCCTAGGTAGTAAACACCTTAGTCTTACAGCCACCCATTTAAATATATCTCGGGTGAGACTCTGCAGTACATTCTGTGTACTTTTTTGCCTTCTAGTTTACCAGGAGGGCCGATAGTTTTAGGGGATTTGTTGGAAACCTAAAATACATGAACCCTGGGTCAACAACTTGGAAAGTAAAAGAGAGCAGTTAAAAACCAACATGGATCAATGAGTTTTCCTTGAAACATGATGAATATGGATCGATATGGTTTCATTGGTATATGATGCATTGATGGAAAAATGTATAGATGACTCATTATTGTCTTATCATGATTGATAAGGTGCACAAATGGATGAATTCCCGTGTTGAAAGCCCTCACGGGAAGACGCTTTTCGGATTGAGTTATCCTAGAAGAATGGTTAGAGAAACCATGCTTGTATGTGGAATAATAAGATGAATATCAATGAATTTGTTGGTAAAACTATCCTAGATGGATAGTACTTGTCATGTCGTTTCCAGTGGTATGTGGATTTTAACATAACTCTTCACGGTTTGATAGTTATGGCTTTACGAAGTTGGACGACCCTCACATGTTAGATTGAAGCCCACAAGGTCAAAGAAGTCAAAGTGATTTAAAAGAAGAAATCAGTATTTAAATGATAAAGTAAAGTGACAAAGTCAAGGTGGATTATTTAAGTAATAAAGAGAAGTGACAAAATCAAGAAATGATAAAGTAAGGTGACAAAATCAAGAAGGAATATTTAAATGATAAAGTATTGGAGAACTTTCTATTTATGGAAAGCGGTTAACTCTAAAATAAGGAAAATAGGTCAAGTGACCTAGAAATGGGTTGAGTGACCTAGAAATGGGTTAAGTGACCTATCGGATGAAAGTATAAATAATATAGCTATGGACTCTTGCAATAATCCTTTTTGTGGATAAATGGAGAGCTTCTTGTGAGAATATCTTTTGGAGTATTGATGGAGAGATTCTTGTAGAACATATATGGTGTGGATCTATTGAGTATGTGTTGAATATCTATTCTGAGAGAGAGGAGATTGGGAGGATCTCATGGATGCATTGAATTTTCAACAAGTCTGAGATCATGATGGAAAAATTCTTGGAGTTACAGAAAAACCCTATTTTATGGTGTGTATGCGTGATGTTTGTGTATAGGGTCCATATACGCGAATTGTCTGTGTACAAGGTGTGTATAGTACATGGGATGTCAGTTTATAGGGAGCATACAGTGGATAAAATCATGGATATTTGTGCTTGAGATGATGACAAGTTGTTGAAGACTGAAGAAGGTTCCAGATCTGCATTCTATGGGCTCAGATCTGTCACTGAGACACTGGTATGATTACATTATTGTCTTGATGGATAGTATAGCTTTTTGTGTTGTGAATTCTTAGGGAATTATTGGTATGGATGTTGTGATGTGGTTTATGTTGTTTGATGGAGTGAGCATTACTCTTGTGATTTAGTTGTGATATGATTGCTATGGTATACTAGTCCCTTATACATGATTGAGTTAGCATTCATATTGATTTATTGTGGAGAATAAGTAAGCTATTGGAGATCTTGGATGTGTTGTGACTGGCTGGTGGTCAATTTGGACAGTGAGAGATAGAAGAGAATGATAAATTGGTTGCAGAGGATATGAGATAATCTTGAAGGATAAACCCTAATAGCTCATAAGGTATACGCAGGTTGTTGTATACCCTGGTCGCATACATACGTGGGTTGTAGTGAGCCAGGGCGCATACACACACAGACTCCACTACTGACAGGTCGTGTATCTATTGAAAATTGATATCTGTTGAGGATTGTTGCCTCATCTCAGTTGGTGCTAAGGATGTAAGCTGAGTCTTGCAGTATAGAGTTGGTTCTCTTGTAGATTTGTAGTCTATTCAGTTGTTGCTGAAAAAACCCAAGGATTGTAGTCCGTAATAAAAATAAAATTGCACATACATCTTGTGTTCTTTGTGCTCCTTGTGGTGATGACTTATTGATGATATATTGTTGATATGTGTTCACATCTAACTGGTTATAAATGACAACAATGAGTAATGAGTAAATGTTGAATGCTAACTAATGAGTTTTGTGAAAGAGGGAAGTTTTAGGAAAAAGATCCCCACACTCATTCACCCCCCCCTCTAAGTGTGGTAGGTGTGTCCAACAATTGGTATCAGAGCGGGCCTTCACTACAAGCATTAACAAGCTTGAAGGAGATCCATAGACAGACAAATGGATGATGAATTTCCAATCCTTGATGAGGAAAACTATTCTACTTTGAGAATAGAGATGAGATTACATTTGAAGACAATGGGATCAGCAATTTGGAAGGCATTCATTGGTGGATCGGTTCCTTTGAAGAAAAAGTCAAAGTTTGCATCTCAAAGAGAAGGAAAGAAGAATGATGCATTGGCTCTCAAGACCATTCTTAGTGTACTCTCAATCCCTATCAAAGAAACCTTGGAACAAGTCACTTCCGCCAAGGATCTATGGCTAAATATAGAGGAGACATATCAAAGCAATAAGGAAAAGAAAGACATTGGAGACAACTCCATCAAGACACATGAAGGTAAAGAATCTCCAAAAAATCTTGGTTTCATTATTTCTAAAAGTGATGATGTTGGCAAAAAGGAAGGTCTTGAAGACATTTCAAATGAAGGCAAAGAATCATGTGATGATGTTGACAAAAGGGAATATATTGAACACATTTCAAATGAAGGTAAAGAATCTACACAAACCATTGATTGCAATAATTCAAAATGTGATGATGTTGAATTTTTCTCTACAAGTGAACAAGAAAATCTAGAAATAGTTTGGATAAAATCAATTGATTGTTATCCCATGGAATAAATAGAGGAAAAACTATTGGAGCTTAAAGATAAAGTTGAAAGAGGTCTATATGAATATAGAAATGACCACTATTATATAGACTATAGCTATCTTTCGGATAACACTAAAAATTTTCTCAAGAAGAGTCAAAGGCACATCTTGAAGTTAAAACAGAATGCTCAAAGAAATAGAAGAAAGTAGTAAGACGCAATTAGAAGAAAAGAAAGAAGAGATCACAAGACTAAAGAATGAAAAATAAGATATGAAGGTATATGATGAGATTAGAAAAAGTTTTGAAACTATTGTCCATCTCAAGACCCAAATTGAAGAAGCCAAAAGGGTAGAGGAACTATTGAAGGATAAAATAAATGAAAAGGAAGAGTCATGTCATAAGTTAGAAGCTGGATTTATTTACCTTAGAAAGAAGGTAGAGAAGTCAAACAAATTCTTGAATAGCTCAAGAATCGTGGATGATATCTTGGAAAGTCAAAGATCACCATGTGATAAATCAAGACTTGGATACAAAGAAGAAGCTACACATGCTGAAGCATGAGGTAAGTCCATCAAATAAGGAAGATAATGTTGCAAAGAAACCATCTACACAAGGCAAGGAAAATTTCAAAATAACAAAGAAAGGAAGACATCAAGAAGTTATCCTTGGGACACCAAAGAAAAGGGATGAAAGTATTTTTCATGGGCATTGTTATTCATGTAATGAATATGGTCACAAATCTTTTGAATCTAGATATTATGAAAGGAGATATAATGAAAGATTCTATAACACCATAAGGTGTTGGAGATGCGATCAAGTAGGACATATTTTTGTTCATTGCAATTACATGAGATGCTACAGCTGTAGTGGATTTGGCCACAAATCCCAGGAGTGTTGGAACACAAGAAGAAAATCCATGATGAGAACTTCAATTAGCATAGCTAGAAGAAGGAATGAAGTAAGGAAGGGAGACATCTTTGAAAATATTTATTCTCAGAACTCAAGTTCTAAGGAGCAGGGTCATTTACAGAAGTGGGTGAAGAAGACAGAGCAGCCAGAACAGAATGATAGACTGAAGGAAATTTCAAAAGTGTCATCTATTGAGGCATATGTGGATGACAGTGGTATCAGTCATGTACATACACAGGCTGACCTTGTATAGGTCATGTACATACATGAGCTACCTATGTAGCAGGCTGCATAGATGTGGTGAAGCCTAAGAAAAATGGATATGCATAGGGATTGGAGTTTGATGTGATGGTATAACTTTGTGATGTAGGGTATGACATGGTTTATTGTAGGTTCTGACACTGCTTGTTGTAGGTTTTCATGAGTCTATATTGGATTATGTAAGGTGATGATGTAAAATATAATAATGGGTGCATGGCACTAACCCATGAGTATGGATTGATGCATTTTCTATTGAAAACAATGCTAGTTATAAAAGTGAAGTTATAGTACCTTGGTTATGTGATATATCTTGATGATGTATTATTGGAAGATTACTTGTTGGAAAACTTGATGCATTAATTTGCCATATAGATGGGCTACACATTGGGACATGTGGTTGGTGAGTTGATGAGATGATCATGTTGTACATCATTGATGATCTATAGTTGATGCATGATTGGTACATTTCTAGTACACTGGTAGAGGCACCTACTAGCAGGTTGATTGGAACATGTTTTATGGAGGATTTGGCATACATGTATGGGATTCATCATTTTGTGGTATTGGTGCATGGTGGTGTACATGTTTTGGTAAAATCATATATGATGTATGCTTGATGATACTACATCGTTGATATTACTTGAATAGAAAAACAATTGGTATTTGTTTATGATACTTAGTTCATGATGGTGACATATCATGAGTGATGTGATACATTATTTGGCATGTTGGTAGATGCACATGGTTGGCATATTGGTAGATGTACATGGTTGGAATATTGGTGGATGCACATGGTTGG
>JZKD02S2238677.1:80780-95794 GCA_000966675.3 Picea glauca | reverse complement strand
AGAAGGAATATTTAAATGATAAAGTATTGGAGAAATTTCTATTTATGGAAAGTGGTTAACCCTAAAATAAGGAAAATAGGTTAAGTGACCTAGAAATGGGTTAAGTGACCTAGAGTATGAAAGTATAAATAATATAGCTATGGACTCTTGCAATCATCCTTTTTGTGGATCAATGGAGAGCTTCTTGTGAGAATATATTTTGGAGTATTGATGGAGAGATTCTTGTGAGAGCTTCTTATAGAGAATATATGGTGTGGATCTCTTGAGCATGTGCTGAAGATATATTCTTAGAGAGAGGATATCGGGAGGATCTCATGGACGCATTGAAGTTTCGGCAAGTCTGAGATCATGACAGTGAAATTCTCGGAATTAAAGAAAAACCCTATTTTTTGGTGCATACGCGGGTTGTCTGAGTATAGGGTGTGTATACATGAGTTGTTTATGTACAAGGTTTGTACATTACATGGGATGTCAGTGTATAGGGAGTGTACAGTGGATAAAATCATGGAGATTTGTGGTTGAGCTGATGACAAGTTGTTGAAGACTTAAGCAGGTTCCAGATCTACATTTTATGGGCTCAGATCTGTCACTGAGACACTAGTATGATTACATTATTGTCTTGATGGATAGTATAGCTTGTTGTGTTGTGAATGATTAGGGAATTCTTGGTATGGTTCTTGTGATGTGGTTTATGTTGGTTTATGGAGTGAGAAATACTCTTGTGATTCAATTGTGATGTGATTTCTATGGTATACTAGTTGCTTATAAATGATTGAGTTAGCATTCATATTGATTGGTTGTGGAGCATGAGTAAGATATTGGAGAGCTTGGGTGTGTTGTAACTGGCAGGTGGTCAGTTTGGACAGTGAGAGACAAAAGAGAATGATAAATTGGTTGCAAAGGATCTGAGCTAATCTTGAAGGATAAACCCTAATAGCTCAGAAGGTATACGCAAGTTGTTGTATACCCTGACCGCATACATACACAGGTTGTAGTGAGCCAGGGCACGTACACACGTGGGATGCACTATTGATAGGTCATGTACCTGTTGCAGATTGATATCTGTTGAGGATTGTTGCCTCATATTAGTTGGTGCTGAGGATGTAATTTGAGTCTTGCATTATAGAGATGGTGCTCTTGTAGAGTTGTTCTCTATTCTGTTGTTGCTGAAAAACCCCAAGGATTGTAGTCCGTAATAAAAAGAAAATTGTACATATATTTTTTGTTCTTTGTGTTCCTTGTGGTGATGACTTATTGATGATATATTGTTGATATATGTTGTTGGTACATGTTCACATCTAACTGGTTATAAATTAAATCAATGATTAATGAATAAATGTTGAATGCTAACTAATGAGTTTTGTGAAAGAGGGAAGTTTTGGGAAAAATATCCCCACACTCATTCCCCCCCCCCCCCCCCCCCTCTAAGTGTGGTAGGTGTGTCCAACAAGAGGGTACCTATTCTTTATCGTGGTCTTATCCAGCCTCCTGAAGTCAATACACAACCTCATAGTTCCATCATTTTTCTTCATAAATAACACTAGGGAACCCCAAGGTGAGACACTTGGGCATAGATACCCGTTCTTCAATAATTATTCTAGTTGCATATGAAACTCTTTCAGCTCTGGTGTGCTCATTCTATAGGATGTTTTGGAAATTGGGGAAGTTCAAGGAATTAAGTCAATAGAGAATTCAATATCTATTTTCGATGGAAATCATGGGAACACCCCAAACACCTATTCATACTCCTTAAAAATTGGATGATCTTCGAGACATGGCTCCTTATTCTTTGTGGGATCTTCCATGTGAGTGACATATATCTGGCAATCTTTCCTAAAACTTATTTTCAACTACAATGTTGAAATATCTCTAACAAATATAGGTCTTCGGATTCCTTTCATCATCCTCAAGTTCCCTTCCTCGTCAAGGCATATGAAATCCTTATTGTAGAAATATAGGACAACACTATGCGTGTCCATCCAATATACACCAATTAATAAATCATATGACCCAAGTGGTATGATATTCAAATCTTCCTTAGTGATAACTCCATTCATTCTTATTGGGAAAACTTTGACAATTTCATTGATTTTCTTCTTGGTTCCAGTGGCTAGATGGAAAAACCAAGAATTTTCATTCTTACACCTCTTCAATTTAAACCGTTTAACTATGTTTAGATATATATAGCTATGAATACCTCAAGAATCAATAAAAATATCTACTACAACTAACAAGACTTGCACCTATTGTGCATGATAAACCAACAATATTTTTGTTGATAAAATGTTGTCATTGATGTCAAAGTGGAATTGATGATGATGATGATGTGAAAGTAATGATAATGATGTAATAGTGATGATGATGATGTGGAAATGAAAAAGGAGATATGAATAATTCATGAAGCCAGCAGAAGAAGCCTTGAAGATATGTTGATGAATCCTCGAGAAGCCAACATGCAGTAGTGAAGAAGCCTTGAAGCCATGAAGCCAAGAGAAGAAGCCTTCAAGCCATGAAGCCACGATAAGAAGCCTTGAAGACATGTTGATGAAGTCTTAAGAAGCCAACATGCAATAGTCGATCCATGAGGACAAGTCAATGTCAAATCAAATTGAAGAAGCCCCTAAAAGTGATGATGATGTGTCCACTTGAATAAGCCTTGAAGGAGTCTTGACATAAGTGTATATAACTCCAAATTGGTCCCCTTATGGTGTATATTTTCATGGCCCTCACGGGATGAGATAACATATGGTGTTTCCACATGCCCACTTTGATTAGTACACAAATTGAGCCCACAATATGTCCAATATAAATATTACAATCCTACAAATGTCAAAGATAAATATTGCAAGATGGATATTGTTGAAAGTATTCTTTTTGGTCAATTTGGATACCCTATCTTGAAGGATCAGATCATGTCACTAGGAGGGAGGGGGGTGAATCAATGACTCAATAATTTGTCAATTTTTCTTTTGTTAATGCAAACAAAAATTTTAACACACTATTTATCGTGGAACCCAATTTGGAAAACCACAAACACTTTCCTATTAACTGCAAAATTTTGTTTTACATGTTACATAGACAAAAGATGTACTTCCTTTTATATTAGCACCAACTGATCAGGATGCACCTGGACCCTTTTTCACCAGCACCAACTGGTAGGAGGATTTGACCTCCTATTTAGTAAGCTACAAATGACAAGAAACCACCAACTCCCCTGTAGGCACCAACCTACCCTTGCACCACCCAACCACCCTTATTTTATGAATCTGGAAAACTTCATAATCATGTCCTCACTGCATATCTCTCTACTTCTGTGATTAAATATATCTTATGATTAGGACTTCAGAGACGCTTTCTTCTCACCACACTTACTCGTTTATATAATATTCGAACTGGTGTGTGATATAATGCATTGTGTCCTTTCGTTTGGACCATCACACCTCTTCATTTAACTTAACCATAATCTTTTTTATTATTATAACCATGAAGGATTTTCATAAATTAATTATAGATATGGATCAATTTCATATTTTAACTCAATCCCAAATCTTTGTAATTATTGCAGAAACCGAGTTCTGTAGAGGTGCTTCCTTCAAACCATTTTCATATGACCGACAACGCAAAACCACAGGCTTATCAACTTTAGCTATGTATTATATTTTGAATTTATTTCTCTTATTCGATATGACCAAGGACGGTGACCAGGCACTAGGCCAAACGAGTGCTTGATCACTTTATCAGAATCAATGGTCACGTTTTAATCTCTCGATGAGATGGACAATTGTCAGCACTTCAAGACTTTGACTTTTCTACTTATGTTATCCTTCCATTGTACTTGATCAATGGTCGAGAATTCTCCCGAAGTGTCCTTCAGATCAAACAAATCATGTCCACTTCAAGACTTCATCTTTCGGGACTTCGAGACTTAGGACATTTGTTGGTCGTGAAACTCCCGAAGTAAAACTGTCGAAGTGACGTAACTTTCTGATGTCACTTGTTGACATGACACGGGTTGACTAGCTACCATGTGTCACTCAAATTCATCATTTAAACATACCTAAACTGTTGATTTCATCTTGACACTTGTCATTATCTGAATGTGTCACATGTCCTTGCTGACGTGATCTGCTGACGTAGATCTCCCGATTTTGCACATATTCATCTCCTTTATCTAATGGTTAGATACTATCTGAAATGTATATCATATCTACGGCTGAGAGTGACTTCATAATTTTGGCCTTTGGTTCTTCGGGTAATTCGAATTCTCTAGTTCTGAATTCTTCCAAAGTGATATTCCCCGAAGTTTAACCTCCTCACAACTTTTAACCTGAACTGAATGTTGTTCGTTGATCATGATCTTAGATCGATGGCTCGATATATCTGCGATGTTCCTTATCCTATACTTCCATTTAAAGTGATCCAACAGCTATCGAGAATTCGGGTATTCAAAATCGCATCCCTTTTACCTTGCTTATCCTATCCTTCCACTTAACTTGATCCAACATTTGATGTGGATTGTGGAACCATAACTTGTGCGTGGCTTAGCCCTTCGCCCAAACTCTACAATTGAAGTTGTGTTATCGTTGATGGATCAATCATAGTCATTGATCTTTGAATTTATAATATCTAATAGTCCTAATTAATTACGAGATTGGAAATAACAAGTTTCTTAATTATCCTTTCGTTCTCTATAATCTATCCATGTCGTTGATCTGGCGCTTGTGTATCCAACAGTCCTAGTTTGTCCTGTGGGGATTTCAATCCCGATCACGTTTATGCACTGTGATTTCCCTTATGAACTTCATGTGCATCATCAGTTGTTGACATCAATGACAATACATCAATTACAGTATCTCCAACAATCTCCCCCTTTTTCATTGAGGGAAACACTCTAACTTCGTACATAATCCCCCTGTAATGATGCTTTTCTCTATGAAGTTACTCTCCCCCTTTGAAATCAATGGAAAAGGGTTGGTGCCCCTAGGGTAATGCTCTGTCTGTCTGTATACTTCTGACCAGAATCTGAACTCAGGTAACTCCTCCTGCAATCATATTTTTCATGTCATAATTGAATGACTCCTTCTTACTTTGATTGTCGTCTCCCCCTGAATTGGTGTCAATTGATGCATTATTTTCTTGAGGGAATAGATAGGGAGAGGGATTACTCCCAATATTTTCCTGAGATATTCAAATACATCTCTGCCTAAGGGTTTAGTCAAAATATCTGCCACATGTTCTTGTGTTGGGACATATTCCAATTTAATATTCTTATTCTCAGCCTGATTTTTTAGGTAGTGATATTTTATGGGAATGTGTTTTGATTTGGAGTGTTGGACAGGGTTCTTGGAGAGACTTATAGTGCTTGTATTATCACAATTGATAGTAGTAGGTTCTTCAAACATTATTTTGATGTCTTGTAAGGTTTGTTTCATCCATTCCACTTGTGTGCAACATTTTGCTACTACAATATACTTTGTTTCAGTGCTAGACATAGAAATTGAGGATTGTTTCTTGCTTATCCAAGCTACCAATGATTCTCCCAAAAAGAATGCTCCTCCACTTGTACCTTTTTTTTCATATACACAACCTGCCCAATCTACATTTGAATAGGCTTTTAAAGTGAATGAATCCTTGCTAGGGTACCACAAACAAAGATCTATGGTTCCTTTCAAATACCTAAATATTATTTTCACAACTTGAACATGGCTCTCCTTTGGTGCTTCTTGGAATCTATCCACCATCCCAATATCTTGCTTGACATCAGGTCTGGAAGTTGTTACATAGAGTAAACTCCCAATCATTGATTTGTAGTGTTTTGTATCTACAGCTTTGAACTCATCTTCCTTGCTTATTTTTCATCCAACTATCATAGGTGTATTAACAGGTTTTCAATCCTCTAAATGAAACTTATTAAGCATATATTTAACATACTTGGACTGATGGATAAAGAATCCTCTATTGGAATGTATTATTTGTAATCCAAGAAAGAAATTCAGTTCACCAAGAAAGGACAATTCAAATTCTTGGTGCGTTCTCCTAGCAAATTCCTTACTCATTTTTTCATCATCACTGCCAAATATAATATCATCAACATATACTTCCACAATAATCATGTTATTACCAACAATTTTACAATAAAGATTGATGTCTGTTGATCCTCTTTTGAGGCCTTGTTTTTGTAAATAAGAATCTAGCCTTGCATACCATGCTCTGGGTACTTAATCCCATAAAGTTATTTCTTTAGTTTACAAACACAGTCTCCTTTGTTATTTAGTTGGTATCCCTCTATTTTCTCAATATAGACTTCCTCTTATAAGTTTCCATTGAGAAATGATGAATTGACATCCATTTGGTACACTTTAAATTTTTTGTAGTTGGAGAAAGCTAAGAACATCCTAATTTCCTCTAATCTGGCTACAGGTGCAAAGGTTTCTTCACAGTTTACTCCTTCAACATGAGCATACCCTTTGCATACCAATATGGATTTGTTCCTGATTACTTTCCCATTCTCATCCATTTTGTTTTTATACACCCATTTAGTTCCAATGACATTTTTATTTTTTGGTCTTGGAACTAGTTCCCAAGTATGTTGTTTTTCAATCTGGTCCAATTCTTCATTCATAGCATTGACCAAATTTTCATCTTTACATGCCTCTTTGATTGAGTTGGGCTCAATATGTGACAAAAAGGATATTTCTATCTGATACATCAATTGTCTTCTTGTATGCACTCCATCACTTTTATTTCCAATAATCAGTTCCTCCGGATGATTCCTTTGAAGCATTCTTGAGGGTGTCTTTATGTCTCTTCTTGGGGATTCTTCTCTTATGTATTATTCTTGAATATCTTCCTCATTTTCACTCGTATCCATATCATCCTCTTACATTTCTTCTTTATTCTCTTCTACTTCTTCTTCTTTTGTACCAATTGATTCATCATCATCTTCATCTTCACTGTCAAGCATAGTCTCTTGATGTTTGATCCTTATCGTTTTTAAATCATCCACCTCGACATCTGCACTCTCAACAATATTATGTAATATAAAATTGTATCATCAGCGTGATTTATTGGTAGAAGCATATCCATGAAAGATACCTTCATTAGATCATGCATCAAATTTTCCAAGATTCTCATCAACCCTTTCAATGTAGAACTTACTTCCAAAGACCTTGAAGTATTATACTGAAGGAGCTCTTCCAAACCATAGTTCATAAGGAGACTTATTACTATCAATCCTAAGCTGACCTCTATTCAATATTTATATTGTTTTGCTTACATCTTCCCTCCAATATCCATCAGATAAGTTTGCTTCATTGATCATAGTCTTGCAACCTTTTGAACTGTTCTATTCCTTCTCTTAGCAATCCCATTTTGTTGAGGTGTTCTGGCAGCAAAGAATTGTCTTTTTATTAAATGGTTTTCATAGAAGAGATCAAACTCTTTTGAGGTGAACTCGCCACCATTTTCTGATCTAAGACATTTGATTTTTGTCTCCTTTTCATTTTCAGAAAGGGTCTTAAAAGCTTTGAATTTTTTAAGTGCTTTTGATTTTTCCTTGAGAAAACATACCCAACCCATTCTAGTAAAATCATCAATTAATAGCATAAAGTAAGACACTCCTTTCAAACTCTTGTTCCTTGTAGGTCCACAAAGGTCGATGTGAACAAGATCTAAAGGTTTTGAGGTTGAGTATTCTTTTGTTTTGAACCTTATTCTAGTTTGTTTCCCTAGTTGACAGTGTCTACACATAGGATTTGAGGGATTTACGATCTTTGGAAAGTTTCTTTCTTCCCCAAGGTTGTTGACTTTCACTAAATTGTCAAAGTTAATTTGCCCCAACCTTCTATGCCATATCCAACTTTCATCTACTAAATTTATATGACACTCCTCATTCAATTTTTTATTTAGTATATATACATTCTCAGGAATTCTAGGAGAAGTACCAACCAATTTTCCTGAATCCTCTCTCCTAATCTCACATTTCTAGGAATCAAAGATACAAAAGTGCCCCTAATCACAGGTTTGGCTGACACTTAATAGGATAGGTTTCATTTTTTCAACAAGAAACACATTCTTGGCTTTGTCTTTTCCCAAACTCATAGTAACTTTCCCAAGTATGTTACCTGAATCATTGTCACCAAATGCAACTTTACCCTTTTGTTTCTTAAAGTCCAAAAATTTGTCCTTGTTTCCTGTCATATGTTTTGAGCACCCACTGTCAACATACTAGAGATCTTCTTTATCTTGGGATTTTAAGGAAATAAGACATTCATCCTTTGATGTTTTTTCTTTCCAAAGCTTCTTTTTCTCTCTAATGAACTTTGGTTTTTCTGAGACTTCCATTAATCTGCAATTATTGGATTTATGTCCATAATTATGACATCTCAAGCATTCTAGGTCCCCTTCTTGTAAAGGTGCAAAGGAGTTATAGTTTATGCTTTTAACTTGATTTATTGTTTGGTTAACTTTAAGGTTATAGTTCTTAACCCTCAATTTTTTCCTTTTATATGCTCTACAATTCATATCTTTGTATCTGAAATTAGAGCATGCAAAGAATTAACCATAGAAGATGTGAGGATACATGTTTTGATAAACCTTCTTTGGTGTTGTCTTATATTCCTTCTTAATGGGTGGAAGTATTCCTCTGGAATTATGATCATTACTTGTCTTCTCTTCATCTTTCTTCTTGAATGTACTGAGGACAAAAGTTGCATAAGATTTTGAGTTAACTTGGTTTTCTTCTTGAGAATAACCTATTCCATTTTTATTACCTAAATCCCTTTGTGTGGTAATAATCTTATCTAATATTTTAGAGCTATTTTCATATCTTGTTTGAATGAGTTTTGATTCAAGTTCTTTTCTTAGGTGAACTATTTATGCCTCCATTCTTTCACAGGTTATTTGTTTTTCTTTAAGAGACTTTTCCAGACTTTCTTCCATCCCATTTTCTTCTAGGATTTGGGTTTTTAGGTTGCTCGTGAGTTTCTACATCTCCTTTTATTTATGTTCATGTTTTTCTCTTTTTTCAACTACAAAACGTTTTAGTTGTATATATCTGGTTTTATATCTTATTAATTCATCCAAGGCACTGAGAAGTTCTCCTTTCATGAGTTTAATCTCTCGATGATATGGAAGACTGTCGACACTTCGGGACTTCGGCTATTCTACTTATGCTATCCTTCCATTGTACTTGATCAATGGTCAATAATTCTCCCGAAGTGTCCTTCAAATCGGACAACTTATGTCCACTTCGGGACTTCAGATTTCGGGACTTCGGGACTTAGGACATTTGTTGGTGGTGAAACTCCCAAAGTAAAACTGTCGGAGTGACGTAACTTGCTGACGTCACTTGTTGACATGACACGAGCCGACTGGCTACCATGTGTCACTTAGATTCATGACTTACACGTACCTGAACTGTCGATTTCATCTTGAAACTTGTCATTATATGACTATTCGATGTGTTCTTGCTAATGTTATCAACTGACATGAACTGCTGACGTAGATCTCTCGATGCAGCACATATTCATATCCTTGATCTAACGGTCAGAATACTATCTGAAATGTATCTCATATATGTTGGATCATGTTTTCATTGATGCCAATGGTTTGATTGCGGTTTGATTGATTGATGTCAAGTGATTGATTGATGTCAAGTGATTGACTGATGTCAAGTGATTTATTGATTGATGTCTTGATGCAATATGTATTGACCTTGATGAGAATGGATAGATGAATCAATGAGTTGTCATTGATATGATGCATAGGTGAAGATGGATCAAGGAGTTTTCATTAATACATGATGAATATGGATCGATGTGGTTTCCTTGATTTATGATGCATATTTGGATTGATGTAATGGTCTTATCACGGTTGATAAGGTGCACAAATGGATGAACTTCAAAGTGGTCCCCTTATGGTGAAATTCCTCATGGGAAGATGCTTTACAGTTGATTTATCCTTGAAGAATGATTGGAGGACCCATTCTTGAGTGTAGAATAATGAGATGAAGATCAGTGAAGCTATTGGTGAAACTATCCTATATGGATAGTGCTTGTCATGCCATTTCTGGTGGTATGTGGAATGTCACATAAATCCTCATGGTTTGAGATTTCTGGCCTTACGAACTTGTAGGACCCTCATATGTTGGCTTGAAGTCCCAAAAGGTCAAAGAAGTCAAAGAGCTTGCAAAGAATAAATTATTATTTAAATGATAAAGTAAAGTGACAAAGTCAAGGTGGATTATTTAAATAATAAAGAAAAGTGACAAAATCAAGAAAGATTATTTAAATGATAACTTAAGGTGACAAAATCAAGAAGTATTATTTAAATGATAAAGTATTGGAGAACTTTCTATTTATGGAAAGTGGTTAACCCTAAAATATGGAAAATAGGTTAAGTGACCTAGAAATGGGTTAAGTGACCTAGAAAATGAAGAGTATAAATAAGAGGCAAGGGTCTCTTGTGAAATGTACTTTTTGGGTGAAGATATATTAATCAAGATTGAATATATATTCTGAGAGAGAGAGAGAGCATGAGGAGGATCTCATGGATGCATCAAATTTTTGGCAATGTCTGAGATCTTGATGGCAAAAGTCTCAGAGTTTCATAAACCCTAGTTTCTGAGGTATATGCGGGCTATAATGAGCTAGGGCATGTACACACGTGGGTTGTATGAGGACAAGGAATGTACAGTAGATAAAACCATGGATATTTGTGTTTGAGATGATGACTGGTTGTTGAAGACTGGAATAGGTTCCAGATCTGCACTCTATGGGCTTAGATCTGCCATAGAGATTCTGGTATCGTAATATTAATGACTTGATGGATATTCTTGTTTGTTTGGTGAATTTTTAAGGCATTCTTGGTATGGTTGTTATGATATGGATTGATTTGGTTGATGGAGTGAGAAGAACTCTTATGATTTAGTATTGATATGATGGTTATAATATACTGGTTGTTTACACATGTTTGAGTATCATTTATATTGTATGATTGAGAAGCATAAATAAGATATTAGAGAGATTGAATGTGTTGTGACTGGCTGGTGGTCAGTTTGGATAGTGAAAGAAATAAGAGAATGTGATTGCAGGGAGCAGAATATCTGAGCATGTGAAGCAAAGAAAAACCCTAGTTTCTCAAAAGTATACACATGTTGCATTATAGATTGGTTGCATACATACGTGGGCTGTAGTGAGCCAGGGCGCGTACACACATGGGTTGCACTACTGACAGGTCACGTACCTGTGACAGATTGATATCTGTGGAGAATTGTTGCCTCAACTCAGTTGGTGTTGAGGATGTAAGTTGAGTCTTGCATATAGATATGGTTCTCTTGTAGATTTGTAATCTATTCAGTTGTTGCTGATAAACCCCAAGGATTGTAGTCCGTAATAAAAAGAAAAATTGTACATACATCTTGTGTTCTTTGAGTTACTTGTGGTGATGACTTGTGGTGATGACTTGTTGATGATATACTGTTGATATATATAGTTGATATGTGTTCACATCTAACAGGTTATAAATGAAAACAATGAGTAATGAATAAATGTTGAATGCTAACTAATGAGTTTTGATTAAGGGGGAAGTTTTGGGAAAAATATCCCCACACTCATTCACCCCCCCCCCCAAGTGTGGTAGGTGTGTCCAACAATATCTATGGCTGAGAGTGACCTCATAATTTCAGCCTTCGAGTCTTCAGGTAATTCAACTTCTCCAATTCCCAATTCTTCCGAAGTGAGATTCCCTAAAGTGTAACCTCCTCACAAATTTTAACCCAAACTGAATGGTGTTTGTTGATCACAATCTTAGATCGATGGATTGATCTATCTGTGATGTTGCTTATCCTATCCTTCCACTTAAAGTGATCCAATGGCTATTGAGAATTCAGATATTCGAAATCTCAGCCCTTTTACCTTTCTTATCCTATCCTTCCACTTAACTTGATGTTGGCACAAGGGCAGACCCAAGGTTCAAATCTAACAGTGCACCAACAAGCCCTAACTACTAGTCCTTTCGTCAACACCTTCAAAGTGGATGAAGTCTCACCTGAACTAGTGATAAGGGGTTGGAGGACACAAGTGTCTACAACCAGAGGAAATGCAAAGTGGATCTAGGGTAGCAACACATAGCAATCTAGATATTCTTTCCCATGCTTAAGCTTACTTCGTAGGTTATATCTCTTACCTAACACAACTATGTAATGACATAATAACAGATAGTAAATAACATAGCATCAATCACATAGAACAATAATATTTATGTGATTCACCCTCTCCTAGGGCTACGTCCACAGAACTGTGTTTCTTGAAATATTATATGAAAACATACAGTTTTATCTGTGCACTCAGCTTCCAGATCTCTCTCTCTTTCTCTTATTCTCTCCCCTCCCTGTGCATCCAGTTGCAGGGTTGATCTTTGCACCCAACTGAAGATCTTACAATACAAGAATGTTCTCACAACACAATACTTCTCTCACGCAACAACAATAATCACTCAACACCAACAACAAAACCCAACTTTTAACCATAACAAAAAGAACGAACTCATCCCAGGTCCTCTATACCTTTATTTATACATTACATGGAAACATTCTAGGTGTCAAAACCCTATATCGAAAACCCTAGCTACCTAAACACTAGGTCAACTTGACCCTTGCTTTAAGGGCTTCACCAACATTTTCTTCCTTATTTTCCGCGAGGTGCTACAAATCATCCAATGGTGGATTTTTATGCTTGCTAAGTTGTCCACTATCTGTATTCTTTGTTGATATATCATCCTTGATCTTCTCTTTCAACGACTCGCTTTCCCTTAGTTCACTCCTTATTTTCTTCTTCTTTGACCACTTCGACTCATTCTCAGTTAATGTGCCTTCCACACAATTTGTACTTCACTCTTCTTCCTTGATCTTCGCTTGATTCCATAACCAAAGGCCAACAGGCCCCCAACACTCACCTGTGACTCGCCCCCAATCACTGCAGGGTTGAACCTTCAGTAATACTTCGACCGCAGACTGCATGGAGCAGCCTGTGCTCTCTACTTTGTCCCTCTCTGTTGTGTGTAGACTGTCTTTTCTGTGTCTAGTGCCCAGTTTCAATTGCACTTGGTACCTCGACCCTTCTTTTTTTATTTTATTCAGAGCTGTGAGAAAGTTGGTTGTCATGATACAATTTCAACTGGCTCTCATTTAATAAACCTTCCTTCCATTATCCATTCAGAGTCTTCAATTGCGCAACTCCTCCTTATATAACCTAGGCAACCTCATATGGCCCAATCCAATGTGTCATGAACTTCCCTAGATGCTTCATGAACTTGTTGTCGTATACCAATACCAAATCTCCTTGCGTAAATTCTTTCCTCTTGATATGCATGTCATGGTAGGACTTCTCTCGTTCCTTTTGTACCTGTTGATGAAATACTACAATAAACCTATCTTCTTCTAGTTCTATCAACTGCGCAATTTTGTCTTTCACAACGCCTGTATCATCCATATCTGTAAACGCTGCAATTCTTAAGATAGGAACTAAATATTTCATCGGTACCACTACTTCCAACATTATGTCTAGTTCAATCCTAACTTTATGCTTATACTTGGGATTCAGTCTATAGGGTCTCTACTTGACTGGTCTTGCATCTGGATTCAAAGGGATCTTCATTTCTCCCATGGTCCCTTTAATTCCCTTCATGTCTGTGAACTTGGTTGGAAACAAGTCCTGATATTCATGTAGTAATTCTGTAATCTTATCAATAGTGGCATCATCCCAATAATCTCCAACGTTCGCCAACTTAGGTGCTTTCTCTGTTCCAATATTAACTTTCTTGATTTTGATTGATTGCCCAATAAAAGGTAATTCAATCCCATGCCCTTTTATGTCTCTATGTCATTCATTTTCTTCTATGTTCACGTTCCTAGGGTCATCATGTTCATCAGCATTGATATTGTAACAACCCTGTAATTTCTGAAGAGGTTCATTCCATTCATCTTCTTATTTCTCCAAATGGAGGTTATGTGCCTCCTCAAAGACTTTATGTCAAACAACTTGTAAATATTGATCTACTGTGGGGTACTAAATTTCAAATAAATATGTAGCTATAAATTTTTGGGTCATACCGTACCAATCTGAAGTGGTGAGGCACAGTTATGCTTGACGATACCAGTTGATGGGCGTATGATCCAAGTGGATATTGGTGGCCACCCACCTATTCCACTTGGACCCCCACCATTGCTTCTTTTAGTTTTTCAGTTTTCRCACAGTATTGATCCAGGTGGATATCGGTGGCCACCCACCTTTTCCAAATGGCTCAAAACGGCTTTCTGGCAATTTTTGCAATTTACTATTTTTAGCAGGTTTTAACTTCCAGGGCCATTTTGAGGGCCCAAATGAATTTTTTTTGATATCGAGGATCTCAATAATAGCCGAATTCATTATTGAGCCCCCAAAATGAATCTACTCAATGATACCTTTCCAACGAGCTATCACACGCCTAAAACAGAGATCGTATGCAAAAGTTACGGCCCCGAGAAGTTGATGTACTCACTTACCCAAACGGGGCCCACATGACTTTTGGCGCTTCATCTCCCAGGGTTAGGTTTTTGGATGTCTAGGACTTTTTGAATTCCTGTTTATTGTAAAAAGGCCTTCAGAGCCTCATTGTAATCATCTTCTCACAGATGCGAGTAGCGTCCACATCTCTTTTCAGAGATAATCTACCAGCGCCTAGCTAGTTTATTTCCATTCCATCTGTAAGCATATTTCAGTCATTTGTTATTAATGAAATGAAGTCTTATTTTCTTTGAATATCTATGTTTATGTGTATCTCTATATTTCATTGTGTTCCTACATAAATCTGGATCTGTGGTATCAGAGCGGTCTGCTCATTCTCGATCCTTCTTTGCATGTCCCCAACGAGATCGGGGTATAAGGAGTTGGGGCTCGATCTAGTTGAACCCTTGAAAGATCAGCCTCGCAAACCCCGACGACCGCCCATGGGGGAAGAAAATAAATATGAGGGAG
>JZKD02S2238677.1:30495-47579 GCA_000966675.3 Picea glauca | reverse complement strand
GAAGTCATTACTTCCCTTGAACAATAACTATTGATTATTTCTCATATATTGTGCATGGTGTATTGTGGTGTATTGGTGTAAATATTATACTATTGTTCATTTATCATTGGATATAATTTAATTGTTTAAGTATAAGTTGAAAAATGTTTTAAATTGTACTTGATACTGATTCACCCCCTTCTCAGTATCAGCATCTATATTTAAGAAGCTAGTGACACCCGATGGCTAGAGATGAGGTCTTCATAGCTCGAGCAATAACTTCAAGATCTTCAAAAATAAAGTAGGAGTATAATGGGAGTGGATAAATCACTACCCTAAGGTCTTATACGGCTCGTCGAGAAAATACATGAGGATATCGATGATCAGGCAAAGAACTTCATCAATTTTGAATCAAGACTTGACTGGACTCTCAGGGTGGCCAACTCATGAGGCCAAGAGACAAACTACAAAAAGGATGATTCAGGTTGGGTTAAAATTCCCTTGGACAAAAGCATGAAAGATTATATTACTCAAGAAGCATGACATTGACATAAGTTCACGATGTAGGAGGCAACGCAAACTCTCCATGTTTTTGGAAGAGTAACCAAATGGAGGAGGACACATCTATGTGTAGTGAGAACTGATTCCTAAGGTCATACTAGATCCCAATGCTTGACAAACAAACAGATGGATGTGCTCTATCCAAGGGAAACTATTTATGATGCCAAAAAAAGAATACATATTTCCCGTCCACTCTTTTTGCGATATTTGATTTTTTTATCTTTTTCAATTTTTTAAAGATCTTGAAAAAAATAAAAGAATGATACGTTACAACGGAGGAATGAGTGTAGCAAACAAGCATACTAGTTCCAAGTGCAAGGAACACACTATTTCTCAAAGCAAGGAGACATGTGTAGGAAAAGGACACTCGGGGAAAATTCCTCCATGGGTCAAGGTGTCAGGTCGTAGAGGCAAAGTGCTACAAGGCTTGTATATAAGGCATGATTCAAAGGTTCTGTTGAAAGAAACATGGAGACGGCATTAGGCCAAAGACATGGAGATGCAAATGTGATTAACCAAGACACAATGAAACCCCCTTCAACATAATTTTAACGATCCCAAAGAAGGTAAGCTCGCTAGTTTTTTCACGTTTAGAGAGTCTAAAAAAATGTAAAAGAAGACTCTAGGAGTACCTTTTTCGGAGATAGTCTAGTCGGTTTGAAAAAGGGTTAAACTTGCACCAAAAAGACATCTATTCAAAACCATTTTAAAGAGTGTGACAAAGACAAGATCACTTGGAAATATTTTCAATTTTAAGGAATCTGAAAATAGCTTAACTATGGACTCACTGCCTTTCTCTGAGTTTAGTCTCCTTAGCCCAAAAAAGTATAAAATTTACTAAGGAGAAATCTCCTGGCGAGATGAATCTCCCGAGGCGTACCTTTTTCCACTATAATCTACAGGCTAGAAAAAGGGATAAACTCATGCCAGTAGATGTTCTTCTTGACCAATCTAATGAGTTTGAAGGAAAAAGGTCACTCGACGATCTTTTCAATTTTAGGGAGTCTAAAAAGAGCTTAACTATGGACTCAGTGGGGGTTCCTTTTTCGTAAGTAATCTCCAAGGCCCGAAAAATGTGATAAACCAAAACCAAGTAGAATGTTCCTTTTTTGAAGATTTAGTCCCTTATGCCCAAAAAAGGGTTAAACTTACACCTGAAAATAACCTTCTAGTGAACCAAATTTCCTATAGCATACATTTATTCGTGAAATTGACCATCCAGACCAAAAAGGGGTAAACTACCGTCGAACAGGCATGCCTTCAAATTTGATTTTGGTGAGCGTGAAGGGCAACAAGATCGCTTGACAATATTTTCATGTTTAGAGAGTCTGAAAAGGGATTAAATAAAACTCCAAGGGGTTATGGCTCATGCATAATACTAGTTCAGGTAGATCCCACTTCTAGGCTCAGACCAAGAGTTTCTTCGATAGTCAACCTGGAAAGTCTCCTAGAAGGGAAGAAAACACAAACCATAGTGTAATTCTTCCCATGATATAGAAACCGTAGTCATGTATTTAAGGATAGCCTCATCTTAAGGCAATTCAAAATCCAAGAAATCACATGAACGAGGAGGGTTGACAGTCCCGAAGGGAGAAGTAAACTAATTGTATTCCATCTAACGATGAAGGTTCTGGCCAAAAATAGCAGATTTTATTAGCGAAGAATCACAAGAACGAGGGCTTGAAGATCTACAAATAGTGAGATCAGACTCAGAAGGAGACTCGAGATTACTTGTACCAAGAGGGGCAAGCAAGGGCTCCCATGCCCCTATTAGATAAAACAATAGATCAATTATTGAGACCAATTCTTGAGAAGGAAAACATGGGTGAACAAGTTCATTCTCGGGATAAATTGAACACTGAGGATAAGATTCCACATAATTTTCCTGTGGCAAGGTACAGTCTACATGAATACTAGGAACATATAAAGGGGTATCCTAAAATAACGTCGAATTAGGATGGTGATTATTAGATGTTAGTTGTTCGACAGTGATAATTCTTCCATTATGAGGGAAATGCATCACCCAGAAGAGTGTAGACACCATATCATTCATAGCATATACATAATCATGTCCGAGAAGCATATTGAAATCTAATGGGCCTTGCACCACTATAACATCGATGAGGATAGTTTTCCCACTTAACGAGATACGCAACTGAGGAAGAACCCCCAAATATTCACTAGGACATCTGTCAAAAGACAAGATCTCATGTGAAGCATACACAAGCTCAGGAGATCCCAAGGCTTGCCAAAATGAGGAGGATAAAATACTTGCGGAGGCTCCTTCATCCATAATACATTGATACTTTTTTATTGAATTAACTTCAACCCTTATTTGAAAGGGTATATAAGAAGGAAGACGAGGTTCAACAAGATCATTCCAATCAAAGGAAAACATCCTAGGGCTTGGAGGGGATGTGCTCGAAATGAGTGGAATTCCCCCTTGTTGTAAAAGTACTGAACTGGAAATGCTAAAAACATAGTCGGTAGACACATAACTCTCCAAGAGAAGATGGTATCAGCTAAACATTTCATCAGCATGACCACTTTGGTAGACTCAACACTCTCCAAGAAAAGAGATGGATTAGCCGAAGACTGCATCAGCATGACCACTTTCTCAACCACTGGTTGAATAGGTTGCGAGAGAACATGGTCTATAGGCACATCACCCCCCAAAAGAAGAGTGGGATCAGCCGAATATTTCATCGGCATGACCACTTTGGTAGACTCAAAACTCTCTAAGAGAAGAGTGGGATCAGATGAAGACTACATCGGCATGACCAATTTCTCAACCATTGAATGAAAAGGATGTGAGAAAACATGGTCTACAGGAACATCACCCCCCAAAACAGGAGTGGGATCATCCAAAGATTGCATCTTCATGACCACTTCATCAACCAAAGGTTGAATATACTGTGAGGAAACCTCAGAAGACTCAGAATTAGAAGAGCTTGCAGACAGGGACCACAATCTTTGTACCTCTAAAATTCCAGGGCATAGATGAGTAAGGTAATATCCCTTGCAAAGCTTACAAGGACTTAGGTTACATCATATCTGTCTAGGTTTCTCAATAAAATAAATGCCCCTGGCATGACTAGCAGTGGTTGGTTGCACATCTCCAAAATGACTTGCAGATGTTGGTGATTGGTCAATAACGTGACTGACAAAGGCTACATACCTATCGTCAGTATGACTAGCAGTGACTGGAATTTTTCCCCCGATATGAATTGTAGATGTTGGGTTCTTTCCCCCAGCATGACTTGCATAGGTTGGGTGTCAGTCCTCAACATAACTTGTAGAGGTTGAGGAACTATCTCCAACATGACTTGCAGAGGTTAGTGATTAAACTCCAGTATGACTTGCAGGAACTAGGTTCATGCCCCTAGCATGACTTGTAGAGTTTGGGTGCTGGTATTCAACATGACTTGCAGAGGTTGAGGAACTATCTCCAATGTGACTCGCATAGGTTCTTGATTTATTCTTCCTATTCTTCCTCTTTCTATTTCGTTTAGACTTCTGGTTACTAGTAGTTATACTTTCACCAGGGAAGACAGAAGGAGGAGGAGGAGACTTTGTTGATGAAGGAACATCAACATGATTCCCATGACATAAGGTGCTTAACTGAGAAGTGTGAAGAGAATTCGAGACATTTGGAATGGTACCCAACCAGACCGGCAGTCCCACATTCAACCCAGGAATGTACAAAGTGGCCATCAAAGGGACACCAACGTTTCCGCAGAAAGGAAAAGCACAAAAATCCTCTTGAAAAGGGGTTCCTTGGTTGGTATCATCAGTAAATTTATCCATGAATATCTTATGCATAGTTTCTCCCCTTGCAGGATTGTTCAAGTCTGTAAAAGTTTCACACACTGACTTCGACGAACCATTGCTGTAAAAAGCAACGCCTATAAACAGGCACCTCCATGTTTCTAAGTGGAAGACCGAAAATTCCTCACTACCGACGGAGTGGGTGGTCTATCACCTTAGGTCAAAGACCCAAATTAATGACTGACTAACTCAATATGGAAAACTAGGGAGCACAAAGAACACACTAAAATTTCCTAAAGGAAAATCAAGAAGACGACTATCTAGTAGGAAGCACAGTTACACCAATCAAAACTAGAGCAACTAACTAGTGTAAGTGCAACTCAAACACAGAAGCACCCTCCAGATATACTATGTGAAGCGTGATCCGACGTCTTCCCCAGGTACCATGGTATACCCCCACAGTCACCCGTGTAAGTCCCTATAATATGGAAAACTAATTTTCCAGCTCGCAATCAGTCACCAAGTGGGTACAGTTGACAGTCGGGCGGATCCCAATGAGCAGGATAACAAGTCTAAAACCTATCAAGGGTATTGAGAGAAAATGGTCTAGAAGACAACAGAGGATCTCGAACGAATTCTAGGTCTACAAAGATCCATAGGTAAATCAAGTCAATAATACTCCCAATAAAGATCCTCAATATGTGTTCCCCACTATGTTCAGTCTGGATTTGGAGGGGTTATCTTCATTGCCTTTCCTCACACAACCTCGTGTTTATCCCCTGCGTTAGAGAGGGATACCGAATAAATTTTACGACACTAGACTTAAACACTCCCTAACTCAGATTCTAATGTTTATTTTGACGACCTTGAAGATTTTCCTCTCCAACCTAATCAAAGGCCCTAGCCCTAAACTAGTTGGTTGACCCTACAAACATAAAAAGTCTAGTTTATTTTAGATTAAGAGTTCTTTTTAATGGATTTATTTACCGATGGGATATGGTGGTGAAACTAGTGGTGTTATAAGAGATGAAAAAGAGGAGGAAAAACAAAACTTGAAAGAAAAATTACTTCTAATCCAAAAGAAAAGTTTTATAACTAACTCTTTGTAACCAACTTTTCTTTAACTAACTTTTTCAAGATCTTGTAAAGAAAACCTAAAACGTAATTTTGCTTGACTAAAATCTAACTATGTTTCAAGAAATCAATAAAGAACTTAAAAACAAACTCTTTTTCCTTTTTAGCAAATAGCCAACTCTAACTATGTTACCAAACTGAAAAGAAAATATATATTTTTTTTAAATTGCCTTAAAGAGAAAAAACTGAAATAAATCTTTTTTTCTTTTTTCAAAGCAAGTGAAAGGGGTAAAAAGAACAATAAAACAAGACTGAAATGGATCTTTATCCCACTACAGATCCCAGGGAATCAATCAAGAAACCAATAAGGAAGACCTACAATTCAATAGCTTGCTCAAAACCCTTTCAAAAGTAAACACAAGAAAATCAAGAAGAAAAGTAAAATGAATTCAAAACCTAGGCTATCGCTATAAACAGAGACTCTGGATTGATCCAAGAAAAGCCTGAGAAGTGTAAACTTCAATCAGGAAACAGGAAAACTCCCTCTTTTTTTTTAAATTTTCTTAAAACAGAGACGTGGGTTGTTGCATCAGCAACCTGTATTTGTACGTGGGTCGTTTACTGAGCAGAGAACGTATGTACGTGGGCTGACTCAAGATAGGGCACATACACCTATGTATATTTCCAAAAAATAAAATTTCAGGCAGTCTTATAGGGAAGGGAAAAATGGTATAGCACCTGAAGGTGACCAAAATCCCTTGACAAACTCAGAAAACTCTACAAAAACTTGAAACGCAAACAAACCAATCAAACAACCCAAAATCACCTAAAAAAAACCTAGAGGCTTCCCCAGTATGGTCGTCAGTTCTACTAGCGAGAAAAACCGCCCTTTAACTAAACTAGCGTTCAATATGTAGACAGAGAAAATAATAGTCTAAAATATCATCAATTCTCTATACTACCCCAAACATACCAAAACTAATATAAATAAATCAAAGAGAAAATATCGAGTAACTATACCTCTAATCCCACGTCTAGTGATGATCTCTTCATGCTTGGAAGTTTGACTGATTGCATATCTCCTCCCAAGGTTGAACTGCATCCAAAGATTGAAAAATGAAGAAATACAAGCATACTATTCCAAATATAAGTTAGGGTTAGATGTTAGAATGTCGAGCATAAATCAATTAAAGTATTCAAGACACCATCATTTGGGACAGAAAAATGTAATTCTTTTATTCATAACACAAAGATTATACCTTTACAATCTTAGTGAGCAATCGTTCCATGAACATGGTCCGGGATCCTCTTCACCATGCTCCAAGTGCACCTTGTATGAACTTATTCTCTCAACCTTATGATCTCTTATATGGAAGGGAATGGGATGAATGGAGGAAGAAGGGGTTAATGAGGGTATGCTAAGGCAATATCTCACAAAAGGCAGCAATATCTAGGGCAAGGAGGGGACGTGAAATTGGGAAGAGTTTCATTGTTCTTATGCTTAGATGTGAAATGAGACCCCAACACCTCCTTTTATATGAAAAAAGTATGGTTATTCGGTTGGGTGATGAGATATAGCCGGTGCATTAGTTGGGAAACTACCAATAGCCCGTAAATTTCAATGAATTCCTTGCAACTTTTTATTTTTTCCAACTTTTGCAAGTATATGCGGGTTGTAATGGTGCAGCATGTGTATGTACGTGACTTGTAGTGGTGAAGCAATCATATGTACATGGGAAGTAATGGTGCATGGAACGTACATCTTCTAAAAAATATTTTTTTAAGAAGAGTTATTCAGCAGTGCTTTGGCAAAATATGCAAGTAAGAGGGCCAAGGCCATGTATGCATGAATAGAGAAATTTAGGGCTATAACACTATTTAAGGAGTGAAACTTGGAGGAATTTCATAAAAGATATCGAATTATATTGGGTACAAGTTTCAGAGTATGACTCATTACAAGTATGGATTTATACTTGTTAGAAGCTAGGGGTTGTGACTAATCCAGAAAGTAGTCTCAAATAGGTGTTCGAGATAAAATGGTTATATCTAAGTCTTGGTAGGTCCAAATTGAAATCCACTTATTGTAATATAAGGACAAGAGATCTAATATATAGAGTCCAAGTTTCAGAATCAAAAATGGAAAATTGATCTCATGGTGAATCTTACAAGTTTGCACATCTGAGGTACATTTCTGAGAAATTTTGTATGCAGATTTAAGAAGTGATTTTGGAATTGTATTTGAAGGTTGTGATGTCGTTGTGAGGTTTTCATGTTGTTCTATTCTCTAATATGAAGTTTTTATGTTGTCGTGATGTTTCTATTATTGTATGTTGTCATTATTGGATGTTGTCATGAATGTATGTTATCGTCAATGGATGGTGTTGTCAGTGATTACTTTCTGGGAATGATGTTATGAGGCTTGCTAGGGTTTGAAGGATTGTCTATGGAATTAGACATGCAGGTGAAGTCAGAAGTACTCTTTGTATGACTATCCTGGATTGGTGATATCTTATTGAGTTAGTGCTTAGTTGAGAATATTGGTGTCTTCATTCAGCAGGTTGGTGCATATGATTTAGGGAGTGGGTGTTTCCTTCCTTTAGGTTGTTTCCTACAAATCATGGGGTTGGTTCCTCCTTCCATTTGGTGTTGGAGAATCTTGGAATTTGGTGCTTCCTATGAATGTAATCTTAACATGATATAAGAAAATAATTTTGTGGTTTTCTCCCATTTGGGTTTCCACGTAAAAATCATTGTCTTATGTATATGGTTCTTGTTATGATGAATGTGATTATAAATGGTTAATGTTTACATGGTTTTCTTAAGGTTAAAAATGGTAAAAAGTGCTCAATACTAATTCACACCCCCCCCCTCTCAGTATTGGTGAATATTCCAACAATTTTCCATTTCAAAGAGAATATTTTTCAATAAAACAATTGGATCTCTAGATGGAAATATTCACCCCCTATACTAGAATACGATACCAAGGATTGGTTAAAATAGGGTTAAAATGGATCAGAGAATAATTTTAAATGACATCTATCTCCACTACACTATTGTTTTTACCAATGGAAAAGTGACTACATTCAAGACACACAATTTTCCCATCTAACCCTTCAACCAAAAGTTCTTCAAGATATTGTTCAAGAGGTTTTTCAGCAATAAGAATATTCAAAAAAATATATTCTTCATTATCATAATCACTTGAATGGTCATCAAATTTGATATCCAACACTATATAGAATTCAGTTTCATAATCTCAGGAGGAAGACCTTGATTCCTCCAATATTTACAAAGAAACTAGTCAGCCACCTTGACTAAGAAATAAATAAATAAACATGAAGTTCAAGTGATCAAATTACTAAGGAAAACTATGTGTAACACCAATCAACACTCTACTAGAACAACCCATAAAGGTAAGCCACAATAAAACACACCCTTCCAAAAATCAAGAACTCAAAGGTGATCAAATCCCTTGATATCAATTAGTGAAGAGAAAAAAAGAGAGCCTTCCAAAAATTAACCATGGGGTAA
Source organism: Picea glauca (assembly GCA_000966675.3). Lineage (NCBI taxonomy): Eukaryota > Viridiplantae > Streptophyta > Pinopsida > Pinales > Pinaceae > Picea > Picea glauca. The sequence goes on along the minus strand of JZKD02S2238677.1, from coordinate 38,666 downwards.
GAAGAACCCAAGACCAACCAACAAACCAATGAGATAATTTATAGTATCCTTCAACAAAAAAATCACCCAAGGTGTAATCTCCCTTATGAATATGGGAAACATCTAAGGGAGTTGAGACTGAGATCTATTGTTTTCCTTAAGTACAACAATCACTTCTCACTTATAGTCATTTATAATTTTTCGACAACACGGTTATACCAATAGAGGACAAACACCTTCATTAACCACTCACAAAACCATATCAAATATCAAAACACTAATTTTTTTACATGGTAAAACCCCTGTGGGGAAACATCCATGGCCCCAGCCAACATGGCCACTTAGAGAAATTTATTAATGAAAAAGAAAAAAATTACAAGAGGGTTACAATAGAATTTCTCACAATTGATCATTGACAAATGACCCTCCATGATCTTTAAATATATATCATGGACCAATCGATTGTTAAGCCACATATCAATGTAGCCATTAATATTGAGGAGAATATGAGTTGTCAGATCAGTCTATGTCAGGAACATATCATGACCATTGAATTACCTAACTACAAATGCATACTAATGCATACTAAAGAAATACACTTTACCTAATGACACACTAGACCAAGTTGATCTTAACTAACTTCTAAGTGTCTAAATATCCTAACATCCCCCCTTAAGAACAACTTGGGATAGGTTTTAAGGATTTACAAAGGTGACAAAATAGGATAAGAAAGGAGGCATTAGAGCCTATCCCCCCTTAATGACAACTTCTTGAACTCCTAACATAGATCAAAGTTTGGAAAAATCCACTTATGTAAGATACTTTATTAAAATTCCTACAACTTGATATTTTGTAGGGAAGAAGAGCACTTCAACAACTCTATCATGAATGAGATTTCTAATGAATTTCATGTGTATCTTGATGTGTTTTTTTTTGCTAATGTTAAACTGGATCTTTGGCAAGATTCATAGCATTCTGATTGTCACACTAGAGGGTGGTCAGATGTTGTTGTTGGAATCCAAACTCTGAAATGATATATTGAAGCCACAAGGCCTCTTGACTTTCATTAATCATTGCTCGATACTCTTCTTCTGTTGAAGAAACAGAAACAACATGTTGGTTCTTATAGTCCCAAGTGATAGGTCCTGAACCAAGGATGAAAACATAACATGCAGTAGACTTTCGATCATCAGGGTCACTGACCCAATATTAATTAGTGAAACCAACCAATAAAGGAGTCCCCCCTAATCTGTAATGTATCCCAAACTAAATTGTACCCCAGTCATACCGAAGTATCCTTTTAGCTACTTTTGAATGGATTTCATGGGGTGTTTGCATATATCGGGCAATAATACCAACAAAAAAGGAAATATCACGATAGGTATGAGTCAAATATAATATACTACCAACTAATTGATGTTACAGAGTGGCATAAACTTCAGGAGAAGTACATGTGGCAACAAGTTTGACTCCATATTGGAAGGGAGAAGGGGATGGTTTGGAATCTTTCATGTTAAAGCGGCGAAGAAGGTCACAAGCATACTTACACTGGGAAAGAAAAATTCCTTCCTTGGTTTGCAATACTTGGAGGCCAAGGAAATAATGCAAATAACCTAATTCTTTCATTTTAAAATTATTTTTAAGGTTGGTTTTCAAATGGGTTAAAAGTTTAGGGTCACTACCAATGAGGATAAGTTCATCAACATAAAGAACAAGTATTATGATATGGATTCCTACTTTCTTTGTATAGACATTTGGATCAGAATGACATCTAGAAAAGCCAAAGTCTAGAAGAAATTTGTCCATTTTGGCATACCAAGCTCGAGTGGATTTATTGAGACTATAAAGATATTTTATAAGGTGACAAACAAGGCTGGAGTCATTCCAGACATAGCTAGGAGGTTGTTCCATGTAGATTTATTCTTGCAAATACCCATACAAGAAGGAAGATTTAACATCCATCTGATGGACCTCCCATTTATGTGAGACAACAAGGGATAGAACAAGGTGAATGGAATTCATTTTGGCTTCAGGGGAAAAGGCTTCATTATAGTCAATGCCTTTAACTTGAGAGACTCCTTTAGCTACTAATTGAGCCTTGTGTCTTTCAACACTTCCAACTAATGCATACTGTGTTCTATACATCCATTTAGATTTGAGAATTTTTCTTCCTTTCAAAAGAGGTATAAGATCCAAAATATCATTTGTCATTAAAGAGAGATACTCTTTGTTCATTGCTATGTCCAATCATGATGACTTGAATCTTCTACAAATGTCTCTAGATCACGAGTCTCTAAAACTTGAGACAAAAGAGAAGAGGCACATTGGAACTATGAATATGTTCGACATTCATCTAAAGGATCATTGGCAAGATCACCAACTACTTCTCGAGTTGAATAGACCCATATTGGAAATGGTGGTACTAGTGTAGGCTTATGTTCAATGGACTCATCTAGAGGAGGGTTAGCAAGAGGAGGTCGATTTTCATCCTCATTGTCATCATCTGGAGAAAAAGAAACCAGAGTAGGAATAGAATACGGAACAAACATTGAAGATAGATCGTGGGTTGTAGATGTTACAAGAATCGAATTAGGCTCGCAGGCCAAGAGAATTTCATCAAATTTAACATCTCTTCTAATAATAATTTCATTAGAATGAGGTTGAAGAATTTTGTAAACTTTGACATCTTTAGAATAACCAAAAAAATAAACTTCTCACTTTTAGGCTACAATGCTTTCCTTTTCTCATCAAGTTTGTGAGCCCATGTTATACTACCAAATACGTGAAAGTGGCTTACATCTGTCTTAATTTTATTCCACGATTCTTTTGGCATTATATTTTTTAGAGCCTTTTTGGGAGTGCAATTTACTATGTAATTTGCAAAATTGATGGCTTCCTCCCAATGATGAAGAATTAATCATTTAGATTGGATCATACAATTATATATTTTCCTTTAATGCGTGATTCTTTCTCTTAGCATCACCAATTTTTTGTGTTGTATATGGAACAGTGTGTTGCATTTGGATTCCTTGTGCAGTGTAGTAACTTGTAAAATTGTTGTTCAAATATTCACCTCCATTATTCGTTATTAACCTTTGAAGTTGATGTCTATATTTTTTTATACAATGGCCTTGTAGGCCAAAAACTTGTCAAAAAATTCCCAGTTAAGTTTTAAAGAGTAAACCCAAGTGCATATGGGTAAGTCATCAATGAAATTTAAGAAATACTTGCACCCAACTAAAGAAGGAGAAGAAAGTGGACCACACAAATCACTGTGAGCAAGTTGCAAAGGGGTTGAGGCATGCTAAGAGGCACACATGTCAAAATTGTCTTGATGATGTTTTCTGAGAACACAACCAACACAAACACCATCTATGCAAGAAATAAGATGAAGATCAATCACCATGTGTTGATTACATACTTTTTGCAATGAGAGATAGTTTAGATGACCAAACTGCTCATGCCTATTGATCTGAAAGACTATTTTACGGTCTTAACGTAAACCTCATGAGGATATGAATCCCCCTACGTTTTTAGAGAGGTGGTACTCCACTTTTTCTTATAAACTTATAAAAATAAATAAATAAAAATTTTGAGAAGGACCAAACTTTTGAAAAATCTAACATTCACATTCAGAAACGTAGTTGAGATTGGGACCAGGTATCTTTAAAATAAAACCATATATACAATATTTTACAAAGTAGATAAACTAAACATGTATGATAAATAAGAGACTGACATTTCCATCACAACATTCATCAAGACAGTAAACAATATCCAAAGTAAAGAGAAAAAAAAGATGGACCACATATATAAGAGAATTTTAAATGGTCATTCCATTAGGCACCAAAAATATTATGATGGATAAAACATTTGGAAACTCAAGCTTCAAATCAAATTCTTTGAGAATACAATAATCTAGTATCCCAAGTAGTTCTCTCGGAGTCTCAAAAAATAATACAAGTCTTTAAATACAAAGTAAATGTCTTTAAAGAAAATATTTGCATTCTCCCTTCAAAGAGGACTGGGATTGGTCTCCCACGAACCATAAAATGAAAATACCTGGAACATAAGAGGAAAGAAATCAAGGGCCATCCTTGTTTTCACACAATATTGAGAAATAGAAGGTAGTGTGAAAAATAATTGTGGAAGAAATAGACACAAAAATGAGGGAACAAAGTTGTTACTTGACTCACTGTGATGGAAAGTTCTCATAACCGTTTATTTGCTTGAATTTGTTTCTTTTATAGGTGCACATTGTGGTTGAAGTGGAGTAACCATTGAAATTGTTTCTTGATTTTCTAGTTTGGTAATTCGGATTAATTCATTTTTCAACCACTCCTTGATATAATCCCTTAAAGGTGCTATAGTAATTTCATGCTTAGTTTTAATTTCAAGTGACCGATTTTCAATTTCTCTCTAATCCATCACCAATTGATGCAACATGTCATCAACTTCATAATTCTTGTTGATATATCAAACTAACCATTTTTCAATTTCTTCTTCGAAAAAGTCTATTGTTTCGGTAAATTCATTTTCCCAAGAAAATTTTAATGCATTAAGTTGTCCCATTAAGTATTATTTTGATAAAATCATGGTATCCATCAATAAATTGGGACCAGCAAGTTCCTTTGTAAGATCCACAAATTTAAGAAACAAATCATTTTTTTATTTTTCAAAACATCAGTCCAATTTATCATTTCTTTCAAATCTTTAATTCTTCTTGGCCAACATGCATTGACTTGTTTCATTCGGTAAATTAAAGGAATTTTTTGTTCTTTTTTGTGAGCTTCACTTAAGCTCGATACCTTAGCTAAGAATGTATTCATAACTTCTCTATAAAATCCTTCATCATTTTCTAGGTCCTTTTGCAGGTACTCCTTGAAATTATGTATTCTTGATGAAAATCTAGCAATACTTTGAGAAACCTCCCAAATTTCTTGAATTATATCAATTCTGTTTTGTATGGCATCACCAACATATTTTCTTATTGCTTGTAATAAGATTGATGAGACTTTATATTTTATGTTGTTTTCTGGGACATTTTCTAACACAAATGCAAGTTGGATTGAATTCAAAGGTTTGGGAAACAATGGTCTTGGTATTAAGGAAAATTCTAACTCTTTTATCCTCTTTTTCAACTCTGAATTTTCTTTTTCCATATTATCAATAGACTGCTTCAAAGATTCTCCAGTTGAGCCATGGAACTGTGCAATTTTTTATGGTGCAATTCCATCCAAATCAATTGAAGACTTCCATCTTTTCAATGACCTCTTATTTTTAGTATTGACGTTTTCCAATAATCATTTTTTAGACTCGTGATTGTAGGCCACGTGGTGCAAAGTAACATATTCCTCCTCAAATATTTTAGGTTCTTGAGTAATCATGGCTTCAACAATTTCCCTAGTTTCCATTAGTCTCTATGCAAACCAACTAGGTTCTTCAATGAGCTCATCAATGTCCATTACTCGTGGACTCTCCTAGACTTCAGGTATGCTTAACCTTGTTTTTGATGTATTTGTTTTTATTTTGAAAGAAGTATATGCAATATGAGATTTTTCAATACTTTTTGTAGGTGGGTCTTTATCACCACCATTGATTGACCCTCCTAAAATTGTTCAACTTTAGAGAAATATGAAGAGTGACCAATCAATTCCATGTGTACAGTGAATTTGTTATTTGGGTCAAACCCCTTAACATATTTAGCTTCATTTAAGCCTAGTTGTTCATGATGTCCTATCAATTCATCGAGGTGGGTTATGTGCTTTACAACGAATTCCCCAATTTTCAATGGTACAGGTATGAATTGTTTTTTCTCTTATCATAGAAGAAATGGGGCCACTTATTTTACTACCTGCAAATTTCCTCAGCAAGGAGTCTATCTCATACATAGAATGGGAGAAGAAAAGGCTTCTCTTCACTACCAAACAACCTGATAACAGTAAATTCTTCAGAATTTTCATAAGCTCATTTCCCAAAGAGAAAGGTGGCTACTTCAAAACATAGTCTTGATGCATTATAACCAAAAATCAATTTTTTTAATTTTAAAATGAAACTGTTATGAAATGGGTAAAAATTGTATTGAGATTTATGTTTGTACAAAACCAAGTAACAAGCATAAATTGGTTCCAACTTAAAATTAACATGCTTTTCCCTCAGCAAATATTCAAATACATGGCGATAAGTAATGGTGAAGATGAGGTAAGAATTCATATAAAACTTTCGAGTCTTTTTAAGGTTACTCAATTGGAAAGAAACTTCACTTGAAATAATATAACCCCGATCTATAATCGTTTTTTTATGAAAAGCATAATGCAGAGAATATATAACATTTCTTGGTACAAACAAAGTAGATTTCAGACCAACAATGTGGGTGAACAACCATGAAAATTCTCTATGTGGGTATTTTAGTGAAGTTACCTTAATTCTGGAAGCACCAGGGTTACCACTTTGGTCTTCCAATTAATTTCTTAGAAACTTCTCCCCTCCTTTATGCTACTTCATAAATTCATCGACCTCTTCATTTTTGAATCACAAGGTAAGTGTAGGGAGTCGTACATTATAGATAATGTTGAAGGAGGTAGAGAAATGGACTGATGTCCGTGCAATTGAATTATTTTTTTCTCATATTTGAACTTATATGTGCACCATTGAACAATTTATTTGAAGTCTATCACTTTTGGAACACAACCTGCTAATGTTATTCCTGAGGTCCAAATTAAGTTTGTTCTTCTCAGCCGGAGAAAGAGTCTTTTGGTAATTGTATGCTCTGGACCACTCAAACTCTTGATCCTCACTCCCAAGTGTATTTAGTGTATCTCCACAATACAACTTTTTTTTCTTACTTGACATTCTTTTTCTTCTTTTGTCTTTGACAATAGGTGGCGCTACTGTCAATATTTATAGCTTGGCATATTCATTTTTACATAATTTCACCATACATTGTCCTGATAGTTCAATCAATCATAAATATTTCTTTTAATATTTTCGGCTTACATGAGATTTGAATTTGTTGCAAGCTTTAACGAATGTTTTGTGAATTCAATAATGGAATTATGCTTACACAAATGGTTGCTGGTGTGGCAGGGACAATAAATGTGATGGGAAGTGGTGATGTAATGCCGTGGTGGATGAAAAATGTGAAGTATGAGAGTGTAAAATGAGGAATGGAAAGTGAATACTATATAACGTGGACCTGTGGACTTATGAACACGGATATGAGGAAGGGTAAGGAGGTCCACACCAAAATAAGAAATATGGTTAAGAATTGCAAAAATTTATTTTGAAGATCGAATAAGTAAAAGGTGTGGTTTGGAGAACACAAGACTTCAAACCTACGAACCTAGAAACAAGAAGAAGGTTATCATATGGTTAGTGGCTCTACATCCGCTTTTTATGAAAATTCACTGAGTGTTTAAAAAGTGAAAAAGGTACAATTGGGGAAACAAAAAAGTGAGAAGTGCAATTTTGGGAACGCGGGATTGTGGACCTTGGACCTACGAGCCTGGAGACTCAAGAAAATTTGACAGATGATATGTGGCTCTGTATCCACATTTCAAGAAAATGACTAAGTTTGAAAAAGGTGAAAAGTGCATTATGGAGGATGATAAATGACGCAACCTCCACCCTCGCCGGCACAGTCGCTACACCAGGACCTTCTTTCCCCGCGGCCCGAAGAGTCGACGCTCTTCCAACTCCCTCGGGAGGTCTTTACCCACAGGTTCCTCCGTTGATCCTTGTTCTTAGTTTAACGAAGGATCGGTTCGCGCGGCTTCGCAAATCCCGCGACCGGAATTTGACTCTCAGGCTCCGAGACCCGATACTCCCAGTCAACGTTGGCCCTATCTCTATTTGTCGGGGCCTCGCACTATCGCGACTTGCGACTCTAAGCCACCGAACGCTCACCCTCCGAGATCCGAAGTCCTGAGATGCCCATGGCTCGGAGTCTCGCGATCTCGCCACTCATCACTTCTAGGGCTAGACTTAGAGGCCTCCAAACCCCGAGATCCGATATCCCGCGACCGCTTGTCACGTCATCAATTACCGACATGCACCATGCAGACGTTCCGAGACGCCACGTTTCGCATCCTCGTGATCTCACCCTACGAGAAACAAGAATCCTTCGCCGCGAACTCTCGATCCATCTGACCTGTAAGTTGGATCGTGGCTTCAGTGATTCTCTGTGAGAATTT
>JZKD02S2238677.1:13450-30485 GCA_000966675.3 Picea glauca | reverse complement strand
CATTGTGAGTGTTTTATTTTTCAATAAAGAGCAAAAGTATACTTCAGGCATGAACAATTCACAATTTGTAGCACATGATTGACAACTACAAGTTTCAGATTTGCAATATGGATCAGGAATCTGTTCTATTGGGTTCTTTGTCACCTCACAGATAGGATGCCATCCCTAGTTGGAGCCAATGTTAGCACTCGTATTTCACAGCAACATGGCACTTTTGCAGTGTACAGGGAATTTGCGGTGATTAGGGATTTTTGCAACACCAATGAATTGGTTATTTCGCAGCGCTCCTTAAACTTGGGATATTTCGTAGTGCTCTTGAATTCTAGAAATTTTGTAGCAATAGCTTCGTCAACGCCATAGATATGGACTTTGGGAAAAATTTACAAGTTTTGGAAAATAAAAAAATCATTTTTAAGGCTAATTAAATCTCGTGTCTCTGTGCAGGGTTTTAATTATTTTTAGAAAAATGTATTGAGCCCGAGGCCCAATATCCACCTATCAACTTAAGTCTACAAGCCAAATCATGCAATAGACAAAGTCTCGGCCCAATGCTCAATTCTAGCATCAAGTGCCCAAGAAATGGGAGGAGAGGAGCATTATATTGTACACTACACGTCGATAATGCACATGAGTATTGGTGTATATAAAAAATAAAAGGGGGATTTATTCCTATCAATGTGGGATATATCCCACTGTGCAAATAAAACATGCAACACTTGATTAAACTCTAAAACTTCCAAGTGTCAAGGTTTTTGCATGTGTAGGGTGGAGTTTTCTTTCCTAAGTCATACACGCAGAGTGCCATTGAGAAGCAATGCAGAGAAAATTCCATATGTCATCGCATGAAGACTAATCGATGGCTCTTGGGGACTCAATTGTCGAGAGTTTTCAAATGTGTTTGGCTAAGCCTCTAAGTCATCGTTGACCGCCATAAAAAGAATGCCAAGATACAAGATATCAAAACCTAAGATCAAATCCATCCAGCATTCAAGCGCCAAGCCCACAAGGGACACTAAGTATTCAAACACCATCACAGAGATAGATGTCAAAGACTTGAATAGCGAAGAATCATCAGTCATGAAGCTAATTCATGAAATTCACATCAATGCCAAAGTTTAGTGCATGTCAAGCATGAATCTTAGATACCAATGTGAGATTACTGCAATATGGAACATGTATGTTTGTTTGCATGGATCGTTGATTTTACTATGTTTTAGTGGTTTTGGAACATTACGTGGAGCATACAAGATCATATTTTTGTTGCAATCGAGCCTTCCTCTGTAAAAGAATAAAAAATATCACCTTCGGCACACATTATTAAGGTTGAGAAAGTGCTTGTGGAATCACAAATCATATTCATCCAAACATTAGAAGCATTTCAACAATGATAAATATCAAAATAGAGGTGATAAAAATGTTGTGAACCCCATCGAATGCCAAATGGAGAATATTTGTAGGTTATCAAGGGAGCCCAGAGATGATTTGGATCTTCTACAAGTAAGTCTTTCAATGCCCTCTTAAATGCTTCATTTTGGTCAAAAGCGAGCTAATGGTGGATTCAAAAAAATATATCTAAAGATATAGCAAGAAAAATATCAAAGGTATTTGGAGTTTGTGAAAAATTATTCCATGGGACCATAGTCAGCATAAGCTAATTGCAAAATCAAAATCAAAGGAATAATTACCTAGACAGCGTGCTAACATACTCAGGAAAAGCATTATGTTTTTTAATCAAACACAAAACCCATTTTTATAGGAGGTTCACAAAACCATTGAGATATAGCATCAAGGGTTTTCAACAAATGGCAGAGCTTGTCCAGGATGAGGTGGAAGTAAGAACAAAGATGGAAGCAAGGATATAAATATCAACAAATTCTTATTTTCTAGAAGATGTGGGACACCTATCCTCTTATATGTTGAGCCCTCTCAAGAAATTTATCATCATTCTATTTTTGGGAGATTCGTTCCACAAATGAAGGAATCAGTTTAGCTAATCATGGGCATCGAGTTCACTAGATCCAAATTTTTGGGTAAACCAATCAAGATTGATATCTTAGTTATTTTTTTCTTCCTAGAAATTAGAGAAAGTTTGTTAACTTTATTTTTCTATATATTTCAATATTGTAATATTATAAGGGGGTTTGAGTCCAAGGAGACTCGAGAAGGAATTTTGAGAAAGCATAAAAGGCTATGTGCCTAGTTGTATGCATGAGGGCTTGTGTTGTAATCATTTTTTGTCATTGAAGATTCAAGAGAGTTATTTTATCAGATTGTTTAAATTCTATGTCTTAATTTCTCTTTTCATCTCACTTGAATAAATTGTAGTCGTTAACGATTAATGATTTTTTATGGATAGAAGATTATTGAGCTATAAAGGATTTACAACGATTACCTAGTATCCATGTTATTTGTTCAAGTACTTATTAATCCATTTTTGCAGAGAGGATATTTGTATGATGTTTGTTCCTCTTTTTGTTATGCTCATTGTTGGCCTTTGACCAAGTTTCAGGAGATTCTTGGTCACGTTGACCTATTTTGGACTTTGAAAGCCTATCGAAGGAGGAGTGCAAGACGAATCAGAGCTCACGGGATCTCGGCCACATTTTGGGTCCTTTTTGGGTTTTTGGGATTATGTAACAAGATTGGGATGTCGGCCCATGGGTTTACCCATGTTTAGGCCTATTTTGTAATATATAAATAGATGCTTAGGTTAGATAGAAGTTGTGGTGAATCTATGTGGTGTATGAAAGATGGCTAAGTGCTACGTGCAAGTATGGTGTGTATATGCTATGTGCATACTGTGAGAGACTTGCAGAGCTAGGTGCAAGGTATCGTAACAGGCTGTGAGTGATTTGTGTTGTAACGCAAGGAAGGAGGATCTAGTGAGGTGCGCAGATCTCCTGTCCTAGAAAAAGTAGGGTTTTGAGGCTTTGTGCTTGTAACAAATTGAATGAAGGAAATAAAGAAGAAGAGTTGGTGGACGTAGCCCCAGGGTGGGGGTGAACCACGTAAACACTATGTTTTTCTGCTTTGTCCTTGTCTTGATTTGATTATAACTTCTCTTGCTAAGTGCTTTGATATAGATAGATAGATCTGCTTATGATTTGTGCTATGACTGTTAGATCTGACTTCTATGAATGTGCTTAGTGCTTACTTCTGCTAGATATGATCCATCTGTTTGTGCTAAGTGCTTAATTACATTAGATCAGTGTGAATGTTGCGAAGCTCTGTTTTATCAGCGAAGTAGATATTGATTGCATATTGAGGATCTGACGGTGCTAAGTGCTCTATTAAGTATCATAATCACAGATCTTTGTCCCAGCTAAGGTTGTAGACACCTAAGTCTCGCAACCACCCCTACCTCTACCTCGAGTGAGACTTCATCTGCTTCGCAAGTGTTGCGGAAAGGGTCGGTAGTTAGGGTTTTGTTGGTGCGTTGTTGTAGCGTTGAAACCTGGGTCTGCCCCTTTGCCAATAAATGATTCTGATGCCGGGACTGAAACTGTGATTGTTGGGAACTGAGATAGAAGAATCTTTGTGCAAAGATTTGTCCTGAAGTTGTGAAAGATCTGTGCTTAGATCTGTCGCTCTAGTATGTAGTATTCTACTCTATTTATAAAGCTCTGTGCTAAAAGAAAGAAGCATGATCTAAAGAAAAGAAGTTGGATCTGAAGGAGAGAAGTAAGATCTAAAAGCTTTGTTCTCTAAGAAAGGTAAAAGTGAGAATTTATGATTAAAAGAGGTAATATCTGCAAGCTCTGTGCTCTGATAAAGGTAAGAATAGTGAAAAATTTTAGATTTGAAAGCTTTGTGCTCTGTAGAAGTAAGATAAGTGGAATTTTTTGTTTCTAGAGTATGGATCTAAGTATGTTTAATAGAGTTTGTCGTAGTTCAAAAACTAGGTTATTGATAGATGAAGGAAAATTTTGATCTGACAAGAATAGTGAAAGATATGTTATACATATGCATAGAAAGAATGTTTGGACTAACAAATGGATGCAAGATCCTAGAAATAATTTGTTGCAAGTATCTCCTGTGATCCTAGCTCGCAGTACAAGAGAAGTTGGGGATCATTTAAAAGAAATAAAGAATTAACCCTCTGTTACAGCTGCAGAAGACCAGGACATCTTGCTAAGGAATGCCCTGGAAGAAGACCTAGTTGTCTTTGTTGCAAAGATATGGACCATGAAGTGTTGGATTTCCCTAGAATGATTGCTAAAGTTGAAAGAAAGAATCTGAATTAGGAAAACCATAAGGAAGATCTAGAGACTATTCTAGAATCCTAGAAAGAATCAGAGAAATTATTGCTACATATGAAGGAAACGTTGAATGACCATCGACATGTCATCTTATCAGAGATCTTCAAAGAAAAAGAATTCCTTGAAGCAAGAATAGGAGACTTTGACATTGACTGTGTTCTGGATGAAGAGACACCAGTGAATATCATGACACAGAGAACTTGGGAAGCTATAGGGAGGCCTGTTATGATTCCTTCATTAGGAGGAGTAGGGTTATTCAAAGGAAAGTTGATAAACGTATGTGGAAGGCTCACTCAGATACCTATGAGTGCAAATAGAACTTTGACAAAAGAAGATTTTGAGATTATTAAATTTATTGAAGACAACACCTCGTTTACCATGTTACTAGGAAAACCTTGGATTGATAGAAATCAAGCCAGACGAAAGGAAGAAGAAGAAGTTTTGGAGCAGAAGAAACAAGAGTTAAAAGATTCCATGACTAGAAGGATCGCACACTTGATTGAAGAACAAGAGAACAGATCGAAGTTATTTTACACTAGAGATCCAGATGTCAAAGTTGCAAGAATACTAGAGGATCCACAGAAGATTGAAGTACCTATCCCAGATAAATAAGAGGTATTACCCTTGAATCCTAGGAAAGAATCTCAACTGTGCACAGTGACTATGTCAAACGAAGATAAGAATCAGAATGGAAAAAGACATACCGAGACGAAGCTCACTGGAAAGAAGGATAGGAAGTTAAGTAAGAAGAGGGCTAAGTTACAGAAAGTTCCAAAGGGAACTTCGTAGGAGGGAAATTTGCAAAATTGGAACTTCGTCGGGATATCAGAATAGCCACACATGGAACTTCGGAATGGAGAAGCAATATAGTCGTTGGGGACATTATAACCGTTCGACAGCTACCCCGAACAGGTAGAAAGGCATTTAAGGCTCGACACCAGATCGTTGGACTGCACCATAAAGGATCGAACAGAGTTAATGAAAGCTCCATACCAATTGCAAAAGACCTGTTGTCGAGTTACCTATTTATCTCGTCGCACCATGCACCGAGAACACTTTTGCTAACCAAGATTTTGAGCCCGCAGAATAAGTGAATTGTATACAGTGATCATTGCGCTCTTGTTGTTTATTCTACTGCAGTGTCTAAGTTAATTTGACCCCTATCTAATTAATACCAAACTCATATGTCCAAGGAACTCAACGTAGTCAAAGAATCAGTGATAGATGTACTCCTTGACCCGATGACTGAAAGATTCATGTCGGAGAGAGGATTATCCATAGGTGTACAAGCATCATCCATGAGAGGGATGACAACCTCTCCATCAACTGCTCGAGTCGGACCATCTCGACCATTAAATGAGAAGCGAGCTAAGCACAGGGATGATCTCGCGAATGCTAAGTTGATTCTAAGCATATTAATTACCTATATACCACCTTTGAGTGGTGTTGTAAACCACGACAGCATACCTAGAGATTTTGAGTATACCTTGTTCACTGCATACCTCTCGAAGGGGATATGCGCAGTTCGCATAGACCAAGATAAGATTGCAGCGTTGAATTTTAGCGGCTTCAAACTCGACGACTGGAAAGTTTACAACATGCTCGCCCCACATAAGTACCTGACTGTAACAAAGGGACACAACGCGCACTGACGAGCACAAGAAGCAACTTCAGTAATACTACAAGCTAACGGAGGAGGACTTGGAGGAGATCATCAAGGACTGGTCAGCGAACCTCCTCATTCCAGTAGTCCTTATGGATATATCCGATATAGACAGTTTAGAAACTGTGCAGGATACACCTGGACCTAGCAGGATGAAGAAAATTGAAGAGATTCAGGATTTAGACAATGCATCCATGAAGAATGCTTCCATCTCACCAGAGCAAGGAGGTGATGGTGGAGAGATAGATGGCGCAGAAGTTGAATAGAAGAAATTTTAGGTTACACTACCTAGAGATGAGGAGGACCCCTCGAAGAAAAGGAAGGTTTCCCCCCCGAAGCCTTCCTCCCAGAAGAAATCGAAATCTTCTATGACCAAAATGCAGACTATCCTCACCTCAGATGACTTTGATTTCATTATAGTGGCCCTAAATTATGATTTGCTAGAGATAGCAGAGAAACAAGAGGCTAAGCGGGAAGTGATGTACAATAGAATCGATATTGAGCTCTAAGGAGTACAACAAGAACTATGGTCCAGTCACATAGTTCCCACTGCACCTTTTCCATTAGGAACACTAGAGTTGGGAGATGAGCCAGCTCAACTCCACCGAATAGTTGATACAGTTGAAGCTCTCCTTCGACAAGCACAAGAAGAAATAGTGCAAGCCACCCAGGCTTTGAAACAAGTATAAGGAGTCCTTGTAGAGAAACAGAGTACTGCAGAACGGGCGAAGCTTGCTCTCCAAGCAAATTTCGACGAAGAAAAATCCCAACTGCAGAAAAAAAAGGAACAGATTCTCATGGAGCAACTCAAAGTAAAATAAATGTTCAATAGAGTGCTTCACTCTGTGATAGTTGTAGAAGTAAAGGCCGAAGAGAGAATTCCACAGCAAGTAGTGCAACTTGAACAAGTGATCCAACAACTACAACAATGCATAGCAGATTTGGAGCTCTGCGCAGTACCCAAGACCCCTCAAGATGTAAGAGACCAAAGGGAAGAAACTGCCAAGAGCGCAGTTGAGAGACTGAAGGATCTTATCGGGGAGTGCAAGCAACTGAGTAACCACAGTGCCCAAACATATGAGAATCTCGTTGAGAATTTGGAATTGTAGGCACTGGGGTCGCAGCTCCAGGAAGCAAAGAAGCATGCAGAGATACTACAGGCACAACTGAAGGCTCTGCCAATTGTAGAAAGAATGAAGTGGACTCAAGAGAAGTGCACCGTTAAACAGTAGATCCATACGACTCAAAGAAAAGTTATGGAAGTAACTCAACGGCTCCAACCTGTGCAAGATAAGGCCTATCAGTTGTTCAAAGAGGTCGAGAGCCAAGGAGCAGAGATAGAATAGGTTGTTAATGCGACAAAACAATGCCTAGAAGGGTTAGTGAATGATGCAGTAATCCAGGAGTTCGTCGAGCAAGAGGTCGTAGCACAGTAGTAGGTCGAAGCAACTCGAGCCAAGCTCGAGGCATTCGAGGCAGAACTAGTCAAACTAGAGTGACTCGGGACGAATCACAAGTGAGTGATGGGGGTGTGTTGGACCTTAACCAAGTTTTGGGAGATTCTTGGTCATGTTGACCTATTTTGGACTTCAATAACCTATCGAAGGAGGAGCACAAGACGAAGCGGAGATCATGGGATCTCGACCCCTTTTTGGGTCCTTTTTCTGTTTTTGGGATTATGTAACGGGATTGGGATGTTGGCCCATGGGTTTACCCATGTTTAGGCCTATTTTGTAATATATAAATAGATGATTAGGCTAGATAGAAGTGGTGGTGCATCTATGTGGTGTATGCAAGATGGATAAGTGCTACGTTGAAGTATGGTGTGTAGATGCTCTGTGCATACTGTGAGAGACTTGAAGAGCTAGGTGCAAGGTATCGTAACAGGTTGTGACTGCTTTGTGTTGTAACGCAAGGAAGGAGGATCTAGTGAGGTGCGCAGATCTCCTATCCTAGGAGAAGTAGGGTTTTGAGGCTCTGTGCTTGTAACCAATTGACTGAAGACAATAAAGAAGAAGAGTTGGTGGATGTAGCCCCAGGGTGGGGGTGAACCACGTAAACACTGTGTTGTTCCTCTTTGTGCTTGTCTTGATGTGTTTATAACTTCTCTTGCTAAGTTATTTGATATAGATAGACATATCTGCTTATGCTTTGTGCTATGAATGTTGGATATAACTTTTATGAATGTGCTTAGTGCTTGCTTCTGCTAGATTCGATCCATCTATTTGTGCTAGGCGCTTAATTAAATTAGATCAGTGTGAATGTTGCAAAGCTTTGTTTTAACAACGAAGTAGATATTGATTGCATATTGAGGATCCGACGGTGCTAAGTGCTCTATTAAGTATCATAATCATAGATATGTGTCCCAGCTAAGGTTGCAGACACCTGAGTCTCGCAACCACCCCTGCCTCTACCTCGGGTGAGACTTCATCTACTTCGCAGGTGTTGCCAAAAGGGTCGGTAGTTAGGGTTTTGTTGGTGTGTTGTTGTAGCGTTGAACCCTGGGTCTAGCCCTATGCCAACACTCCTCATTCTTGTCATCATTATGTAAGCCTTTGTCTGGAATGTTGTTTGATTTCCTTCAATCTATAGAGTGAAAGGACTACATGCCCAATGGTACATTATTTATCTACAGACAGTTTGTTGCCCTCTCTCTTGCTCTTTCTTGTTGATCCACCAAGCATAAACCTAATTTAATTATTTAGATTCTGATGGGTACTGCGCTTATCCTTATAGCAGTCTAAGGGTAACTTCTAGTGCTAACACACTCCCTAGAGCTTCTCTGGTGGCATAAAAGGTATATACAAAAATAGAATTTGCACTACCAAGCTTAGGAAGAATAACATATATGCATCGATCTTCCTTCAGATCTAAGTTGCATTCTAGACATAAAATTCTAAGTGTTCTAAACTTAGATAACTAATCTCCAATGCAAGGAAAATCATTTGGACTTAAAGTCATTAACTTATTTTCCAATTAGTGGGCTGGAATAATATTATGTTTACCAAACATGGCTTCAAGATTTTCCCAAGAAACTTCAGAGGCATTAATTACTTGAAGGTGAAACCTTAAATTAGAAGAGATAGACATTTTGATTAGTCCATGTGCTTCATCATTCCTATTATCCCATTTTACTTTATTTTCGTCATCAGTGGGTTCTTTCTCTTTTCCAAAGGTAATGAAGTACAATTCTTTACTTCTTAGTAAATATTATATATGGGATTTTCATGAGAAGTAGTAGAGAATATTGATTTAAAATATGTAGATAATATTGATTTAAAGTATGAAATTGATGTTCTAGATGGAAATCTCTCGAAAAATAGGTTGTTTAAAAAAAACAACATTGAAAATGGATTTCGAATGTGAAAGTTGTGTCGTTTTGAAAAAATGCATAAATGGTAACCAAAGAGCCCCGTGGAAAGTAGAAGAAGTTCCATGTGGTGATGATCCTCCTCATCTAAATGTGCCTATAAGCTCACTTTTAAATAAGTTACTTATGAAGAGGCCCACTTTTATAGAATAAGTGAGAATCACTTTTACAGTGAACTTACTTTGTAAATTAAATTTGCATGCAAAAAAATAACTTAAAATAAAATATTAAAGTTAGTCAATAGTGATTCACTTTTATAACTAAGTGAAAAGTGCTTTACAATGAATGCATGAACTTTTTCAAATAAAAAGTAACAAAAAGAGACTTGAACTCAAGACCTCTTGATAAGTAAAGTAGCTTTCAATTGAGTGAACTAGTGAAAAACACATTATAGTCTTAAGAAGGAGGATTGTTGTTGTTGTTGTTGATAATGGTCTTGGAGTACACGCTCAATAAAAACTTATTTTTTTGGATTCACACACAAAACAAAATGCTTCACGACAACAACAAGGGTTAGATCTCAGCTACCTTACCTGAACAAGGAGGTTTTACATATGTTTCTAATTTAGCGACATTGCATAGAGAACATGGCAAAGAGTATACGTAAATTATAGGAAAATATTTTCTGCTATGTTTCTAATTTTCCAAGATCTCACAGAGCATAGGGAAAAGAGCATATGCAAACCAGAAAAAAGTAGCAACTTGGAAACAAAAATAGAAAAATGAAATATTATCTTTGTAATAAAAAATAAAAAAGGTCATATTTAGGCTTTATACCTCGAGATCTAACTGAAATGAATATATATTGGAAAAATGGAAACATTTTCAAGTGAAAAGAAAATAATTCTTAATTGAAATGATCACTCCAAATGTAATGTAACAATATTCTCAACCTAGAAATGTACAGAAATGGAAGAAACTAGAGATGCAGCAACACGGCTTCAAGACCTTGATCTATAATGGAAGCGGGTCCTCAAATGCGCTCTAATGCCATGTTCAATAACACGGGTATTCCAAGAGAGGATGAACACCTTCAGTAACCACTCACATAACCAAATAAAAGATCAACACACCGATTTTTTTATGTGGTAAAAGCTTTGTAGGGAAACATCCATGACCCCATTCAACGCGACCACTTGGAGTAATTTATTAATGAAAAGGAAAAAACTTACAAGAGAGTTTCTCACAATCGATCATCGGTAAATGACCCTCCATGCTCTTTAAATAGAGATCATGGACCAATCGTGTGTTAATCCATGGATCAATGTAGCCATTAATATCAAGAAGAATATGAGTCATCGGATCACTCTATGCCGGGAACATATTGTGACCATCAGATTACCTAACTACAAATTCATACTAAAGAAACACACTAAGAAAAACACTTTTACCTAACAACACATTAGACCAAGTTGATCTTAACTAACTCCTAAGTTTATAAATATCCTAACAATGAGAATCCTAGGAATGACCATTAAGGGTGACAATTTACAATTGGTAGATGGACGGAGTAGATGTGGGTCAATATTCTACATCGAGTAGACATACAAGACTTCATCCTGCAGTTGAAACTCTTGTTAGAATGCATCACTCTAACTAAAACACAAACTACTCTAAAGTCCCCTATTACGCATCCACCCACCAACCCAAGTGTGAGAGGATATCTCAACACTTAAATCCGCTTGACCTAGTTCTTGACTCCTACGTTAGAGGAGATTTCCCAAGGAATACCTCTTTCTACTACTAGACTTTACACTCTCCATTCAAATCCTAGTTTTTTTTGGTGGATTTGGAGAATTTACTCTCCAAATCTACACCAAGGCCTTATCACCTAAACTATTGTTGGCTTTTTATCAATGAGAAACAATTCTAGTAGATTTTAAATTATTATTTCTTTTAAGGGATATTGATTACTCAAGGGGAATTAAATGGAACTTAATGATGTTTTCGGACTCAAGAATGCTAATTAAAAATAAATAAATTAACAAATGAAATTACACATTTATGATTTTCCTCCAAATGAAATGATACAATTCCCAAAGTTATTTTTCATGTCAAAGAAGATTAGATCTAACTTCCTTTTTCAATGTAATGTAAATATTCTTCAAAACTCCCAATAGAGTAGTCTAAGAAGAATAAGTATTTGGAAACACTATTTCAAAAATACATTCAATAAATGTCCTAATCAACACACAAATATTTTTTGAATTGATCTATAAAACTTAAAAATTATTCAACTTCAATTACACAAACTCAAACAACTGAGCAAGGTATGAAAATAGAGGGTAGTGCCCCCAACTCCTAAGGAAACCCTAAAATCTAGATCCAGAATCAGAAAATGGTAGAAATGTTCCAATTCTACAAGCATGCATGCAAGTCCAAAAGAGAACCTAACATACCCAAGTTTATGTGCATAAGTTGCAGATAGGAAACCTATGTGCAAAATTTAATGCATTCAATTGTCACCACTGTGGGTCACACACATTTCCTAAGTGATGAAAAAAATTAAAAACCAATACTTAAAATAGAAAAATGTATCCTACCACAAGGTTTACTAAGAGATCAGATATCACTAGAAATATGATCTAATGGTTGATCCTAACAAAGACTAAACAAATCAACCCAAAAATGATAAATTCTAAGAATTTCCCTAGTGGATTTGCCAATTTTGTTGTAGGTAATTTTCATTATTACTAGCTAATGAATTCCCTAGTGAGTAGGTTGATAGCTCACCATAGAAAATTGATAGAACACAGAATTTATTTCCTATATCTAATGCTTTATGATATGAAATGCAATGAACAATGAAAAAATAACAAACTTTATATTCATGGTTGAGGATTAATCCAAGTGAAAAATATTAATCCAAAGAGTCTTCAACCCTAATCTCTGTTGTAGATCTACACACAGTTAAACATGCACAACCTTCCCTATTCCAAGATATACACTTCAAGTGTTTGCAAAATGTCGCTAGATCTAAATTACTTTTAGATCAAATAATTCACACCAATTCAAAGATCTTTAATATAAAAAACATACATAACAACAATAAATGAAATTGGGGAGGGGAAATAAGGTATATCTATATTATATTTAATATGTCTACAATAATTAAAGAATACCTTATCTTTCTACAACACCTCCATCACTCGAATTTGGGTCCCTCCATCTTCAACCACGTGGACACAACTCCTCCTTGATACAAGACTCTTGATATATCACTATGGTGAAAGGATCAATGACTATCCCACTTTATCTCTCTCAAGAGAAGAATACCTTAGAGAATAAAAGTATTCTCTCAAGTAGGAAACCAAAGGAAATAAGATATTGGTCTAGCTCGGCCCTAAGTTTACAAGCATATGGGTGAGAACCAGAGATCTATGTGTGTCAATCTCATCAAGAACCTTGAAATGATTCATACTAGTTAATAAGATATATGATGGCCCTACAAGTGTCTAGACTTGAAAATATATACTCAAGAATTCCACCTACATGATTTTTTGGGCCAATTTAACATGCACACATAGCTTGCTAACTAGCAACCCCAACATGTGCATGGATTTCTAGTTAGAAAATCATGTGCATCAATATATGCATGTGATATGCATCAATATATGCATGTGATATGCATCACTATAGGCTCTATGCATAAGGTAAAATGCACTAAAATTGGTCTACAAGATGTGCAACTCCCTTTTTTGACATATGATGATCTGGCCAAACCCAACTACAATGATCTAAAGGACCAAAAATAACATAGCACATGTACACCATATTAAGGATCACATTATAAGAACAAGTTCATATGTGAGATATTTTATGGTTCTCATCATCTCACAAGGGGAACTATCCCCAAGATGCAGCCATTGTTAGAATCTAGATTTGCAACTTTGTTTTTTCACACTGTAACCTTTGAAGTAGATTCATTTTCATAGCATTTCTTCGGGAATGTTGCAAAAGAAAAAATGAGTCAGTTAAACATTAAATTTGTGAAGTACCAATGTTCAATGAAAGGAGAAATTCTCATATAAGCTTCATAGGTAGATTGAATGAATAATTATCAGATGTATAAATTCTCATATATGCTTCAAGGGTAGATTGGATAAATAACTATTGTATAATGAAACCTTGATCACATGGTCTCTTTATCGAGGATATAACGATAATTGGTGTATGAATTTTTGAAGTATATAAGTGCTCCTTTAAAAGGGTAAGCAACTTGGAATAAAATTGTTTTGTTTTTCCCTTTCATATAAAGAAATATCAATTGACTTGTTGTCTAATGAAACTCTATGATATAATTTTTTTGGCATTAAAATGGTTAAGGTTTCAAAGATCATCAAGATCCTAACTTCAAATACTTAGAGGTTGACTAGATAAATATTCCAAATCCCATAAAGGAGGATGAATTTAGAATTTTGTGTTCTTCATTTGCATAGAATTTCCCACATACCTAATGCTCTTGTTAATATCTTTTAAATTCTTTTCCAAGTCTACATGGTCACATGGATTTTAGGCCTTTACATTTTCTTATTTTGAAATCCTTGTATGGACTCGATGGTGGTTCTAAACTGGATTCTATATTATTTTGAGTCCAAATAAGCCAAGTACTTTCAACAGCCCTATTCCACAAGTCCCTCCAAATGTAAAAAATCCTCCATATCAAGAGAGTCTAGGTATTCCACATCATCAAACATTACCAAATCTTTTCCATGAAGTTGAGGACTAAGTGCCACATGACATATTCCAAGGTGCATGTAATGTGCTAACATCATAAACACAACATGGAAATATATGTGGATCAATCAATGTCTCATTCCACGTACAAAACATTAGAGCCGTGCACTTCAAGGTTAATAAGAGCACTTTTCCTTTGTAAAATTAGCTAATTATGGGGTCAAACTTGAAGCAAGATTAAGGTATATTTTTTTGGGTTCAATCGTTCAAGGAGTTCATGCCATCATTGTAATTAGGTGGAAATTCCACGTACATAACATTAGGGTCGTGCACTTCAAGGTTAATAAGAGCACTTTTCCTTTGTAAAATATAAGGTAGTTAGAGAGGTAGTGGGGCGGGGGGGGCAGAGGGCCCATAGTGATAATATTGGAGGTCATTCAATGTAAGGTGGACTAGGTCCACTATATTATTACATAAGGCCCACTATGGTAGTTAGATATAATAAATGTAAGAGGACTTCTTAGAAGGTTCTACTTCTAGAAGAATCCTCCTCTAGAGTGTTATTAGGTGATGGTAGCACTTTATAAAGGGGTTCAAGAAATGTAATAGGATATGAATAGAATTATTGTATTTGGCGCCATATCTCAATAGGAGGATGCCCCCTCGAAGAGGCAAGTGAACAGGAGAGGATCTCTTCCATAATAGGATCCATTGTACGGTGTTCCCTACCCCAAGGGTTTGGTAATAATAAAGTGTGGTTTCTTCTATCTTGTTTTGTGGATCTATTGTGTATTCAGTATTTTGGTTCTTAACAAGTGGTATCAGAGCACTTTCCTTGGCAAACATTGTGGGCAAATATTTGTTATTTTTGTAGTTTTGTTTTGGAGAAGAAAAAAGAGGATTGCAAAATTCCTGATATTTTCAGTATATTTATGTGCAAATATTGCTGAAATAGGTTGTATATATGAGTTATTCTCATAAAAACACCCAAGTTTAAAAACAAAATCATCTGAAACGATGTCCGAGAAGTCAAGATATTGAAGTTTTAAAATCTACAATTTTTCAGGGCTTTTTCCGCGGATGGCGGCGCGATTGTTTTTTATTTATGTAGCATCTGGAGGCCGAATTTGCCAAAACAAATTACGCATCTGAGTTCCTCTCACAATTTCACCCAATTTCAAAAAACAAATCAGCCAAAACGAAGTCTGGGAAGTGAAGTTATGAGCATTTTAAATTCAACAGTTTTTCAGGGTTTTTCTGAAAAATGCCACGGTTTTCTACAGTAATTTATTGTTCTATTTTTTGGGTTTTTTTAATGATGGCGGTGGGACTGCAGAGTTCATAAATTTTCATAGGGTTCTCATATGGATATTTCTTCTCAAACCCTCAAATAAATTCTACAGATTAATGAAGCATTCAAATCCCAATTGTTTGACACATTGAAGGACAGATTGGATGGCCTCACAAACGGCCTCAAGGATAGTTTTCGTAGTATTCAAGATTCATTGAATAACATGCAGGAGATATTTTTTATGGAGGACCTCAGGGATGAATATAATCAATAAATATATGTTTGGTATGATTTTGAGGCCGATTGCAATGATTGGTATATGGATAGTTGTCATTTCTGGGATGACAACCACTTCCATATTTTATTTGATGACTCTACTCCACCTTTTGTAGAGCACATCAATGTACCACATCAGGAGCTAGTTACCAGCGTCCAGCTTGCATATTCTACAATGGTATTGTTCCTTCCAAATTCATCTTTGATCATGTCCCACTATGTGGATGGATATTCTTATTTGGATCCACATGATAGGTGTCAGTATTGGGATCATCATTTTCAGTTGGTTATTGGGTGTCGATATCTTCCATGTGGGGTTCACATGAGAAATTGGACATGGGACCCTCGTTTACAATGGTGGTTGGACTACTTCAGTATGGTGGCTTCCATTTCTCAATGGGACCCTGGTTCTCTAGTCTAATTCAACACTATGGTCCACACATATCCATGGGACCCTGGTATATGGTTGTACATCAAGCGTTGAGGGCAACGCTTTCATAAGGGGGATGGAATGTAAAGTAGATAGCGAGGTAGTGGAGGGGCCCAAAGGGCCCATAGTGATAATAGTGGAGGTCATTCAATGTAAGGTGGACTAGGTCAACTATATTATTAAATAAGGCCCACTGTGGTAGTTAGATATAATAAATGTAAGAGGATTTCTTAGAAGGTTCTACTTCTAGAATATTCCTCCTCTAGAATGTTTTTAGGTGATGGTAGTTGTAATGCTCTAATTTAATTATAACAACCATTAATTTAGAACAGAACAGTAAATTTAAAATTCACTCAAAATTCACTTAATCTAGCACATTCAATCCAATATTTTACTAAATAAAATTTACTAACAATTTACATACCTCACTCTGATTACATACCTCACTCTGATGCTATCCGCCGCTTGAACCTGACACTGCTCCTTAGGACACCCCAAAACCAGCCACCCTATCGACTAGTACGCCTAGCCCTAGGACATTAATGGATGTCCTAGCCCTCCGAGCCCAAAACCTCTTCAGCCCCCCCGGTGCACTGTAAACTCCACTGTAGATTTCACTCTCCAATCCTCCAAGCTTCCCCCTCTCGTAGAATTCCCTTCTCCCCCATCTCGTAGAATGAATGAATGAATGCCCTTTCCATAATCCTTCTCCACCTCCCTTATTCCTCCTTCACCGCCCCCGCACATTCACTCCCACCTAACCCTTTATTACCCTTATCCCCTTCATAAAGGCCTTATCCCATTATTAATTGCCTTATCCCTTATTAATTGCCTTATCCCTTATTTAAATGTTTCCCTTTTACGTATTGGTTACGTTATCCCCTTATGGGATACGTAACCTCATTTAACATTATATTTTATTTTCCCCCCTTTGTTTAATAATTAATTAATCAATAACCATTAATTAAAGAGTTAATCATACTTAAACTAATCATAGTCAAAGATAATTAATTAATAACATATAATTAATTAAGGTTATTTAATAATTAATTATAGTTTAGCTAATTTT
>JZKD02S2238644.1:0-37516 GCA_000966675.3 Picea glauca | reverse complement strand
TGTGTTGTACATAGGGGAGGATCACATCCCATGTGTGTGGAATCTTTTACTTGTACATGCGCAAAATGTGTACAATCATCCGGTTGACGACCTCTATCTGGCCATCAGTTTGTGGATGGAAAGTTGTGGACTTGGTGAGCTTGGTGTCTGGCATCGACCAGAGGCTGGACCAAAATGTACTAAAGAACCTGCTATCCCAATCTGAGATGATAGACTGTGGGATACCAAAGTGTACCCACACTCGTTCAAAGAAGAGATTGGCAGTAGCTTCTGCTGTGATATTCTTCTTCCAGGCCATCATAATGGACATCTTTTAGAATCTATCGATGACCATAAAAGCAAAGTCATTTCCATTCTTATTACAAGGAAGTCTCGACATGTAATCCATGGATATGGATTCCCAAGGTCGAGTAGGGGTAGGCAACAAAGTATAGAGGCCTTGCTTCTTAATGGTTGGTTTGGCAATGGTGTAAGTAGTGCAGGACTTGATGTACTTCCTGACATCCTGTCGAAGGTTCGACCAATAGAAATACTTTTGTAGTACTGCCATGGTTTTCTTGACCCCGAAATGCCCAACAACTCAATTGTAATGCGCCTACCAAATAATCTTCACATGTTTTCTTGAAGGAACACAAATATGTCTGAGCTGACATAGCAGGGCATCCTAGAGGTGAAAATTAGGAACTTGCTTCCCTCCAATAGCGTATTGTATGTGTGGCCGAATTCTGGATCACTTTTGTAGAGAAGCGGCCAATCAGAAGTATCGTTCCCAAAAGAGTTGAGCATCATGGTTAGCACCATGATAGGGGGTCGGTTGAGGCAGTCTGCAACATTATTGATGATTCCTTTCTTGTACTTAATGTTTAAATGAAACTATTGCAGGTATGTGGACCATTTATGATGGCGATCATTCTACAACTTCCCTTGTGTCTGTATGAAGTGCAAGGGTTGGTGGTCTATGTGGATGACTGTTTCCTTTCCCAAAATGTAATGCTTCCATTGTCGACAAGCCTGTACAATGGAATACATCTCTTTGTCATAAGTGGGATACTTCTGGACTATGTCGGAAAGTGTCTCACTGTGATATGCCACTGGATGCCGCTGTTGAGTAAGGATTGCCCCAATATCATAGTCAGAGGCATCTGTCTTGATTTCAAATGGTTGTTGCAAGTCTCATAATGTGAGCATTGGTGTAGAGCAGAGGCGATGATTAAAATCATCGAATGCCTTTTGTTTTGATTCAAACCAAAAGAATTTTTCTTTCTCTCCTCCCTTAGTGACTTGATTTAAGGTCCATGTGATATGAGAGAATCCCAACACAAACCTGCGGTATAAATTAGCAAGATCCAAAAAGATGCAGAGCTTTGTTAGGGTGGTTGGGGCTAGCCAATCTTGACTGACTTGGATCTTGGTTGGATCCACATGCACCCCCTACTCATCAATAATGTATCCCATATATTGAACCTAGGTCATGCTAAAAGTTCACTTCTCCAAATTGGCACACAACTTGTGTTGCTACAGTGTTTGGAGGACTTGTCGGATGTGGTGGAGGTGCTCTTCCCAAGTCTAGTTGAAGATCAAAATGTCATCCAAGTACACTACTAAAAATGAGTTGGTGAATTGTTGTAAGATGTCATCCGTTAGTCTCATGAAGTTTGCAGGGGCATTCGTCAACCCGAAAGGCATGACTAGCCATTCGAAAAGGCCCTCCTTAGATTTCAAGGCAGTCTTCCAGACATTAGAGTCATCAATCCATGGGATCAAGTACTTATTCGGGACAATAATCTTGTTTAGTGCCTGATAGTCAATGTAGAGTATCCAAGTCTCATCCTTCTTTTAAACTAGCACAATCAGGCTCCCACAGGGCGGTGAACTTTACCGAATGTGACCTTTCTACAACAGATACTGAATCTACCTTTTGATTTTTTCATTCTCCCTAACAAAGCACCGATAGATTGGTCCATTGGGCAGTGTTGCACCTGGGGTCAGATCGATGGGGTGCTTGACCTGACAATGTAGATTCACCCTTGCAAGGGAGGTGAATATGTCCTCATACTCCTCCATGACCTTATCCATCTGTTGTTGGTGTGCAAATGGGCCCTGTCTGGAGGTTGTGGCCACATTCTTCTTCTTTCCCTGAGGGTGGATCATCAGGAAAACAAATTTCCTAGTTTTGGGAATGAGCTTACTGCATTGCTTTTCAATAACCAAAGAGATGGTTGTAGGTGGTGCTATTTTCGATATCCTGTACATATTATTTCCCAAAGTAATAATAACAGCACAAGGCCTGGACTCATACACAACATGTCACTTCCACAAGTATGGTTGGCATAGTAATGTATCAAAAAAATCAAGAGGAGAAATGTCACATAATACCTCATTTGTGAAGGGATTGATGTTGTAGGGAAGGAGACATTGTTGTTTTATGCGAAGGTCTCGTCCTTGCTGTAGCCACCCGATGGTGTATGGTTGTGGGTGTGTTTTGGTCAGCAATCCAATCCGCTTCATGAACTCTACTAAGATGAGGTTCTTCTGGCTCTCGCTGTCGACAATGAACTACAACGGGGAACCCTTTACCCACATCTGGGAATGGAAGAGGTTCCCCACCTCCTCTATATTTTTTGGTTCCTTATTCTGGATCTTCGTGGTGGAAACAATGGTGTTGGGATATGCATCAATAATATTCTTCCCCCTATTATTCCCCTTGTCGGGTTTTGATTTAGAGTCAAAACCTACATCTGATTTAGAAGCCTTCAACTCGGCTACTAGTGACTGCTTGGCCCAACACTCACTTGTGTTGTGAGTGAATCTCTTATGGAACTCACACCACTTCCCCGTGTCATTTTTTGGCTTCGTGATGTTGCTATTTTATTGCAGCTTTGGTGAGTTGTCCTGGGCTACCTCGCCTTGGCTTGTTCCTTTGTTTGGAAGTTTGGGGGTACCTTTCCCTTTCTTCTAATTAGCAGACCCAAAGTCTTGTTTCTTTTGTTTGAACTTCTGCTCAATCTTGGCAGAATACTTGTATGCCTCACCAAGCAAGGAGATGTCAAGGAACTCCATTTACTCCTGAATGTATCTATGAAGACAACTATGGTACTTTAACACCAAATGTTTCTCTGAATATTTGATACCCAAATTTGTGCATAGGGTATGGAACAGATTCATGAGCTGATGCACATGTTGGTCCCTTTGCTTCCGTGGCGTAGTCCATTGTATGTATTTGTCCTCATAGCTCCCCACGGGATAATATTGTTCCTTGATGGCATCTCAGAAAGAATTCCAAGTGGGTGTGACTAAGAACAGATAGGGTTCCCCCTCACTCTGTTGCTCAAAGTAGGTTTCCCACCAATCCTTGACATGGGGAGCGACTTTAAAGAGTGCAAAAATAATCCTTTCTTGGTCAAAAACGTCATAAATTGAGAAATATCCTAACAGATTCAACCATCTATCAACAACATCTTCATCTATTTGGCCCTCAAATATGGGAATGTCAAAGTTTACTTGTCCCTTAAAAGGAGTGGTGCCTCTAGAGTGGTTGTTGGATGTAGATGCAATACCAGTGAGAAGTCCTTGAAGAATCTAGGAAAAGTTGTCCATCATCACGTTCCTTTGTTTTTCGAGGGCCTCCTCGAGCAAGAATTTGATAGGATCTCTTACTCCCTCATCTTTCTTTTCTTCTCCCATGGGCAGTCATCGACGTTTGTGAGGTTGATCTTGCAATGGTTCAACCAGATCGAGACCTAACTCCTTATACCCCAACCTCATTGGGGACATGCAAAGAAGGATCGAGAAAGAGAAAAGTGTTGTGATAACACTGATCCAGATTTATGCAGGAACACAAAGAAATACATAAATACACATAAACACATAGATGCATCGGAATTAAAACTTCATTTCATTAAGAACAAATGACCAAACTATTCTTATAGACATAATGGAAATAAAATAGCTCGGGTGCTGGTAGTTTATCTCTGAGAAGAGATGTGGCAGCTACTGGCCTCTGAACTCTATGTTACAATGAGGCTCAAAGTCCTGTATATTATTGAGAGACAATGGAAAACCCTAAACACCCAAAAATCTAACCCTTGGAGATGAAACACGAGAATATGGGCCCCTTTGGGGTAAATTGCTACATCAATTTCCTGAGGTCGTAATTTTGGCATACTATCTTCGTTTGACGCACATGATACATCGTTTGAAAGATCTATTCAAGGACTACAATGTTGATAGTGAATATTGATTTTGAGATAGAATTCTATTCATCGCAGCATTCGTCCCCAAAAAATGTCATTTAGGGCCTCAAAACATCTCCGTAAGTTTGGGACCCGAAAAACTGCTAAAAATAGTAAATTGTGCTACAATTAAGGAAACTGAAAAAATAAAAGAAACAGTGGAGTGGGTCCAAGTGGAATAGGAAGGTGGACACCAATATCCACCTGGATCAGCATCGGGCTTCATGTTTGATATGGACACCATTAGGAGGTTATGCACATTATGGGTGGGTAATGGGACCTTGACCATTATCAAATAATGAACAAGTGCCTTGGGGTCTTGTTGAAGATTTTTGAGCTTAAGAGCCTTGGAAAAATTCTCAAACCAACACATGGGAACTTTGTAGGTGGTCTTTGGCCTCTAATTGGGATATAGGTGTTATGAATAGGTTTTGTGCACTGGAAATGGATCTTGAGGCATAATTATGGTTAAAGGGGAACACGAGGAAACAATAACTTCAATCCTTAATTGAACCTTCTCAAGCTTCATCACCATGAACAACACATAGAAAGCATAAAAAAATACCTCTCTAGGGAGTCATTGCCATCTAAAATAAATATGGGAGCCATTGCAGGGTCTTGGGAATCATGGATGGGTCTATGCTCCTGGATGATAGTCAAGGGAGGGAAACTAGAGCCCACAACGCTAAACCTTGCTTTTCATGCTCAAGCACCATGGATGAATCCTCAAACCACCAATTATCACCTTTCTAGGGTATGATTGATGAATGCATATGTGTAACCTGAAAGGCATAGACATATTTATGTTGCATAGGGAATAATTCAACCTCTATTATGTAATACTAGGAAATCATATTGAATTGGCTTGGTTCATATCAAGGAACAATTGTAATTATCAACATGGATAATGTATTGATATGCATGTCGTTATTCTCTTCCCTACAATTATTTGATATTATAAGAACTGTATGTTGGAATGAGTAATTGATGCAGACCCCACTTCTCTCATAAGGTTTGTGTGACCTCCTAGTCTAGGATTGATCAAGAAATCGAGTCTAGTTAACTCTTCAAGTCTCTGCTAGACATCAAACCCACTTACACAAGTCCCTTCTCCAAAGACACAGGTCATATGAGACCCATGGGTCCTTCTTTAGTGTCGTTCAAACCTTGGTACCAAATGGGCACTAGCTCCTCTCTGGCTAAGCCCTTTCCTTTACGTGACCATGACTGTGACCACTTTCCTGATCAAAATGCATGTTGTGACTTTGCGTATCGGGTCTTTGCATCTGAGTCACCTGGACTCTACCGACCTCCAAAATATCGAAAGGACCGTAGTGCATGCTATCCCCTCTCTCTCCATGACCACTGGGGGTAACCACGGGCTTGAGTGAAAGGCGCGTCACTATTTCATGTTTCCTGACCCTAGGAGCCCTATTACCTTCATCTCCACGATAGATGAAATCATGATGACCGTTGATCGATGGTCCAGGTATCTCTTTGATCGATGACTGCGATCAAATCGATGTTTCTCATTTCACAACTTTGGGATTGTTGCTTGCCTCCATTCTCTCGATAGCCGAACTTGCGATGGCACTGGATCGACGATCCAAATATCTCCTTTTCTCAATGACTCATATGAAGTCGTGGTTTCTCATTTTGCGAATTTTCACGACTCAACCTTTGACGCCTTTGAGTCATGACTCAACAAAATGTTGATCTCTCATCAAATGTCCTCCTTGACGAATGGACGATCCCGATGATTTTGGAAATCCGTGACCGTGTTCCTCCTGTTTTCCTTCAAATCTTTAATGCTAGTGAACTTTACCTTGATTGAATGGCTATTATTCTCTTGTGCTCGGACCATATGACTGACATCCTTCATCCTCTGCACTTTCTCCATGTTGTTTGGATGTTGATTGGACAGTGCATATCTTCCCCCCTAAGCTTCTTCTTTCTTTTGACTTAGAATATTTTCAAAGGATTCAAATGCTTCGTTCTTTGTCCTTCCTATGAGTTCAGTTCTTGGATCTCATTAACACTTATGAAAAGTGTTATTCCTCCTGATCTAGGTCCCATGGAG
Source organism: Picea glauca (assembly GCA_000966675.3). Taxonomy (NCBI): domain Eukaryota; kingdom Viridiplantae; phylum Streptophyta; class Pinopsida; order Pinales; family Pinaceae; genus Picea; species Picea glauca. The sequence continues at coordinate 31,204 of JZKD02S2238644.1, read as the reverse complement.
ACTTCGAATTCTCGTCCACTCCTTGCATCTCCAGGGTTTCGATAACTCATATTCTAAGTATTTATCGAACATAAATTCCTCTTTCCCTCGTGGCATTTTCCTTTCCTGGTTCTTCGACTTCTTGCAAAGTCCCTTTGACACTTAGTCCAACCTTGGATTTGTGCACTCCTTGCACCATATCTTTACACAAGGTTTTGGATTCTTGCAGATGATTGTGCATTCCTTGCAGAAATCTCTTGGCACTCCTTACAAAGGGAAATTTTCATCCTATCTCTTTTGAGCTTCTAAATCAAAAAATATCTCGTTAACGCACTCACGTTCTTTGTGCACACCTTGCACCACTTCAACAGAAGAGAAACAATTGAAACTTATCCAAACATTCACAGTTCCATTCGCTCATAACTAAATTCATTCACTCACTCATGAAAACATAATAACAAAGAGTTGTGAACAATGTTTACACACCATGCATTGGATCAATTTTCCTCTATTATATTCAAAAGTGAAAATGGATAAAGCTGTAATGAAAAAAAAACTAAAACCTCAGAAATCTCCTACCAACTTGGAGCTATCTAACTTGCGGCTATATACCCTCCAGCCAGCCTCATTTGGGCATACAAAACATTTATTTATCTCAGAGGGATCTTAGGGTTTCCCCTGGCTACTCATCTACATCACAACCTATCCTACAACTATTTTAGTGCAATTGCATTCCATAGTCGAAGTGGAAACTCCCACTTCGCTCGCAATCGCTCAAACATGCCTCAAAGATTTTTTCGACGCTGAGTTAAAGCGGATTTCAAAATATCAGCTGAAACTACAAGAATTGAGGTATCATACAGATTCTTAAATGTTGATAGGTCTTGCTATGTGTGCTTTCCAGCAATGCTCCTGTATCATACTCCCCTTGAAAAAATTTCATGGAGTCCTATTCATGAGCTCTTGCACTGACTTTCCATGCTTCTGTATAGAAGCTTTGTTTTCCCAACTAGCATCCTCTATTGGGTGTCCCTTCCACTTGACTAGATATTCAAAATAGGTTTTCCTCGTGATATTTTTACCAATCCTCTGATCAACAATCTTCTTCATCTATGGTTTTTCTGCTATAGGCATTTTTTTCTCTCACTAGACCTTCTCTTGATTTTCTAATCCCCCTATGCCAGCCTTCCTGTAAGGATACAGGTCTGAAATATTGAATATGGGTGATATTCCCACACCATATGACAACTCAATCTCATAGGTGTTTGCATCAAAATTCCTCAATATCTTACATGGTCCTATCTTCTTCATTTTTAACTTGTTATATTTTCCACAAGGGAACCTTTCTTTCCTCAGATGTGCTAGAACCATATCTCCTACTTCAAATTGAAGTTTTTTTCCATGTTAATCAGCTCTGTGTTTGTATTCTCTATTCGAACTCTGCAACTATTGTTTGATCTAGCTATGGAGCTTTTGAATTTCTGTAGAAAAATAGTTTGCTCCCGCGCTCCTGATCTCACTTTGTTCCAAGTATCTCAACTCAGATACTCCCCTTGGTTGAATTCCATGCAATATTTGGAATGGGATATTTCTAGTGCTCCTATTTGGTGAGTCATTGTATGCAAAGTTTGCTTGCAGCAGAATCTGATCGCACTTATTGTGATGCTCAATGACCAGAATCCTCAATAAGTTTCCCAAAATTTTGTTCACCACCTCAGTCTGTCCATTTGTTTGAGGGTGATAGGCTGAGCTGAAGGACAAATTTGTCCCCAAATTCTTCCACAATGTTCTCCAAAATTGACCAACAAATTTTGTGTCTTTGTCTGAGACAATGCTTCTAGGTAGGCCATGAAGTCTCACAACTTCCTTAAAGAACATATTTGCAACATGCATTGCATCACTGGTATTCTAGCATGTGATAAAATGTGCCACCAAAAATATGGAGTAAAATCTTGTTTGTGTTCTTGGCAATCCCAATACGAAATCCATGCTTATTGCATCCCAAGGCCTCTCTGGTATTGGAAAGGGTTGATACAATTTAGTTTTCTATCTTTTTCCTTTTGCATGTTGGTAGATTTTACATTTGTTCCCAAAATTTATCGCTTATTTTATCATACCTAGCCAATAGTATGAACTAATCAATTGTGCAAACATTTTACCATGGCCAAAATGTCTAGCCAATCCTCCACTATGATTTTCCTTCAAAAGGTTATCCCTCATTGAGCATTTTGGTATGCAAAATTGATTTCCCTTGAACAAAAATCCCTTTTGAATCATGTACTATGTCCACTAGATTCTGTCTCTTAGCACAGTATTTTCACGTGCTTCATATGCTTCCTTGAAGTCTATATCATCACAATACATGTCCTCAAGGTGTTCAAACCCCAAGGTCTTCATCTGAAATTCCTGTAGAATCAAGCATCTCCCGCTTAATGAATCAACAACCTTGTTAGCATTTCCAACAATATGTTTTATGACAAAAGTAAAATTATTCATAAACTCAACCCATTTTCCATGCCTCTGATTCAATTTTTCCTCCCTGGTTATGAATTGCAAATCCTGGTTATCGCTATACAAGACAAATTCTTGTGGGACAAGATAATGTCTCGATTTGTTCAAGTCTTGAATTATGGCATAAAACTCCTTTTCATACGTGGAGTATTTTCTCTTGGTCTCATTTAGCTTCTTACTAAAATAGGCAACAGGTCTATTATCCTGGCTCAAAATTGCTCCAATTGCAACTCCACTTGCATCACATCTCACTTGAAATATATTTTCAAAATCGACAAGACCAGAATTGGTCATTTTTTTATTTTCTCCTTTAGTATATTGAAGCTCCTCTCGGCCTCCTCTGTCCATTTAAAAGACTTGTGCTTCTTCTTTACTGTATGCATTATTGGTGCACAAATTCCATTGAAGTCTCTTATGAACTTCCTATAGAAGCTCACTAATCCATGGAAGCTTCTTACTTCAAACATTCTCCTTGGTGACGACCATTCTTTGATTGCATTGACCTTCTCTAGATCCATCTTTAGTTCATTTGAAGAGATCACAAAACCCAAGTAAATGAGTTATTTCTTCATTGAAGAGGAATTCTTCAGATTTATCAACTGCTTCTCCTATTTTAATCTCCTCATCACTAATGTTAGGTGCCTCAAATGTTCCTCTTTAGTCCTGATAAAGATTAGTATATCATCTAGATACACAACCACAAACTTTCCAATGAAATATTTCATTATTTCATTCATCGGCCTCATAAAAGTACTCGGGGCATTTGTTAAGCCAAATGGAATAACAAGCCACTCATACAAACCTTCGTTTGTCTTAAAGGTTGTTTTCCACTCATCACCTTCCCTCATTATAATCTGGTGATATCCACTTTTCAAATCTATCTTAGAAACGAAATTTTATCCACTTAGACAGTCCATTAAATCATCCATTCTTGGTAAAGGGAACCTATACCTGATGGTGATATTGTTAATGGCTCTTGAGTCTGTACACATTCTCCATCCTCCATATTTCTTTGCACTCAACACAATTGTATGGTGCATGGACTCAAGATCTCTCTGATGAAACCCTTGTCTAACAGTTCCTAGACTTGGTTCTTCACTTCCTCATTGTCTCAAGGTGTCAATTTGTATGCTTCTTTATTTGGCAGACTAGCTCCTGGTATCAAGTCAATATGGTGGGTGATACTTCTGATGGGTGGGAATGAGTTAGGAATCTCATCCACCACTATGTCACCAATATTATCCAACAATTCATGAACTTCTTCAAGAAAATCATCCATTGGAGTACTTGTAAGGATAACCCTAGGTTTCCTCACCATAGAAAATTGCATCTCATGTTCTTCCTTGAATTCTTTCAGGAGTTCCTTCCTGCTCATGAGAAGTATGATTGTGGTGGATTCATCCTTCACTTTATTCTCCTCTATTGGTAACAACATGTGTTTTCTACCATTCTTCTCCAAGGTGTATGTATTCTTTCTCCCATCATGAATGAAATTCCTCTCAAATTCCCATGGTATTCCCAAAAAAATATGGAATACATCCATGGGAATAACATCACATAGAATTTCATCTCTATATTCTCCTATCTTAAATTCAACCAAGCATTGTTTAGTAACCATTACCTGGTGTCCTTTCTGCGACCATGAGACTTTCTATGACTTTGGATGTGCAATTGTCTCCAGCTCCAATTTCTCCACCATCTCTTTGGATACTAAGTTGTCAGTGCTCCCAATATCAATTATCACCTTTCATACTCTGTCTTTAGTCTTGCAAGTTGTTCTTGTTGATATTATGGTAGCTTCAGGAAGCATCAACCTCCATTATGACCTTTGACAAGATTATAATATTCTGGAAGAAAGAAAAGAAGTGAAAGTAACCCTAGAAGAGATGTCGGCCCAGGCAGTCTGCTAGGATTAGTATTAATACAGGGAATTAGTATTCATTTGACACATATGTCTCAAAATTGCAGAGAGGCACTTGTGTGCATTGCAGTCTGGCAGTCTTGTATGCAAGTTCTGGAGAAGGTGTTGCTGCCAGTTTTGAAGCCTATTGCTTCTATATTTTTGGGTTGGAATCTCTGATCAACTTTGGTTACATATTTCTTGGTGCATTAGCCTTTCTTAGCTATTGGACTAATACCAGGATTCTTCTCTCTGTCGAGGTCAAGGTGCTCAGAGGGTGGCTTCGACCTATGGTTGGGTGACAGTAGTGATATTTTTTATGGTAAACCGAGCACATTCTAACAGGCTATGGGCCCACACCTCCTTCATTCAGTCTAAGTGCTATAAGGAAGCATATCCATTAGGATACTAATCTCGTTGAAGAACTTCCGCTAGGGTTACTAGAAGGAGCAGCTTCCAAGACATTTTTGCTAGGGTTACTAGTAGGAGTAGTTGTAGAAACCCTTAAACCTCGATCGAACACCTTGTGATGGAACATCTCATTCAAGAAAAAGATATTCAAGTGCACCTTAGTCCATCACATCTCTTGGCACTCTAAGAAGGAAAAAACGTCAAATTCAAAGTCTTGGACCAAGGCATGACCAGTCACCAGTCAACTAAAGTCATCAGTGAAAAGACTAGTCATATACACTACTGAGCACTCACATGAACAATTGAAGATGACATGTGAATAATTGATAGTGGAGCTTCTAGGCATATGACGAGAGTGTTAAATTATGAGTTTGATTTCTTATGTAGATTAATTCTTTTATTTTATTCAATACTTTGATTCCAGCTTAATATATTTAAAGAATTCCAAATCATAATCGAATAGCAATAATTATGTAGATAAGTAAACATGCATATCAACAACACATATACCCTGGGGAAACCCTATACAGGGAGAAAAACACCAGAAAACAATATTCCTTTATTTCATTAATAATGTAAGATCTCTTACAAATATCCACCATGATTTTTTTTCTCTCAAAGAGCTTGCCAAGATGACTTTGACCCGACAAAGACTTACAAGACCTTGTTGATATGTTGCACATTTATCATTGATGTTCTCCTCTATTGCTTCACGCTCAACCTGTATATGAAAACTATGTTTCAAAACTGTGTTGTAGAACTGTGTTGAACAAAGGGTTCAACTTCTTCTTATATAGGTTGAAGAGGGTAAGAGGGGAAGCTCGAAATAGTAACCTGATTGCATGCATTAAACATAACTGAGCTTCATGCTTTAGTTCAAACTTAGAACTAGACTTGATATTGGTTACAACTCAGCTTTACACTTTAGTTGAAACTTAGAACTAGACTTGAGACTGCCATGGTTTAGTTCAAACTTAGAACTAAACTTAAGACTTTAGTTGCAACTCAACATTACACATTAGTTTTAAAATAGAACTGGATTGAAGACTTTAGTTGCAACTCATCATTACACTTTAGTTCTAAAATAAAACTAGACTCAAGACTTTAGTTGCAACTCAACATTACTAAAATAGAACTAGACTCAAGACTTTAGTTGCAACTCAACATTACACTTTGGTTCTAACATAGAACTAGACTCAAGAATTTAGTTACAACTCTTTACAAGGAAATTCAAAATTCTCTTCACGGTGGATAATGTTTACATGTGCCAATGCACTAGATCTATACAATTCCATCATTTGCCATATTAGGAATATCGTTTCTTTCTAGTTCATATGAATTTTATATTCAACCTAAATTTTTATAGATGCCTTGACTTTTGCTCATGTCTCACAAGGTTTGACTAGACTCACAGAGGTTGTATGTTCCCCTTGACTTTTGTAATATTTTTCCTTGGCTCATAGAGGTTGTATGTTCCTCCTGACTTTTTCACTAGACTGTCTATGCTGATAGAGGTTGTATGTTCCCCGTGACTTTTGCATTAGAATCACATAACATCCCATTCGTCTTGAATTATTTTTTGACTTACAGAGGCTGTATGTTCCCCCTGTATTTTGTCAATACCTCACAAGACTTGTTGATTCTCCAAATCTCCCTGACTAGCTTTAGGGTGGCCCATATTGACTCTCATTGGAGAATGAATATCAATGCTTCCAAATTTAACACTCCCTCCCAACGAGGGAGTCATTCTCAACCACACCAAGCTTGCCTCTCAGCAGCACAAACTGTCTCAAGGTCAGAGGCTTGGTTAGGATATCAACTACCTGTTCGCTGGTGGCTATGAACTGTAACTTTACATTTTTTCTCTGGACCAAGTCTCAGATGTAGTGGTACCTCATGTCAATATGTTTTGACTTGTCGTGAAATACTGGGTTCTTTTTCGATGTTATGCAACTTTTATTATCACAGTGAACCACCATCGTCTCAAGATTGTCACCAAACAACCCATAAACCAATTTTATGAGCCATACTTCTTCTTTGCTAGCATCACTTGCTACAATGTACTCAGCCTCTACTGTACTCTATGAAATGGATCCCTACTTTCGGCTTGACCAAGATATCATAGTGGATCCTAAACTGAAGCAATATCTGTAAGTACTCTTCCGATCCACTGGGCTTCCTGCCCAGTCAGCATATGCGTACCCATGTGAAAATAAACCACCATTGGATGAATATCTCAGACCATAAGTAATGGTCCCTCTGAGATATCTCAAGATGTGATTTATTTCCACCTACTGTCTCTGTCTCGGTTTAGTCATGAATTGACTCATTGTAATCACTGCATAGCATAGATCTGGCCGAGTGTGGATCATGTACATCAATGATCCAATCAACTGGCTATACATGGTGGGATCCACCAAATCTGAACATGTATCAAAATCATGCATCTTGCTCAAGTTGGTAACCATCAGAGTAGACATGGATTTGTAATCCATCATACCAAACCTCTTTAGTACATCCATTGTGTATTTTCCTTGTGCCAGAAATATCTCACCCTGTCTTTGACACACTTCCAATCCTAGGAAGTAATGCATCAAGCCTAAGTCTTTCATCTCGAATTTTGAGGTTAGCTCCCTCTTACACCAGACTATTAGCTCTTCATCTCCTGTTAGAAAGACATCATCAACATACATTATTAGTATAATAGATTGGTTAACTCTTACCTTGAAGTACAAATTTGTATCAACATCACTTTTTTGAAAGCCCAGGCTTTTGAGAAATCCATCAATCTTGTGATACCAAACTCTGGGAGCATGCTTAAGACCATACAAGACCTTCCTTAGCTTGCAAACATGAGTGCCTTTTCTATGTAGTATAAAACCATATGGTTGTTCCACAAAGACCTCCTGTTCAATCTTTCCATTCAATAATGTTTTTTTTACATCCATCTGATGTAGCTTTCAACCAAGTACAGAAGCTAAAGAAATAATAGCTCGAATGGAGGTATACCTAGCTACAAGAGAAAAAGTATCTTCGTAGTTGATTCCATATTTCTATGGGAATCCTCTGGCTACAAATCTTTCTTTGAACTTTTCCACACCTCCATCAGCTGCATGTTTGATCTTATAGATCCATTTGGCAGAAACCATTGATTTTTCTTTTGGCCTTGGCACAATGTCCCAAACATTATTCTTTATAATAGACCTGTATTCCTCAAGCATGGCATCCTTCCATACTTGTAATTTATCAGCTTATTCAAATGAATAAGGTTCAACATCACTAATGTTGCTCATCAGTGAAACATAGCCTTCAAACCTATGAGGCCTCTTCCTTTCCCTGAAAGTTCCTTTGGGAGAAGCTATCCTTTCTGCTTCCTACACAATTTCTTTAATCCACCCTGGATTCCTTTTGGCTCAAGGTTCTTCAAGAGTTCTTTATAACACTTCAGCGGGTTCTAGGGGCTCATTACTTGGCCCTTCATGAGGTTCATCCCTTTGATCATCTAATTCTTCATTTTTAGAAGAGGGTGAAGCTGGTTGAACTGCTTCTGAATCGTGTTGAAGCTCTCTGGATTTCTTAAATGCGGCTTCGTCATGCAAAGACACATCTCTTCTTACCTCTATTTTTCTCTGACCTGGTACATAAATCTTGTAAGCCTTGGAGTTCTCACTGTACCCCACAAAAACCCCTTTCTGGCATGAGGGTTCCATCTTTGTCCTCTTTTCCTTAGGGAAATGAATATACACAGGACATTGAAATATCCTTAGATGCCCTAATTCATATTTGATCCCTGAGAAGACCTGTTCAGGAGTCGTGTCTTTCAAGATAGCACATGGACACCTGTTCTGAATATACACGACAGTCGAGGTACCTTCTACCCATAAAGTATTTTGCAGATCTTGGTCAAACATCATTTCTTTAATATCTAGCCATAAGATTATGATTCCTAATTAAAAGATCATTAATTGTGCCCATTTCCAATAGGTATACGCCTGTAAATATGCCCACCATTTGTTTTATTGCAACTTGTTCATATCTCTCTGCTCCATGAAGAAATTATCTTTGCCTCTTCCTCTTTCTCCTGCTGCATGAATGGCAAAGAGGAAGCGAATTCAGAGGTAGGATCACTGGAGCTTCTCACAATTCTGGCAGCCTCATTTCTATTGAGAGTTTTGTGGATTAAAGCATCCCATTTCTCAGCTGCCCAGCTATCTTCTGTGCTAAAAACCTTGCCCTCCTTGAGGGGAACAATTTCCTGGAAGCTGTAGCCAAATCGAAAATGAAATGAGGTCCACTTGAAAACAGGAAGAAATAAAAGCATGATGAAGATCACGATTAAACCTGATAACATATATATCTGAAGACTCGACCTCTGGTCTGAAATTAAACAGTCCTCCACCTCCAAATTCAAATCATCCTATGCCTTTATGCCACCAACATTCCATGTACCCATGAATATCCAACCAGAGCCATGATCACCCCCACCGTAACAAAAATATGAATCGATCCAAACAAAGAACATAATTACCTGTAATCCTCATTAACCACTATGCAGTTCGATCACAACACTTTTGATTGACCCCGCATAAACTGCGAGATCTTAACAGACTCGACTTCGTCCTTGGAAACACAACTAAATTTCTCACCTCTACAAAATATTAGGGGAAACCATTTGCTAGCCACCATGCGAGGCCACAACGCCTCTCCTTGTTTGCCTCTCGATGTCCGCATTGTGGACAAGTTTGAGTTCGCTAGAGCTTACACCTCCAGACTCCGCTCCTCTAGTATTTAATTATATGCTTCCTGTGGAGACGAAGGGCAGCGCAGGGCCATTGATGCTTCTTGAAACCCCGTTACTTCGTCAACGCCAATCTGAATGGATGGACACATCTCCCATGAAGCCCTAGTTATCCACACCAACGATGGGCGAAGGAATAAAGTAGAGTGAGCGCCCATACAGACACAACTGGCTAGCAATGGAAATCACATATTCCTCTCCCATGAAAATTCCCATACAGACACAACTGGCTAGCAATGGAAATCACATATTCCTCTCCCATGAAAACACGCATATTGGAATCAGTGACCAAAACATTATGAATTTCCGATATCTTTTCTAGGGATTTTGGCTTGGTCCTTGTTTACTGGAAGGGATGGATGATGAAAACCATGGGTCTCCATATACATTATATGTCAGGTATATAGCGGAACCTTGTGTTGTATATTGATGGAAATGAATTTTGATTGGAATTGGGGGAGTGAGAAGGGAAAATTCCTTCACTTTGACTTACTTGTTCTGGTCCCCAACATCCACTGTCACCCCTGTGACCAAAAGATGATCTTTGATCACATACTGCTCAAGATCAAGTTCCTGGAAGATATATGTTATCCGAAGCTTCCACTCATTGAAGTTGGTAGCTCTTTCGAGCCTATCCTCGGCCTTGACTGAAGTGGAGGATGCCATGATCCTCACACTGGAAACTTAATCAAGTTTTCTTGGATCTGTGTGTACCTGTTGTTGCACTTTAACACGTTTAACACACACTAAGCTATGATACAATTTTAAATTATGAGCTTGATTTCTTATGTGTATTTTTATTTTCTTCAATACTTTGATTTCAACTTAATATATTTCAACAATTCCAAATCATAATCAAATAGAAATAATTTTTTACATAAGTAAACATGCATATCAACAACACATATACCCTGGGGAAACCTTATACAGGGAGAAAAACCCTAGCAAACAATATTCCTTTATTGCATTAATAATGTAAGATCTCTTACAAATATCCACCATGAATGTTCTGCTCTCAAAGAGCTTGCCAAGATGACTCTGACCTCACAAAGAATTACAAGACCTTGCTGAAATACACCTTTGATATGTTGCCTCTTTATCACTGATGTGCTCCTCTATTGCTTCACCCTAAAACTACATATGAAAGCTATGTTTCAAAACTATGTTCAAGAGAGGGTTTGACCTCTTCTTATATAGGCTGAAGAGGGGAAAAGGGGAAGCTCGAAATAGTAACCTGATTGCATGCATTAGACATAACTAATCATCATGCTTTAGTTCGAACTTATAACTAGACTTGAGATTGGTTACAACTTAGCTTTACACTTTAGTCTGAAATTAGAACTAGACTTGAGACCGACATGCTTTGGTTCGAAATTAGAACTAGACTTAAGACTTTAGTTGCAACTCAACATTACACTTTAGTTATAAAATAGAACTAGACTCAAGACTTTAGTTGCAACTCAACATTACACATTAGTTCTAAAATAGAACTAGACTCAAGACTTTAGTTGCAACTCTACATTACAAAAATAGAACTAGACTCGAGACTTTCATTGCAACTCAACATTACTAAAATAGAACTAGACTCAAGACTTTCGTTGCAACTCAACATTACACTTTAGTCCTAACATATAACTAGACTCAAGACTTTAGTTACAACTCTTGACAAGGCAATTAGAAATTCTCTTCAAGGTGGCTAATGTTTACACATGCCAACGCACTAGATCAATACAATTACATCATTTGCAATATTAGGAATATTGTTTGTTTCTAGTTCATAGGAATTTTATATTCAACCTAACTTTTGCTAGATTCCTTGACTTTTGCTCATGGCTCACAAGGTTTGAATAGGCTCACAGAGGTTGTATGTTCCCCCTGACTTTTTCACTAGTATGTCTATGCTCACTGAGGTTGTACGTTCCCCCTGACTTTTGCACTACATTGTCTATGCTCACAGAGGTTGTACGTTCCCCCTAAATTTTTCATTAGACTCACATAACATCGTGTTCATCCTGACTTTTTGTTTGACTCACAGAGGTTGTACATTCCCCTACCTTTTGTCAATACCTCACAAGGCTGGTTGATTCTCCAAATCTCCCTAGCTAGCCTCAGGGTAGCCCATATGGCCTCTCATTGGAGAATGACTGTCGATACTACCAAATTTAACAGGGAGATCAAGCCAGACTCTCAAATGTAAATGAGAAGAAGACATCATACAAGGTAGAGCTTGGAGACAAAATAACTTACCCAGTCGAAGGATTTGGACAAGCCTCCGACAAGTTGAAAATGGGTAACAATGTTAATTTGAGCAATGTATTATATGTACCTGGTTTAGAAAAGAATTTTGTATCCATATCCTACCTAGAAGACAAAGAAAACATAATAGATTTCGTATATGGAAAAGTGTTATCTTGCATAAAGACTCCATCATAGAGAATGCTAGGGTTATTGGAGCCCATGAAACAAATCTATATATACTACTAGAACAAAATGAAGAAGCTCTTGTACATGATGAAGTTAATACCAAAGAAATTTGGCACATAAGTTACGCTCATATTAACTATCAAGCATTATCTTTTCTCAAAAGGATGGTTGAAGGAATACCAGAATTGCAGTCTAAACATAAAGGCATTTCCAAATGATGTGCTCTTGGAAATAATATCAAGAAACCATTCCCAATAAACAACAATAGATCTACAGAGATTCTAGATCTAATACACTCAGATGCTTGTGGTCCGATGCTAGTCAAATCTCTAGGAGGTTCTCTTTACTACGTGATCTTCATAGATGATTATTCAAGAAAGACTTGGTTATATATTTTGAATACAAAGGACGAAGTATTCAACAAGTTTCAAGAATTCAAAGCAGAGATATAGAACCTAACGAACAAGAAAATCGAAACCTTAAGAATAGATAATGGAGGAGAATACACATCAAATAAATTCGTTGCATTCTGTAAATCAACAGGGATTAGGAGGGAGCTGACTATTCCTCATAATCCTCAACAAAATGGTGTAGCAGAAAGGAAGAAACTATGAAGGCACTACTAAACGATCAATGTTCATCCATGTTCCTATGGGGAGAAGCAACCAAGACAACAATATATGCCCAGAACAGAAATCATCACCACATATTTAAGGATATGACTCGAGAAGAAGCCTTCTCAATTAAGAAACCTAATGTGGAAAACCTAAGAATCTTTGGATGTCCTTTTTACTCTCACATTCCCAAGGAAAAAAAGGAATAAATTAGAAACCTAAGGAAAGAAGGGCATATTCGTGGGATATAGTGAATCATCCAAGGCTTATAGAATCTATATCCCGGAACAACATAAGATTGAAGTCCGCAGAGACGTGAACTTCAATGAAAAGATGTCTTTGAAGAAATCCATAGAAGAAACTATAGAAGAAGAAGAGTATGAATATCCTATTGAAGAAAGAACAGAAAACCAGAATGACAAAAAGGGATAACTTGATCATCCGATGAAACCATGTGAGAACATTGGTTCAGACACCATACCTAAAACTAAGAAACAACCAGCTTGGCTTGAAGCTACCTTACAAGAAGTAGAAAGACTCAAGGCCCCAAATGGGACTTTTAGATAAAGTAATAATCCCAAAATATTCTCAAGCTAGGAAGCATGTATGACAATGATTCTAGATGAAGAACCTATCACGTTTGAAGAGGAAATTAAGAAGAATCAATGGAAAGAAGTTATGAAGGAAGAACACAAATCCATCATGAAAAGCGGTGTATGGGAAATTGTGCCTAGACCTAAAGAAAAATCAATACAGTAACTTCAAAATGGGTATATAAGGTCAAACATGAAGTAGACGGAAGCATGGATAAATATAAAAAAAAAATCATAGCTAGAGGGTTCTCCCAGAAGGAGGGAGAAGACTATGATGAAACATTTTTTTCGGTTGCTAGATATACTTCCATTAGAGCTTTCATATTTGTTGTCGCTTCCATGAGATGGAGTTTACATCAGATGGATCTAAAAACAACTTTCCTCAATGGAGAAATCAAAGACAAAGTATATATTGAATAACCTCAATGGTTTGAAGTACATTCCAAAGACAATCATGTTTGCAGACTAAAGAAAGATTTATATGGACTCAAGAAAGCTCCAAGAGTTTGGTATGCCAGAATCAACAACTATCTAACGAGGCTCGGTTTCTCCAAAATTCATGTAGATCCAAATATTTACTACAAAGTCGTGAACAAGGAACCTGTGATTCTACTACTATATGTTGAAAATATATTCCTAAGAGGTGAAGAGTCTCTAATCATCCAATGAAAAAAGGAACTAGCTTCTGAATTTGATATGAAATATCTTGGTCTCATGAATTATTACTTGGGACTAGAAGTATGGCAGAAGCCTGGTGAAGTATTCCTTGGACAAGAAAAGTATGCAATAGAGATTCTTCAGAAGTTTGGAATGAGGGATTTCAAATCCATGGACACTCTTATGACTATAGATATAAGAAAAGTAAGAGATTCAAATTCTGATCTAGTAGATCCATCACTATATCGACAATTTATTGGGTCATTGATGTATTTGGTAAATACTCCACCAGACATTTTCTTTGCCGTGAGCACACTAAGTCATTTCCAGGTGGAACCTAGACATGAGCATTGCACAACTGCAAAGCATGTTCTAAGATATATTCATGGAACACTAAACTATGGTTTAAGATATACTGCATCTAGTGATATAGAACTTCATTTATACATAGATTCAGATTAGGCAGGAAGTGGAGTAGACAGAAAGAGTACTTCAGGGATGTGTTTCATCTTGGGATCCACTATGATATCTTAGGGTAGTAGGAAACATAAGTCTATCGCACTGAGCACAATAGAAGAAAAATATAGCGTAGCATGTGAGGCATGCATAGAAGCAATATGGATGAGAACGCTAATCTCTGATTTATTTGATCAGGTTCCAGATTTGAACATAATACACTATGACAATCAGAGTTGTATAAGGCTATCAGAACACCTAGTGTTTCATGAATAGTCGAAACATATTGAGATCAAATACTACTTTATTTGAGATAAAGTCTAGGAAGGAGAAGTAAAGCTTCAGTATATCCCCACAAATGAGTAGACAACATATATCCTGACAAAGCCTCTGTCCAGAATAAAGTTTGCATATTTCCGAGATAAATTGGGGATCGTGGAAATAAATCACTTAGTTGAAAGGGAACAAATGACTATCCACATTGGGAGGGAGAACTGACATATTATTGAATTGAGGATAGTCATTTTAAAGTTTAAAAAATGGTCCATCTTGGGCAGTTCCTTTCAAGTTTGGAAAGTGGTTTGAGATTTCTAACAGAAAGGAATTTTTCAGTTCGAAAAATGGTCTAGATCGAACAATCATTTTGGTAATGAAAATGGTTCGATGGATTGATGACATATCATAGACAACAATTTCTCATTGTGGTTAAGATGGAGAATGGTCAAGGGCAGTCTCTCTTCTTGAAGGTTACTCAAGAAGACTTGTCCGCCTCACCTGACAATCATTCTTTTGAAGCTCACAGTTGTGAGCAGTTTCGAAGAATGGTCCATTTCGGAGGTTGGTGCAGAACAATCATTTCCTTAGGAAATGATCTGGACAATCATTCCTTAGGGCATATTCATTCTCTCCAGGTTGCACTATGTTTAGTGCCAGAGGAATATCCCAGGGTGGGGAATGGTCTAGGTTAAGCAATCAAGGACAAGAATTCCCTAGGGAAGACTCATTCTCTCTAGGTTTCACTTTGTTTAATGCTAAAGGAATGGCCCAGGGTGGTGAATGGTCTAGGATCATAAATCGGGACAATTATTTTTCCTTTCTTTAGAAGAATAGTCCTGATATCCCATCATTGATGTTCTACTCTGAGGGAATATGCTCTTTCAGATCTCAAAGATCTAAGTGAAAGAATGGCCCATATGATATCCCATGGTTGCTATCCCATGGTTGATATCAGATGATTGTTATGGAGACTAGATGTCTCCAGATAGTAGATATATGCTAATGTGGTGGATATGTTCCACTATTTGTGACTATGTGTCATGGTTTCAGTAGTTTTGTACTACTATGGATATACACAGTTATGTTCTATCAGTTGAGATTGTACTAGATGTCATGGATATTATCCAGATGGATAATAATGATGGTGCTCGTGATGCTACCAGTTCAATGATCTGTTTGTGCTCAAGACCATTATTGGTTATACCTCCCTAGCTAGGAGGGAGTGTTGATATTATGGTAGCTTCAAGAGTTATCAACATCCATTATGACCTTTGACAATATTACAATATTTCAGAAGAAATAAAAGAAGTGAACGTAACCCTAGAAGAGATGTCAGCTGAGAGAGATAATTAATATGAATTAATTAGTACCTAGAATGATAAGTCGACCTAGGCAATGTTCCAGGATTAGTATAAATACAAGTTGTTAGTATTCATTTGACACGAGCTTCTTATAATTGCAAAGAGGCACTTGTGCACACTGCAGTCTGGCAGTCTTGTGCAGAATTTTTGGAGAAGGTGCTACCATCATTTCTGAAGCCTATTGCTTCTATATTTTTTGGTTGGACTCTCTGATCAGCTTTGGTTACTTCTTGCTTGGTGCATTAGCCTTCCTTGGCTATTGGATTTCTACCATGATCCTTCTCTCTGTCATGGTAAATGTGCTTGGAGGGTGGCTTTGGCCTATGGTTGGCTGACAATAGTGATATTGTCTATGGTAAAATGAGCACATTCTAACAATTCTGAAGAGACTATTCCTCTGCACTGGCCTCTCAACTTCTGCCTCTGGTTTTAAGAAAACCTTCATCAACATCAGGGATCTCCCATCCTCTTCTCCTTTTGCTTCAACATATCTTCTATGTGATTTTCAAATGTGAGCTTCACCTCCTCCTTCTTTATTTTTCTCGGGGCATTCCCAAGATATGTGTCCTGTATTTCCAAAGGCATAACACCTTACTTTTCCTCCTCCTCTTCTTCCTCTTCCTCTAAAAAAACTTCGTCCACCACCCTTTCCTTCTCAGGAATTTTCTCCTATTTCTGAGTGACTGTGTGGTTTTTCAGTCTCATCCTTGGACTTATGTGCCTTGTCATGGGTAACCGGTTGGGATTGGGCTTGTACCTCTTCCTCATTGGATTTTGTTCTAGCCAACTTCTCCTCTTCCGTCAGTTCAAACTGATAAGCATCCTCCACTGTTCTTACTGACATCATACTGATCTCATCCTCGATTTCATATCTTAGGCCATTTATAGATCTGCCTACTTTTTATTCATGTCTCTCTCTTTGTCCATTTCTTATGTTCAGCCTATAGAACTCCTCTGTGTACTCCTTAACTATCATCCCTTTCTATCTCAAGTCCTTCCTTTTTCTAAACAAATTAATTTGATAGTTCTTGGGCATGAACTTATCCTTCATCTTGGCTACCATTTTGTCCCAACTCTTTATCCTCTATTTTCCTTGGCTCCTCCTCTTAGCCTGTAGTTCATCCCACCACAGTGCTACATGTATTTTGAGCTGGGTGACAGTTTTCTTCACCTTTATCTTTTCATCGACATCCTCAGAGTCGAAATGTTAGTCCATCGATATTATCCAATCCAACATCTCTTCAACATCATAATTTCCGTCATACATTGGGACCTCTATCTTGGTTCTTCCTCCCAATATAACGACAGCTCCCAGCAAGCGTTCTTCGACAACATCCTGTCCTGAAGCTTCTTTGACTTCTACTGCTTCACTCTCTTCATTATTGATATCTATAGTATCAGGTGATTGTATCTGTGTTTCCTCTATCACCTCTAATATTGCATCAAGTTCTCGCATCTCCATTTATACAACTCAATTTTCTAAAGGTGCTTCTGCTCGTCTCCTTGGTGGCATTGTGTTGATTGTTTGTCATATGCATAGTATAACTTTGAGTTCTCCTTTCTACTCTCCTTGTCCTACTATCTGCAAGAAAATTTTTATCTCTGATACCACTTGATGCAGACACCTCTTCTCTTCTAATGGATACACAACCTCTTGGTCTAGGATCGATAAAAAAATTGAGTTTGATTGCCTCTCCAGGTCTCTGCTATACCTCAGACCCACTTACACATGTCCCTTCTCCAAAGACACAGGTCGTATGAGACCCGGGGTCCTTTCCTGAGCGTTGTTCAAACCTCGATTTCAAATGAGCACTATCTCCTCTTTGGCTAAGCCCTTTCCTTTACATGAAAACAACTATGATCACTCGCCTGATCAAAAGGCGCATCTCGACTCTGTGTATCTGGTCTTTGCATGTGAGTCACCCTGACTCTCCCAACCTCTGAAATCCTGAAAGGAGCCTAGCGCGTGCTAGCCCCTCTCTCTCCATGACCACTTGAGGTGACCTCGTGCTTGAGTGAACGGCATGTCGTGATTTCACATTTCGTGACTCTAGAAGTCTTGCTACCTCCGTCTCCCTGATAGTCAAAATTTCGATGAGCCTAGATCGACGATCTAGGTATCTGTTTGATCGACGACTGTGATCAATTGACGTTTCATGTTTTGCGACTTTGGGTGTGCTCCTTACCTCCATTATCCCAATAGTCGAACTTGTGATTTTCTCAACGGCTCAGATAAAGTCATTGTTTCTCATTTCGCGAATTTTCACGACTCAACCTTTGACTCCTTTGAGTCACGACTCAAAAAAACGTTGATTTCTCACCACACGTCCTCCTTGACGATGGATGGTCCAAATGATTTTGGAAATTTGTGACCTTCTTCCTCTCGTGTGCCTTCAAGGCTTTAATGCTAGTGGACCTTACCTTGATTGGACAGCTATGATTCTCTTGCGCTTGGACTGAACGACTAGGATCCTTCGTCCTCTGCACTTTCTCCTTGTTGTCGAGACACTGATCAGACGGTCCAGATTTTTCCCTTTGAGGTTTTGCTTTCTTTAGACTTAGAAGATTTTTAAAGGATTCAAAGGCTTTGACCTTTTTCCTTCCTACAAGTCTGGTTCTTGGATCTCGTTAACACTTCTGAAAAGTTTTATTCCTCCTGAGCTAGGTCTAGTGGATACTTCAACTTCCCATGCACTCCTTGCGTCTCTAGGGTTTCGATAACTTAGATTCTAAGGATTTGTCGACGAGAAATTCCTCTCGCCCTCCTGGCATTTTCCTTTTCTAGTTCTTTGACTTCTTACAAAGTCCCTTTGACACTTAGTCGAATCTCGGATTTGTGCACTCCTTGCACCAGATATTTATGCAAGGTTTTGGATTCTTTCGGATGACTGTGCACACCTTGCACCAGTGTATTTTCACTCCTTGCAAAGGGAAAGTTTTGTGCTATCTCTTCTTAGCTTCAAAATTGAAATAGATCTCGTTAATGCACTCCTTGCATTCTGTGTGCACACCTTGCACCACTTCAAGAGAAGAGAAACAATTGAAACTTATCCTAACATTCACAATTCAATTCGTTGCTAATGAAATTCATTCATTCACTCATGAAAATGCTATAATAGAGAGTTGCAAACAATGTTCAGACACCATGCATTGGATCAATTTTCCTCTATTATATTCAAAAATGAAAATGGCTACAACTGTAATCAAAACAAAAACTAAAAACCTCATAAATCTCCTATGAAATTGCAGTTATCTACCCTTCATCCAACCTCACTTGGGCTTACAAAACCTCTACTTATCTCAGAGGGATCTTAGGGTTTCCCGTGGCTACTTGTCTACATCACAACCTATCCTACAGTTATTTTAGTGCAGTTGCATCCTAGAGCCAGATTGGAAACTCCCACTTCACTCGTGATCGGTCATGTGTGCCTCGAAGATTTCTCCAGTGCTAAGTTAAAGCAGATTTCAAAATATCGTCGGAAACTTCCAGCATTGGGGTCTCGTATAGATTCTGAGACACTGATAGGTCTTGCTCTGCGTGATTGCCAGTGATGCTCCTGTATCAGTAATTCTGAGCCTTTAATGATAATGCATCGATATGATTAAGTATTAGTTATTATCATTTGGGTACTTTTTTAAATGGATGTTTTCCCATTGCAAGCATGAAATTATAGATGTAATAACCTTCCATGGAGATGTTGGATTAAATAGAGTTAAGTGAAGATATCCAAACTTAGCGAATTAAGGATTAATTTTGAGATCTTAGCATCAGCGTCCAAGAGTGGAATCTCAATATGTTAGAATCCATTTCAATATAGATCCTCTCAAATATCAAATGTTTTCTTTCCACAATTTTAGGGAAACAATAATGAAATTTTCCAATGCCATTTCCATTTCCAATCTAGATGAGCATCTCAGAACAATATCACAAGAGAATGTTCAAGAGTCTTACCCATAATGGAGCAGATGAGGTTAGGAATTCTTACCCATAATGGAGCCCATGTGAAACAATGTACATAAAGATCAAAGACAAGGTATCATAACTTCATGTAAAGACCAAGATATTCCTAAAACAACAAGGAAATTGCACATAATCCCTGATCAATGGGAGATAAACTACTTATCTTCAAAGAAACATGAACTTAGGTAAATTTAATAACTTTTAAATATTAATATTAGATTAAATTTAAATTATATTTAATGATTTATTAAATTGAAATTATTTTTTAATTGAAATTAAATTGCTTGAGTTTAGACAACTTCCAATCTCAACATTTTATCCATTACAAAAAA
This sequence comes from Picea glauca, assembly GCA_000966675.3. NCBI lineage: Eukaryota > Viridiplantae > Streptophyta > Pinopsida > Pinales > Pinaceae > Picea > Picea glauca. The sequence continues at coordinate 10,931 of JZKD02S2238644.1, read as the reverse complement.
ACAAATAAAATTGAGAAAATGCTAAAAGTATTGTTTAATTTACATTGTTGCGAGGTTCTAGTCTATTTTTGTAAATGAAGACGTATTTCCCTAAGACCAAGCTGAATTAAGGAAGGAAGTTCAAAAGGTAAAAGAAGCTAGGAAAGAAGGAAAATAGGCAATAATTAGAAATCTAAAAGCTATTGTTAGGGATAGAGACCAAAGGATAATAATAAATACAAATTTGGGACATTCTAGATCATTTTAAAGGTCCTATAATTAATATATTTTGAAATCCATATTGTATAATCTATTTCAATTTTTGGGTGATCTAGAGTTTTATGGCTATACATAAAGAAAAAGTGGTTCAATTTCTTTTTATTGTAATTAAAGTTTTTTAATATTTTTTTTTATTGTAATTATATTTTATTAATATATTTTGAAATCCATTTTGAATTTTGATAAAACTTTAAATAGTAATATTGTATAATCTATTTCAATTTTTGGGGTGATCTAGAGTTCTATTGCTATACATAAATTAAAAGTAGTTAAATTTATTTTTATTGTAATTAAAGTTTATTAATATATTTTGAAATCCATTTTGAATTATTTTGAATTTTGATAAAATTTTAAAGTTTGAGGTAATCTTTAGTTTTATAGCTATACATAAAGAATCACAAGTAAAATTCTAAAGAATCACAAGTAATCAGTTACCTTCTTAAGATTGAATAGACCAATCTGATATATCGATTACGAAATAATAATATAACAGATATATGGATATATCCGTTACGAAATAATAATAAAATAATATATAGTCGATATCAAATAATAATAAAATAATATATAGCCGACTGGAAATTAAGCTCTTAACCGGTAATTATTAATCATTCTCAATGGATTTTATGATTAATATTTATATTTATAATAAAATAATTGTATCCACCCACTCTCTCATAACTTGATGGTGGATGCTTGTTTTACGGGGTTATAATAAAAACGTGTTGTACCTCCAAGGTAAAGTTCAGTGAGCCGTTCACCAATCTCATAGAAAAACCTAGTTTCATACATAAAGAAGAAGTTCAGCGAAGGGTTTTGATATTTGAGGGTGGATTGCGAGAATAGAGACCCGTTTTTTCAACAAATATGGAGGCTTGCGAGAGTTCTGAGAAAATTACAGAGAAGGAAGCTAGGGAGCAGATCGAAATTACTCCAAACGGTGCAAGCGATCAATGTGCTAAGGACGGGGACTCATTCGGGGCATTCAAGAGTGCAGAGAGCGATGGACATGTTTTTGATAAATGTACAATTGGATCGGCCATTGTTTCTGAAGGGGTTAGAGGGAGTAGGCTGAATATGAATGGTGCGGCGGATTCAAGAGAATTCGAGTTTGATATATCCGGTCTTAATGCCCAACCCTCGATAGAGCTGGATTCCATTGCTTCACCCGCAGACGAGCTCTTTTATAAAGGTCGGCTACTTCCTCTCCATGTCCCTCTTCGTATTCAGATGGTAGAGAAATTGGAAAAAATGGTACGCTCTGAAATTAGACCATCTCAGGAAAATGTATGGGAAGCATACGCCGGGACTCAAACCGCAAACATTGGAAATAGAAAGAATATTTCTAGATATTGTTCCGTTATTGGTAGAGATTGCGAGAAATTAGGGTTTCAGACTAGTTGCGAGTGCTCGGATGTTACTCCTTATAAGAATATTTCTAGCAATTGTTCCAGTATTAACAGAGATTGCGAGGAATTAGGGTTCCATACTCCTTGCAAAACCTCAAATGGTAGTCCTTATAATGTTCGCAAGGAGTTGAATGATGCTTACAGGAACGGCTCTACATCCGTATCGGATCGTAGACAGTCTAAGATGCTAGTGGATTCTACCCACTCACAACAATCAGCCCTCATCCATAAGTTGAAAGCTCCGAAAGCATTTGTAAGATCTCTTTTCTCAAAGGCCAGAGGGGCCTCTGACCATCATTCTCATACTAGTAACAGTATTCGAAAGGAGAGCTATGATGATGAGGATGCTGCAGCGGTCCATAGAAGCATTCCTGGAGAAAAACCACATGGGACTCACCGTAAGTGCTTCTCTGGGAGCTTCTCATTTGTTAAAGAATCTCTATTGAGACATAAACCCAATTTAAAGTCATCTAGTTCTCCAAGCCACGAATCCCCATTTCTGAAAAGAAGCATTGAAATTGAGAATTGCGTCGAAGAAGCGATTGCTCACTGCAAGCAATCTTATTTGGCTGATCCAAAGAATGTGATCGGCACCTCCTAATACCTGCAACGATCAACTTCAAATCCAGAAGGATCTGCTTGCGGTCATGTTCATGATCGGTCTCTATCCGATTCCAGCGTTGCAGCTTTGTGATTAGTCGGGGAAACTTGGTTTGAGTTGAGAATAACAATGTTCCATGAGGTTAGTTTTTTCATAATCCTCGATTGAAAAAACAGATCACATCTATGTTAGAAATTCGACATTTTAATGACACGATGCAGCTTTCCATACGATATGTAGTTTGATGTAGTTTTCCATGTTACTTTAATGAAGTTTATCCTTTATTACTTGCATTCAAACGACAGAAATGGCTATGGCATTAACAGCTCTTGTTATACCTTGCAAACCCTTTTTCATACCTTCAAGACTCTTTGACATATTACTCTGGTGCAGATTAGCTTTTCTGTAAAAGTAAAAAAATACAGAATATACAAAATGCAACGATTCAAAACAACCTGTAAACAAAGTGTATGGTAAGAGGTACATTCTAAATGTTAAAAATAGTTAAATGTTAAATGTTAAAAATTACTTTGAACTTTAAGGGTTAAGTGACACACCAAATTGGAGTATGACATCCTTTTGTCCATTCAGGAATTTAGAAAATTAGTAAATAAATCACTTTGAACATTGGTGTATAAGATTTCTTGTCCATTCAGGAATTTGATTGCTAAAGTTTAAGGAGGTATATATACCCTACCCTTCAGGATTTGAAGTTGTGATATCTTAAAAAGAAACACATGTTCTACATCCAACAACTTTTATCAACATTGTTCATAATTTCTCTATCAAATGACACTTCCCCAAATATACTCATCTTCATTATTACTAGATCTACACTTTAATCATATAAATTAAAACACTTATTTCATACATTTCTTTCTAAAATTTTGTAATCTATACACTAATACACTATTAATTTTTTGGTTCTATTAAATTTATTTACACGATGTCTCTTTTGTTTCTATTAAATTGATACTCATGAATGTCAAAAAAAAATCTTTGTAAAATTCTTAGTTGCAAATGTCATATAAGTTTTCCTTCCCAATTGTATCTAGGAATAGTTGTTAAGTTACGAAAGGATATACACTGCAAAGAAATCTCTAAATGTTTTTTTGGAAAAAGCAAGTCAACCACAATATCTCAACTAACTTATGTTCTGAAAGATTCATAGGAATAGTTTTTAAGTTACGAAAGGATATACAATGCAAAGAAATCTCTAAAAGCTTTTTAGAAAAAGCAAGTCAACCACAATATGTCAATTAACTTATTTTCTGAAAGATTCATAATTCACCACTCCCTCTTCCCAAACTTTTTTAGATTTATTAAGATTTGCATTTATAATCAAAATTATAAAGTCATATTTAAAAGGGCTTTGTGAAAATGATGTATCTTTATTCCATCTGAATCAATATTTCTTTCTACCTACATAAATTTTTACATATAATTATATGAACATTGGATCAAGTTATTGCTAATTTTGTTGAATGGATTATCCCTTACTCCATGGTCAAATATTTCTCTTATCATTATATTTTCAAGACCAAGTATCTCTTATTTTTATATTTTTCTCATACCTTGTAATTTAATCATCAACTTGCTCCATGGCTAAAGATCTCTCTTTATCTTAATATTATTTTCAAGGCTAAATATCTCTCTTTATCTTAATATTATTTTCGAGGATAAATATCTCTTTTATCTTTATATTTTTCTCGTACCCTTGAATTCGAATCATTAACTTCTAAATACATAAGAAATTACTTTATGCCACATGACTTCGATAGGAGTTACCCAATGCGAGGGCTCATTATTGAGGTTAATTATGAGGTTTTATGCCAAATCACTTTGATAGGAGTTCCCCAATGCGGGGGTTCATTATTGAGGTAAGATTCTTAGGAAATATTTATTGGAAGGTTTTGAAAGGTCCCATCGGGTAACTCCACTCCCAAATGTCTAGCTAATCATTAAAATTCATGAACATATGTAATCAAAATTTTAGGTCTGGATTAGTTGTCTCTTAGTATATATGGTTTTTTAATGTTATGTCAAATTTAAATAGTAAAATCGTTAATGTTCACAGTAAGTTAATTCAAGGATTCTTTCATTGAGTTAATATTAACCTACTATTCTTTCTTTAAACTTAACTTGGGATAAACACTTATCCTTTTAAATCTATTAACCGGATATTTGGGATTGTCAATACAAGTATTCCAACAAAGGATGAACACCTTCAGTAACCACACACAAAATGAGATCAAAGATTAATACATCGATTTTTTTACGTGGTAAAACCATTGTGGGGAAACATCCATGGCCTGACCACTTTAAGCAATTTATGAATGAAAAATAAAATATTACAGAGAGATTTACAATAGAGTTTCTCACAAACGATCATCGACAAATGACCCTCCATGCTCTTTAAATAGAGATCATGGACCAATATGGTGTTAAGCGACAAATTAATGTAGCCATTAATATCGAGGAGAATATGAGCCATCAGATCAATCTATGTCAGGAACATATCGTGACCGTTGTATTACCTAACTGCAAATGCATACTGATGCATATTAATGAAACACACTTTTAGATCGAGGAGAATATGACCCATCAGATCTAACTACAAATGCATACTAATGCATATTAAAGAAACACACTTTTAGATTAAGGAAAATATGATCCATCAGATCTAAATACAAATGCATATTGATGCATATTAAATAAACAAAATTTTAGATCGAGGAAGATATGAGCCATCGGATCTAACAACAAATGCATATTGATGCGTATTAAAGAAACATACTTTTAGATCAAGGAGAATATGAGCCATCAAATCACTCTATGTCATGAACATATCGTGATCATTAGATTACCTAACCAAAAATTCATACTAATGCATATTACAGAAACACACTTTTACGTAGTGATGCATTAGACCAACTTGATCTTAACTAACTCTTAAGTGTCTAAATATCCTAACATTCCCCCTTAAGAACAACTTGGGATAGGATTGAAGGATTTACAAAGGTGAAATAGTAGGAGAAGGAAGGAGGCATTAGAGCTTACCCTCCCTTAATGAAAACTTCATGAACTCCTAACATAGATCAAAGTTTGGAAAATATTTCTTTTGTAAGGAAATTTGTGAAAATGTTTGCAACTTGATCTTCTGTAGGGAAAATGAGCACTTCAATAACTCGATCATCAATGATCTATTTGATGAAGTGAATGTGTATCTCGATGTCTTTTTCGTGTTGATGTTGAATTGGATATTTTGCGATCTTGATGGAACTTTGATAGTCACACCCAAGGGTTGTCACATGATAATGCTGGAATCCAGACTCTGACAGGATCTATTGACACATGACTTCTTGAATTGAATTAACTACTTCTCAGTACTTTGATTCTTCTAAAGAAATATCAATATCCTATTGTTTCTTATAAACTCAAGTTACACGTCATGAACCAAGGTTGAAAACATAACTTGCAATAGAATTTCAATCATTAGGGTCACTGGCCAAATCTAAATAAGTGAAACCAAGCAATAAGGGAGTCCCCCTGAACTATAATGTATCATGAACTGAATTGTGCCTCGAACATACTGAAGTATCCTTTTATCTTCTTTCCAACGAATTTCATGGGGTATTTTCATATATGAAAAACAAGACCAACAAGAAAGGAAAGATCAATATGGGTATGAAACAAGTAAAAGAGGATACCAACTAACTAATAGTACAAGATGACATCTACTTCAGGAGTGTTGATGTTTTAGTAGTTGTAGGAGATGTTAACCTCCATTGATAAACCTTTTACTAGAATAGAATATTCTCGAAGCAAGAGAAAACCAAAAGAGATGTGTGAAAACCCTCGAAGACAAGTGAGCTCAGCAGAATCAGTAATATTGAAGTATTATATGAAGAAAAGGACATGTTGGCCTTGCTGGAAGAGACACATGTTCACCTCAACATATTAGTATATATAGAAGGCGCTTTAGTTAATTTGGAAATACACACAAACACTTAGTTGGTGCGCATATTTTAGAAGTGCAGTTGTAGCAAAATTGGTGTGCAAGTCTCGAAGTGGAGTAGTAGTAGCTGCAATGGTGGAGCTCACTCTTATTCAACCTTTTGGTACTCTTACTTGTGCACTACCTTGAAGAAGGTGCACTCTCTTGGTTTATATGTTGGTTCTAGTGTCGCTTCTAGGAATCATTCTATCTACTAAAGATCAAGGGGCTCGGGGGTGGCTTTATGCCTATGGTTGGTTGAAAATGGTGTAGCATTGTCTATGTTGAAACAAGAACAATAGTCTAATAGATTATGGGCCCACACCACCTTCGAAATATTCTAGCAACTAGAAGGTAGATCTGCATCTCTCTTTCAAACTCGTTATAAAAAAATTGCAGTTGTAGCTAGTTTTTCTGATCTCCGAGTAGCAAAAAACCATAACGTGACTCTTGAGGCACTTTAAGTGTAGTGTTTGGAATAATTTTTGGATATCCTAGTGTGCCCTAACCCAGCGCATATCGTGGTTCCCTCAGCCATAAAAAAATGTGAAAGTTGAAATTTTTGGTGAAAGTCAAAAGACTGGTCAAGATCAAAGTCAAATACAATCATGACTTCCTCCATGAAATTAGAGTGACACAATATAAGCATGTTCTCTTACAATAGCATGGAAGACGAGGGTTGACGTCATCCTTACAAAGAACAAAGGGAAAAATTATGGAACCACAAACTCAAGAGCATGCATAAAATGATGAAGAGTTTGATTTTTGAAGCTTTGAAGCACATGAACATGGAGTCAGAGAAAAAATAAAAAGCAACTACTCTAGATATGATTCTTTGGAAAGAGAAGGGATATTTGTCCAAGAAACAATCATAGAGATAGAAAGATCTCATATCTAATAAATTTAGAGGAACAACACCCTCTCTAGGTTGGAAAGAATACTTGTATAGGAATAAAAGCAACTCAAGGAGAACAATAGCCAAACTCCAAGTTTGCATATCAGGTTTGATATTTTTTTTATTGTTGCTTAAGTGAGTATTGCAATCCTTTAGATTATATTAATGCTAGGAACAAATGAATACTTAGTAGCATGTAATCTTAATATAAATTCTTTTTGTACTTAATTGCAATATGAACTAACATCTCCTCTAGGAGATATTTCTTGTTCTTTTTCTCAAACACGACACCTTGGTAGTGCTATAATAAATTACGATGAAATTGATATGTTCTTATATAAAATGTTATTATATTGGAAATAATTTTTCTCTTGCTATTCATGTTTCGGGTAGGTTATCCTACATATTCAAGGAATTTTACCATAGAAAAGAAAGATTTGAAAGGAATATGAGGGATTCAAACTTCAGAGGGATTAACTGATAAAGAAGAAGCAATGTTTCATGACACTTTCGAGGATGCATAGGGGCATGCAACACATGGAAAAATGGTTCGATGATTCTCTTAGTTAGAGGGAGTTGATGGTAGAATTTGAAAATAACGATCTTGTGGGCCTTCACGCTGAGTTGTAGGCCTTCGTGTCAAGTTGTAAACCTTTGTTTCGATTTGTAGGCTTCGTTTCAAGTTGTAGGAATTTGTGTCGATTTGTAGGCCTCATGCCAAGTTGTAGGCTTCATGCCAAGTTGTAGGCCTTGTGTCAAGTTGTAGGATTCCTTTTGAGTTGTAGGATTTATGTCGAGCTATAGGCTACTCAAGTGATATGCTATGGTATGCCGAGTTGTTTCTACACCATTGAGACAGTCTGGTACGCTAGTGACATAGTTGATAACCTGTATGGTTTTGATGGCGTTTATCGTAATATGATATGGGTGATCATGAGATAATCTGTGTAGCTTTGGTGATGCTACCGATTTGCAAGACCATGTAAGTCTTCCTCATGCCATGTGAGATGTATGGATAATGATCATAGTAATGATGATAATCATGACATGGGTGCAGCCATGGGTGAGCACGTCATGTGGGTGTGATGGTGAAACACACTATGAGGTGTAGATCTAGTGTTCTCTAGCGGGTTGTGGCACATAGGTGAGATTGACAGGTCCACATGGGTGTATTCATTTTGGACGTAATGATGTTATTAGTAGCATGGTCTGCATAACCATGAAAAGAGGATCATGGCATAGCCAGCAAGGCTATGAATAATAGAAGGGAACACCATGGTTAAATACCTCCCTAGCTAAGAGGGAGTGTTTATGTTTTGCTAGATGTGTGATGTATTAAACTCCATGGATAAACCTTTGACTAGAATAGATATTCTGGAAGAAAGATAAAACCTAAACAAATGTGTGAAAACCTTGGAAGACAAGTCACCCTAGCAGAATAAGCAATAAGAAATTATTATATGTAGAAAAGGATAGGTCAACCCTGCTTGAAGAGAAATGTGTTCACCTGGAAAAATTAGTATAAATAGAAGGTACTTTAGCTCATTTGGAAATACACACACACACTCAGTTGGTGCACATATATTAGAAGTGCATTAGAAACATAAGTAGTGCAAAATTATGGAAGAGGAGCAACAACAACTGTAGTGGTGTAGTGCACTCTTTTTCATCCTTTTGGTACTCTTACTTGTGTGCTACCTTGGAGAAGGTGTGATTTCTTGGTTTATCTATTGGTTCTAGCGTGGATTCAAAAAAAAATTCTATCTAGCAAATATTAAGGTGCTCAGGGGTTGATTTGTGCCTATGGATGGTTGAAAATGGTGTAGCATTGTCTATGGTGAAGGGGCACAATACTCCAACATGGAGAATTAAAAGTGGAAACAATTTTGACTCGATATTGGAGGGAGAAGGGGTTGGTTTAGAGTCTTTCATGTGAAATCGACGAAGAAGGTCACAAGCATACCTAGAATGGGAAAGAAAAATTCCTTCTTTGGTTTGTAATACTTGGAGGCTGAGTAAATAGTGTAAATAACCTAAGTCTTCCATTTCAAATTTCTTATTAATGTTGTTTTCACATCGTTTAAAAGTTTAGGGTCACTACCAGTGAGGATAGGATCATAAACATAAAGAACAAGAATTATGAGATGGCTTCCTACTTTCTTGGTATAGACATTAGCATTAGAATGAGATCCAAAAAATTCGATATCAAGAATAAATGTTTCCATATTGGAATAACAATATCGAGAAGCTTTATTAAGACCATAAATATATTTCTTAAAGCGACAAACACGGATGGAGTCATGAGGAATGTGAGCCCATACCACACTGAAAAATACACTGAAGTGGATTCCATATGGCTTAATTTTATTCCATCCTTCTTCCAGTGTTATGTTTTTAAGATCCTCTGTGGGACTTTAATTTAATATGTAATTTTTACAGTTAATGGATTCCTCCCAACACTTTATACTTGATCTCTTAGATTATATCATACAATGAGCCATTTTTTTCAATGTGCGTTTATTTCTCTCAAAAACACCATTTTGTTGTGGGCCATATGGACGAGTGTATTGCATTCATATTTCAGGTGCAATGTAGTAACTTATAAAAAAAAAATTCACATATTCACCTCCATTATCTTTTATTAACCTTTGAAGTTGATGTCGTGATTGTTTTTCTACAAGGGCCTTATAGGCGAAAAACCTGTCAAACACTTTGCTCTTGATTTTTAAGAATTAAACCCAAGTGCATCTGGAAACGTCATCAATGAAAGTTAATAAATACTTACACCCATAAAAAGAAGGATAAGAAAGTGGACCACACAAGTCACTATGAACAAGCTGCAAAGGGGTCGAGGCATGCCAAGATAGATGTTTTTCAAAACTGGCCCAATGATGTTTGATGAGAACACAACTGACACAAACACCATCTCTACAGGAAACAAGATGAATAGCAATCACCATCCATTGATTACATAGTTGTTGCAATGAGAAATATTTTAGATGACCAAACCACTCATGCCAAAGTTTACACAAGTCATCACTATGAGAAACAAAAAATTGATGGAAAAGATGATCCAAAATNACCACTTTGAGCAATTTATGACTGAAAAATAAAATATTACAGAGAGATTTACAATAGAGTTTCTCACAAACGATCATCGACAAATGACCCTCCATGCTCTTTAAATAGAGATCACAATCTGGTGTTAAGCCACAAATTAATGTAGCCATTAATATCGAGGAGAATATGAGCCATCAGATCAATCTATGTCAAGAACATATCGTGACCATCGTATTACCTAACTACAAATGCATACTAATGCATATTAATGAAACACACTTTTAGATCAAGGAGAATATGACCCATCAGATCTAACTACAAATGCATACTGATGCATATTAAAGAAACACACTTTTAGATTAAGGAAAATATGATCCATCATATCTAAATACAAATGCATATTGATGCATACTAAATAAACACACTTTTAGATCGAGGAAGATATGAGCCAACGGATCTAACAACAAATGAATATTGATGCATATTAAAGAAACACACTTTTAGATCAAGGAGAATATGAGCCATCAAATCACTCAATGTCATGAACATATCGTGATCATTAGATTACCTAACCAAAAATTCATACTAATGCATATTACAGAAACACACTTTTACCTAATGACGCATTAGACCAAGTTGATCTTAACTAACTCTTAAGTGTCTAAATATCCTAACATTCCCCCTTAAGAACAACTTGGGATAGGATTGAAA
>JZKD02S2238622.1:26559-37518 GCA_000966675.3 Picea glauca | reverse complement strand
CGCAAAATGGGGCATATGCACAAAGGATGTCTAGGGTATGTGTTGGAGGAGGAATCTAAGTATTCCATGCTCAGGAATTCGACATACTACAAATCTCTGGGGGTGGACTCTTTCTAGGGTGGGGAAGGCACTACGACTGAGGAGGAAGCCACGTCTTCACCAGCACTAGACCCAGATGTTGGTAAGCTCAAAAACATTTTCCCTTCCTTTTACTCAACTTTGACAGCCTTAGAGCTTGATAACTCAAAACTTTCAGCGTTATCGGCTTGTGCTCCCCAGCATGTGATGTATTTACTTATTAGTCTTGCTAGAATCACATGAAGGGTAGAAACACTAGGGAATTTTGATGCTAGCCCGATTCAGGGGGGCTCTGATTTGACATTACAACCACCTATGGATAGTTTGGGATCTGATGATCCTACAACAGAAATTTAAGGGTGGGGCAGGGTTTAAGGGAGTCATAAGTGGGGGAGAGCTCGTTGGGGGCAGTCCTTGAATCACCAAACCCATCTTATCGAGATATTGTTTCACCATTACCCCTGTCCATCTATAAGGGGCATGTTGAGGTTGGTCGAGAGATAGACATGTTCTCTACTAAAACTGGGGGGCGGGAATAAACCAACAAGGATAAAGCTGATAAGGAAGTTACCTGGTCGAAGGGGCTAGGGACAAATGTCTCTCCCTTAATGATGAGAAGTGCATGAAGAAAAGTGCTTGATAATGCTAAGATTTCGATCAAGAATGACAGTTACATATTTGAATAAGGGGCTCTTAAAAGCATTAAATCCCTAGCCAGGGCCAAATAATGTTACTCCTCTCACTAAAACTTAGGGGAGTAGGAGGGGCTCTAAAATTATCCTCCCTCTGTAAGTTATTGACAAACACTTTTTTTGATATAATTTTTTTCCAAGAAACACTGGTAGAGGAAGAAAAATCTAGAGCGTTTGTGATGTCTCTATGACCCAGTTGGTTGGTTTGTGTTGTGGACTCTGTGGGTCATTCCAAGGGCCTCTGTGTGGCACGGGATCCCTTAAAATAAACAATCTCTCCCTTTATAACTTGTGTTAGAATTCTTCTAATAGGTATGCTACTTGAGGTTAATCGGCTAGTTACATTTGTGAACTATTATGGCCCGTGCTCAGATAGAAAAGTCTTTTGAGATAAGGTGGTTAGTAGCGGATTGTTAGAAAAAAACATCTTAATTTTGTTGGAGATATAAATTTTGCTGTGTCTGTTGGGGAAGTGTTGGGCACCAGAGCCCGTCTTGATCCACTGGCGAGGTACTTCAAAGGTATCTTCAAGGATAATGGGTTATTTGACATAGTTCCTAGAGACTACTTGCCTACGTAGCACAATGGAAGAGGTGGGTCAGAGGCCATAACTAAACGATTGGACCAAGTTTACATGTCGGAGGACCTAATCATGTCGTTTGGGAGACATAGATCTTGGGTGGATTACCCATATATCTTAGACCATGCTCTGATGTTCCTCCATTTTGTTGATGGCCTTAAGAAAGTAACATATCCATTCAAGATAAACTCCATTTGGTTGGGGGAAGTGGGGTTTTATGCTCTAGTTCATGGGGTTTGGAAGTCTTGTGAGTATGAGGATGAATCTTCTTCACTTAGAAGACTTTTTTGGAAACTGAAAGATCTAAAAAGTAGAGTGTCTTCATGGGTGAAATAACAAAGGCGAACTAAACAACTTGAGTTAGTGACAATCGAGGAGAAACTATAGAGAAGATATCATACAAAAGCTGACAGGATTGATACATCGAAAGTAGATATCCAAATAAAAGAGTTAGAAGAAGTTTGGATTAAGCTCCTACTTTCCGAATAAGAATTGTGGAGACAAAAGAGCAGAGCGACCTAGTTACAAAATGGCGACCAAAATACTAATTTTTTTCATCAATTTTCTAGCCACAGAAAAAATTGAAAAAAAATATGGGAGATCATTGATGAAAACGATACATGTCACTTGGGTCAGGAGGCACTTGTTTCTGAAGAAGTGAGACATTTTAAAGGTTTTAATGCAGACCTAGGACAGAACATGAATGTTGAACAGGTGAGCACAATCCAACAGTTCCCTTGCTACATTATTGAGCGTGATAATCATATGTTGGAGAGACCCTGCACCAAAAAAGAAATCATATCAGTCTTAAAGGATTTTTCCAAGGATAAAAGTCCCAAGACAGAGAAGTGGACCATAGAATTCTTCCTCTATTTCTTTGACTTGATAGGGGCCAACATACAGGAAGCGATGAAGGAGTCCAAAAGGAATGAAACTATGGCAAGGTCATTAAACTCGACCTCTCTAGTTCCCATCCCAAAAGTGAGCAAGCCCACCTATTTTAGGGATTTCAGACCCATTTCACTTTGTAATCTTGCTTACAATATTATTACAAAGATTATAGCCAATAGGATAAATTTGATCTTGTCGCAGTCATTATCCAGGGAGAAAATAGGGTTCTTAAAAGGTAGATAGATTATGGATGTGGTCGGCACAACTTAGGAATGTCTTCACAACATAAAAGTGAAGAATATGAGAGCTCTTGTTCTAAAATTGGAAGTGCGGGAGGTCTATAATTGTGTAAACTTGGATTTTCTTTAGATGATTCTACTTCGAACGAGATTTGAACGATTTCTAACAAATTGGATTATGAGTTGTGTTAACACAACTTCCTTTGCGATCTTGATCAATGGCGGGCCTACTCCTTTCTTCCAGAGTGGGCAAGGAATAAGGCAAGGATTCCACTTATCCCCCATGTTGTTCATTTTAGTAATGGAAGGTCTTAGTCTCCCTATGAAGAAGGCACAATTAGATGGGGAAATTTCTAGGGTCAAGATTTCCAGATTACATAAGATTCTAAATTTATTCTTTATGGATGATGTCCTAATCATGATTGGTGCTTGTTTAGATGAATGTAAGGAAATAAAATGTATATTGTTTACGTTCTGTAGAGAATCTATCCTGATTATAAACCCACTTAAGTCATCTTTCTATTTCTTTGGTTTACAGGAGGATGACTTGACTAGCTTCAAGGTTCTCTTTCCTTACAAATTTGTGGATCTTATTGAAGGGTTATGTTATTTGGGATTTTTTCTTAAGCCTACTAATTATAGGGTTGAGGACTGGCGATGGCTCATCAACAAGTTCGAGATAAATATTGGTCTTTCGTGCCACCATTGGTTGTCCTTAGGAGGGTGGTTTGTTCTTGTCAAAGTGGTTCTTGAGAGCTTGCTAGTTTTTCTGGATGGTGGTGGCCATTATTCCTACATTTGTTCTCAAAAAGATTAGAAAATTGATGTTTAATTTTTTGTGGTCAGGTAGTGGAGTAAGGGAGCATATTCACCTCTACAAATGGGAAAACATTGCCAAACCAAAATCCTTTGGTGGTTGGGGTGTTAAGAATTTTTTTTTGTTCAGTAGAGATTTGGCTACAAATACTTTATGGAGATGCTTGATGAAGGATGACCTCTGGCATAGAGTGCTAAAGGAAAAATGCCTCCCCACTACCTCGATGGTGTCTTGGCTGAGATGCTCCATGGTTAGGACACACAATGTCTCAAACACTTGGAGAAGTCTGTTAAAACATTTGGATGTTGTCACTCATTGGATTGCTTGGAAACTAGGAATAGGCCACTATGTTCATCTAGGAGAAGATGAGGTACTTGGATTGGGTAAGAATTCATTGTTATCGACAGATTTTATCACCTCTCTCAAGTAGCGGGGTATTCACTACTTGTTTCATGCTAGAGGATTGGGTAGGACGGGGACTGTCTTGGCACATTGGAAAACAAGTGGGGAGTTGAGAATTACATGTGCATAGGTTGATGAACGGGATCTATACTACAAAGCTTTAGTAAACTCAAGTATACATTTGACTGATCGCTCAGACATCCTAATCTGAACTAAGGGTGATAATTCGGGTTTCCTCATAGCCAAAAAATGATTACAAGGCTTTAGCCTCTAAACTTTGGACCCACAACACATGTTGGTGGGACCGATATTTGTGGGATTGGGATCTCGCGCCAAAAATAAAACTATTTACCTAGTTAATGATGAAAGGAAAGATTCTCACCTGGGATAATTTGCAGATAAAAGGATGGTATTGACCGAGTGTGTGTGGCCTGTGTTTGCAAGAGTCTGAGATTGTGATACACTTAATGATGCATTGTAGTTTCACTCAATAGGTGTGCAATCAGATTCTTAAAGCTTCTAACTTAACCACTAGTTGGACGGGTTCTTCTCTTCAAACCAGATTTAAAGAATGGTCAAGAAGATATCCATCTCACTCAATGTTTCCATCCATCATTTGTTGGCATTTGTCACTGGAACATAACAAGGTTATATTTGAAAAAGGTCGGTCTTCCACTTTCTTAGTCCTACACAGGATCTTCGGGTGCCTAGGGTCCACTCAGGTACAAACTCTCCCAGGCAAACCCCATCGAACACCACCAATACTGAAGGAGTGAGTTCCAATAGGGTGGTTTGATAGGGCTGCTCAAGATCGTGGCCAAAAAAGTGGAGCGAGAGGAGTCATTAGGTTAAATATACATACACAATTTAGATGGATGTTGAATTGTGTCCTTTGTACGAACACAAGAGTTGAATTATTAGGAGCTTGGGAGTTATTAACTTTCGAATCTTGGCTACATCTCCTGGACCTCCAAGTATTTGGGGACTGAAGAATTTTCATTACCTGGTTAAATCAAAATTGTGTCCTTCAGGTCTTAAACTTGGAGTGCTAGAAAAACCAAATAAAGGACCACCTCAAAGATTCAAGTCTCTCGAATTCTCACACATTTTCAGAGAATATAATCAGAAGGAATATGAGCTTTCCAAAAGAGATATGCAACACCAGGAAGGGAAAATTATTTACTACTAGATGGAAGATATGCATATGATTCCTTTGTTGTTTCTAAATCTCCTTTGATGCTTCAAATTTCCTTGGCATAGTAGTCAGTTATTTTCTTTAGTTATATTGTTTGGTTAGAAGAAAGGCCAGCTACATCTTTGTCAATAGGGAGTCTTGTTTCTCTTGGACTCATTGGAGGTCTTCTAGGGCTATTTATTATGGTGATAGACACACTCATATGTATGCTTTAGTTAAATATTCATTATGATGGTGCGAGTTTCATGATTTTTGGTGTATGTTTATGCATATTTTGTACCCCAAATGGAAACTTTATATGAATATATAAGAGAAATTTTGTGTGAAAAAAATGCATGGTGGAAAGATGAGGTTTTGAGATAATTTTGTATCATCAAATTGACGCTAGGTCCACCATAGTAGAGGTTCGTAAGGAAGATTGAGAAATTCTCCAATAAAAATATTGATGGCCAGTTCCAATGAGACATGTGTCAAGAACAGTACCAAAACATACATAGAATATCTCAAGAACTATTAAATTAGGGGAAATCAAGGGTCATTGGTATGTATGAGCTCCTTTTCGAAAGAAATTGAGGACAATTGTTATGTTTGAGCGCATTTTTGTGAGTTCGTTAAAACACAATTATAGAAAAGAAACAACCAATTCAAATATGATCAATAGTCTAAGAAAATCATGTCAACAATTTGCCACTAATGATGACTCATTGACATTTTTTTTGGTATCCTTTCAAAAATCCCATATAGATGAGCTCACCAATGCATTTGAATAGTAAGAAGCATTGATTGAGTTATAGTACACTTGGATTGCCGCAATTAACATAGAGTGAACTGTAAAAAATATTTTGTATAACCCTTAAACAACACGTGCAATGAACACAAATTGTTTTTACACAAATACCATATTAAAATATTTATGTATTCAATTCAATTCATTTAAATGACTAAATTGGGAAGCATGGGAATGATAACAATCGTTAAATCAATTAGAATCCATATGGTCATATTTATTTTGGTTGTAACAAATTTAAAAAAATTAATATTATAATGTTGCACAATTTTGAAACTTTTAATTAATGTTGCATAATTGTAATACTTTTAATGGTGTAATGTTGCACAATTATTTTAATGGTGTAATGTTGCACAATTACTATTTCTTTAATACAAATATAAATTTTCAAAATCCTAACATCCCGAGCATATGAACGTCATGAATAAGTATATCGCAAGAACTTTAAAACATGTAACGTAATAAAATGATGTGATTATGTATATGAGGTGGTTTTACATAGATTCTTTTAATAACATTAAATAGAAATAACTAACAAACAAAATAAAAAATTAAATTATATTAGAATTGGTTAATAAAATTATAATCCACACTCATAGTATAATATAATACATAAAATTATCATACTAAAGGGTATGAACAATGTAATGATTAACTCGAAATACCATTTAACAAAACATCTCTAACATACCAAATTTGAAAAAACACCATTTAACAAAACATCTCTAACAACTACAAAATTTGAATTTGAAAAGCACTAATTACTCATATTCCAAATTTCAAATGAATAAATTATCAATTTCATAACAATAATATAATAGTTATTACTTTACCATTATATCACATATTGATGAAGGAATCCTTACCAAACAAGTGTTGTATGGCAGCGTAGTCCCCACCGGGTTGAAATGAGAATAAATGGACAGGTATGGGGTGATCGTGGGAGAATGAGAAGCCTGAAGTAGCGAAGGCAAATGGAAACTGTCGTGGACACATGGCAAGTAGAAGGAAGTATAGATGGTATCCATGTAGAAAATGACATGTATCACTGTGTGACACACCAACCATAAGACGTCAGGCTGCTACATGACACTGGGAGAATGTCACTCCGGGAGTTTTCCTTCGAGAACAAACACATTTCCCTCGAAGCCTAGAGCCCTGCGAATTAGTTAATGATAATATTAGATTAATATTGGGTTAACAAGTAATTAGTGAGAAAGTCACTTTGTCAGAAATTTGTTCCATCAATAAATATGGCCAGGGGAGTTCTAAAATAGCAGATAGCTACTAAAGAGCACAAATATCCCCATCATGTGTGACTTGATATATTGTTGGAGTTTGACTTTCCATGTTTGAAATTTTTGTTCCTATCTTGTATGTTTTATCTCTGTAATGTATTTATGAAATTCATTCATAATGATCTATGTATACTTCCAACTCAGTTTCATCCCAATATTTAGAGTTAAGTACAATTTTTATAGTCATTTCTTTAATTTTTCCCATGGACAAAGTAAACAACATCCATTTCATTCTATTAAATAGATCATCTCGCTTGTCTATCTCTATATGTGTTAGGATAAATAAAGTTATACACAGTGACAAAGAAACAAATTCTATTGTGTTTTTATAGATGTGGTACTCCTCTTTTAATTTTTTCCTGAGGCATGTATAGTTCAAATGTGGGACTTAGAGAATTTCCATCGTAATGACTTAAAGCAACACAAAACGATAGAACATGTTTTCTTTGTTTCTTGAAATAAAGGTTCCTAGAAAATAGGACCAGGAATCACACACATTAAACATTCAAATTAAATAAACGTAATTTCCTGACATCCAACATAGTTGAAGATAAAAGTTTATGAGCACATAAAAATAAAAGAAGATGACCGACATGTATAAAGAGAACTAATTTTGCATTCCAAAGACAGGGTTACAAGGCACCATCGAGATTGTTCCCGAAGTAGTTTTCTTTGAAATTTATCAAAAAATATTCCTCGAAATTTAAATGCATTTGTCATATAGATTGGGATTGGGGCTCCCGCGGACCATAAAATAAATAAGTACAAAAAATAGGATTGTAGAAAGAAGAAGTGGGTGGCGGTAGAGAGCAAGACCTGAAAAGAAGAAATTGGAAGTTATCAGTCTTTGGTTAGACATTTCTATTTAAAGAGGTGGAATAACTAGATTGATAAGGAAAGTAGGATGTGATTAGTATAGACTTACTATTTGCTTGTTGATGCCTTTTTATTGCTCTCATCAACGGCTACTGGAATCGTGCCAACTGCTCGTTTCCCTTCGTCAGTGAGCTTGTCGATTTCCCTTTGCAGCGATTCTTCAATGTAGCTTCTCATGGGGGCCATGTTGATCTCATACCGAATTTTTATGTTGAAAATCTTGCTTTCTAATTCCCTTAGATCGATAGAAAGATTACGCAGAGCCTGTTCAATTTCTTCATTTTGTACTGAATAGTCCTCTAGCCAGTGGTCCATGTCATCTTCACCATATTCAAGGATGTCGTAAAAATTTTCTAAAGACAACCCCTTAAAAATATCAACTTGTTCATCGAAGGCTTGCTTGGTGAAGGACAAGGAGTTGAGGATTAAGTTGGGGTCTTGGACCTCGTTGGTACTTCCGGCTAAGGCTATTTCGGTCATCTTTCTAAATAATTCTTCTTTCTTTGATATGGCTTGTCCACATGATTGGACAATGAGATGTAAGTTCTTAACTTTCTCTTTCCAGCATGCATTTAATTGTTTGATCTGGTTTGGGGAGGGGATATCTTCTTCTCTTCTTCTCATATCTGTCATGTTGGTGACATGGATGCCAAAAGGGAGGACCGTGTCTAGATAGAAACCTCCTTTGTTTTTTAAATCTGCCTGCAAATGTTCCTACAAGGCATGTTCCCTTGTTCCAAAGGAAGCTATACTTTTTTATGTTTCCCAGGCTTGAGTAATTAGCTCCATTATTTTCTTGATATTCTTCTCCACATAGCCTCTACATGATGTGAAGAGGTTGGAGGATCCTTTTAACTTGGTTGCAGGGTTGGTAGGCACGATTATTGATAAAGGACTAGCAAGCAATGGGATAAGAATCAAAGATTCCTCCAATTCCTTAATTCGGTCCTTTAGTATGGAATTCTCTGCCTCAATGCCTCCAATGGAATCATCAAGAGCATCTATTTTTTCTCGGTGAAGTTGGGAGATTTGGGATAGCTACATGTTCCTAAGGTTACTCTTTGAACAAGATTTCCCTTTCTTATTTCTTACATCTCTCTTTTAAATAATTAAAATTTTAGATTTGTTGTAAAAAACAATGCTTTGGAATATGAAGGATTCATCTTCGTAAAAAATATTGGTCTCAACTATTTACATTAGGGGATTATGGTGGATCACGTCCTTGGGCCGATCAACGTTGCATAATACGTTATCCAGATCAGTCTCAAGTTCCATGTCTTCACTTTCAGTTATGGGATCTTCTGCTTGTCCTACAACGCTTTTTCTCTTCTTCCTCATGGGAATCTTGTGAGAACTATCAATTTTACTCTGAGGAGGGTTCTTATGTCCTCATCCATTTGAAGAATTGTGGGTTTCTTTCTTATTATGGTGGGCCATTGGAGTGATGCTCTGGGATTTCATACTCTTGGGAATGGTAGTCGGGGATTGTACACTTTTCTCACCAGGGCCTTTTCCTTGTTGTTTGTACAATTCAGTGGTGCTTTGCAATGCCTCTAGGTCACCAGCATTTGTGTAACATAACCACTACAGAAATCCAAATTTTTTTCGGCCCTTTTCTTCTGATCTCCGAGGAACAGACTTCCCCAAATCCCTACAGGGCCTGATACATACCCTGCTATCCCTTAACCATACTCATATGATCAATGACTATGACCACAGGCCTTATCAGGGAGGCTCTAGTCGGCTTTTGTGATTCGGGAAATCACGATACATATATTTTCCTTTCTCTCATGTCTTTTGAAGGGTCGAAACCCGAAATGGGTCTAACCGCTTAACAAGGTTAACAGCAAGCCGGAACAAGTTTTGGGTGTTCTACCCTTTGGGGTTTTGCATATTGCAATTTCGGGATATGCAATGTCAGGAGAACTTACCATTGGGTATCCCGGGTGCCAAAACACCACATATCGTCCGCACTATTATTATTTCGAGGTTTCGCACTTCGGGCTTTTGGGACTGGCGAGTACAAGAGAACTTGCCAATAGGTATCTCAGGTACCGAAATACCGAAACGCCCAATATTATTCATGCTAATCCATTTCGACGTTTCTCCTTTCGGGATTTCGCATTATGTGAGAACAATAAGTCTCGCTCCTAGGTTTCCCAGAGGCCGAAAACTCCGAGTCATCAAAACTCGAAACCTACTCCACTATTTTCAGGGTTTCTTCCATCAAGATTTAAAGATTGGCGAATACATGGGGGCCACACTTAGTTACCCGGGTGCTGAAATACCAAAGTATGATAACTTCTCCACACCCTATCTTTTTGGGATGTCGCAAGTCGGGATTTCGGGAAATGTGAGTACAAGGGAAACTTACCCTTGGGTCTTCTAGGTATCGAAATGCCAAAATGCCGAACCAAGTCATATTATGCCAATTTGGGATCCCGCGAGTCGGGGTTTCGTATATCAGAACCTTGCTATACAAGAGGTAGAAGATTCACACTCCTCAACTACCGGAATGCCAAAAAGATGATACACCAGCTCTTCATACACTCAACCAAATTCAGGGTTTCGCGATGTGCGCAAATGGGAGGCCTCACACCTAGATCTTCCGGGAGCTAAAACTCAAAAGTACCAACTCTTAACCCGCGCATCTATTTCATGATTTCACCCATCGAAATTTCGTAGGTTGGGGATTCAAGACTTGCGAGTACAAGGAACTCGCTTCTAGGTATCCCGGGTACCGAAACTCCGAAAACTCATAACTTACACACACGCTAGCAATTCAGGATTTCATATGTTGGGATTTCAGGAGTCGTGAGGACAAGGGTTCTTACCCTCTGATCTCCCGGGTGTCGAAAAGCCGAAACGCTTACCTGCCGCCACGTGTACTCTACAGCTGGACGGTCCAGGTGCTCCTATGGGTCCTGGAATCGACGGTCCCGATTTCTTCGCTACTTACGAAGGTTAAAATGGGGTCAAAACACATATTTCATTAAATTTGGAAATATTCAGTGGATCTAGAATTTTAGAACTTTATCTAGATTGAGTTTTTTCAAAAAAAGAATTAGAAAATCATTTAATTCACTACTTTGAATGTATATATT
>JZKD02S2238567.1:25329-37521 GCA_000966675.3 Picea glauca | reverse complement strand
GCATAGCGTCGATCTTGATAGGTGTATTGTATTGTAATCACAGGTGGTCATTAATCGCTGGCCGTATACCAGGTAGAACTGATAACGAAGTCAAGAACTACTGGAATACTCGTTTAAACAAGAAAGCTCATGCCAATGCATGCATTGGAATGAAGTCCATTAGACCGACAGAGCCAAATATTCAGGAACCGGCTGCGACTATTATTACTCCAACAATTGCCAACGAGGAGGGTGAAAGAGAGGAAGTTATTGATTACCCTGTAATAGAAGACCTGAAGAAGGGATCGTCATCTTCCAGTTATCCTACGAAACAAGAGGCAAGCTCTTGTTCAGATGCCGGTCAACTTGCAGGTGTATCGGCGAAGATGGGTTTATCGAATCCCTTGAAGCTAAATTTCAATATCCTTCCGTCATTGGCATATTCGACTTTCCTACATGATGACTCCAATGCCGCTTTTGTTCCTAAGCCCGTCGGTTTTAATCAGGAAAATGTACGTCCGCATGCTTCTATGTTGGATACTGAAATTTTCTACACAGATTATATTGACCAGATGTATTCAATCCCTTCCACTTCTTTGCCCTTTCCTGAAGTCGGCGTACATTCTGACGCTCTTACTGTCGTTTCCTTTATGGATGAGTTTGCAGACTTCTTCAATTCTTTCTAGAAGCCGTATTCATCGTTATCTTCACAACTTGATGCAACACACAATCAATCAAGAGGCATATAGAGTCTAGACTTATCTACGTAGATATATGGACGGTTTCGGTTTATAAAATCTGGTCCCTATATTTAAAGAGGCAAATCATTGCCCGAACGGGACAAGGAAGGTGGTTACAGCCCGGTGAATATGTTGGAGATATTCCAACGTGTAACTTCAGTACTAATTTAAAATTGAAATATAAAGATAGTTACCACATATTTATCATAATTTTGGATTTATAAAGGTCTCAGCTTGAATTTTGGTTCAAAGATGATTCTATGCAAGTTGCAATGAAATGCATAAACCCAACTTTATGTCTGTACATGCCATTGTATGAACTCTCAAGCAAAATAATCTCTAGACGATTGAGGATCATTTTGAGGCATTGTTATTTTGTGGACGATCGGGATTACCATCGTTGCCGATTGGTTAGTGTTAAATTTAGGTGTGTCATTCTTTTATATATATATATATATATATATATATATATATATATATTAGTTTAGATTTATTTTAAGTTTGCATCTATTAATAGCTGAGTGGGATTTAAAGTATAAAATTTAGGAAATGTTAAATGTTTGTATTTTGAAAGATTTATTTTAAGTTTGCATCTATTAATAGTTGAGAGGGATTTAAAGTATAAAATTTAGGAAATGTTAAAAGTTTACATCTATTAATAGCTGAGAGGGATTTAAAGTATAAAATTTAGGAAATGTTAAATGTTTGTATTTTGAAAGATTTATTTTAAGTTTGCATCTATTAATAGTTGAGAGGGATTTAAAGTATAAAATTTAGGAAATGTTAAATGTTTGTATTTTGAAAGATTTGATCCCTCAAAGTATTATAGAGAAATAGTGTCAATCTATCTTCATTAGTTTTTATTGCAATAAATCTCATAGTATGTTTTTTTTCCTTCCCATGATGTACCATATTGTTTTTCATTATTGACATTTCAACTACTTTATTAGTCTAAATGAATTTCCATTGTATAATAGTAAAATTAATGTACTTTTCATTGTATTTATTGTATCATCATTAAAATTAATGTATGTTATCATTTTGCATTAGGTTATTTCTAAAATCAATACAACTACTTTATTGCTCTAAATGAATTTTCACAATATCATCACTAAAATCAATGCACGTTATTGCTTTGCATTAGGCCATAAGTGAAACCAATGCAAGTACTTGATTGCTTTAAATAATTTTTCATTCTGTTTCACTAAAATAAATATATTATTTCCTATTTCTATATATCATTGCTGAAATCAATGCACTCATTCTTGAAATCATTGCAACTATGTGACTACCTTACATCATTTTTCATCGAATCATCACATAACTTAATACATGTTATGCTGAAATCAATGCAACTATTTGTTATATCATTGCAATTACATCTTCTCAATAATAAATGTGTTCCAATTTTATTTGTTATATCATTGCAATTACATTTTCTCAATAATAAATGTGTTCCAATTTGGTATGGCTTGGCCGTGACCTTAAAAATAGATTCTTCTTCTTATTATTAATAAGATGTAAGAGAGTGCTGGGGTAAAAATATGAATAATAATTAGGTAAAATATAATAAATTGATCAAGAATAATTAAGAATCTTGAATTGGATTAAATGATAAACTATTGAGAGTAATGATAAATAAATTAGAATATAACTAAATTATTAGATTAAAGTAAATAATTAGGTAAAAGTAGTAGGTAAAGGAAATGTTGGGTCAAGGAGGGAGCAATAGCATTAAACTATTGAGCTAGGGGTAAAATTAATAAAAGAGAAGAAAAGAGAGAGGATAAAGACATTAAAAAGAAGAGAGAATAAATATGAGGGAATTTTATAGAAGTTTGTGAGGAAAAAGGGATAAAATAGAAAGAAAAATGTAAATAGGGAAAATAACAGGGTAGAGAAAAGATGAATAATGGAAAGGATTATAGTAGGGAGAAGAAAATATGAAAGCTCCGGAGTTTTTGAGATTAAGTAAAATGGATAAATCGATAAAATATATTTTTAGTTATTCTTAGGATTCAATTAAATAATAAATTTAAAGTTTTAAAATTGGGGAAGAAGATGAAATGATAAAAAAGGTTGACCAATTGAAAGAGCGATAAAGATCTAGGAGATAGCTCGTATTAAAGAGAATATGATCAAAACCAAAGAGTTAGAAAGACACAATAATTGTAAAAAGATAAAGGAGAATCACAATTAGGGAGATTGAGGAACTGACTAAGAAAAACAAAGGGAGGAACATGTTAGAAAAGAAGGGCAAAACTAGAAAGGAGAACGAGAAATGAAGATGCAGGAGAAAGTTGGGGAACAACAAGTGGTCGGGAGGGGAGTAGGAAGAAGCAAGAAATTGGTCCAACTAAAGGGAAAGGGAGAAGGTGGTGGGAGCTTACAAAGTCAGAGGTCAATGATCAAGATTATGAATGATGGATTTCCAAGAGTGGTTAAGTTTGTAGCCGTCTTCACGGTTAAAGTTGTTAGGATGTTTTTACATTTCTAGGGCTTCCCGAATGAGTCGGGAGGAGTAGTGAGCGGTAGAGGCCAAGTTTTTTGTTTGGTCAAAGAAAACAAGATGCTTTGATTTAGAATAATGTTTGGCGATAAATGATTTTGAGATTCAGTTGTGAGTAGTGTCAGCTATATGCTCTTTGAGCCTTTCTTTGAAGGTTCTTCCAGTTTGGCATATGTAAGACTTCCCACAGGAGCAAGGAATATGGTAGACTCCTGGTCTATGTTTGGCCCAGGAGTATACCGGATTCCTTGCTACTCAGGGGATGCTACTTAGAGGTTCAGGGAATAGGGAAGCTTGCAAATTGTCAACATAATCTTACACCAAGGTTGTCTCCCCTCATCCATACCCCCTTAGGTGCTTATATACCATCCTAAAGAGGTTGAGATGGTTATATCTCATTTTGTATGGGCTAAGGGAAGTTTGGGAACGAGACAAACCGATAATCCCACTAAAAAATGTGGAGTATTTTTATATTTTCACAAAATTGAGGGTATATGTGGTTTGTACACTTGAAAATAGTGTATATACGTGATTTTCACATGGGTGAATAGCATATGGAAACAAAAGTGTTTTTTTTTAGATGATTCTGATGAAGGATAATGGGATTTAGGTTTGCAAGCTAGGTAATGGACTAGGCCATCTCAGAAATGTAATTTGGTGTGACAATTTGTGGTATAACAGATGCCCCCTAATGTGTGAGGTCAAAAGAGAAAATGATGACTGAAATACATTATAACTCTAAGAGGCAAGGATGCATTGAAGCAAGTCCCAATTAAATTTCCTAAGCAACTGATCCAAGAACAAAATTGTCAACATAAATCAAGTAAGAGTGTTCTCTTCCCGAGTCGAGCATACCCATACTCAAGAGTGATATAAGCATGGCCGCCAAACCAAGTACATTATGGATCCATGAGTAACGAAAGAAAAACTAATGACCATGGTTGTGAAAACTATACACGCTGGATCCATTTGATATATATAGAAGTATTGATCATGGCCACCAAAAATACACAGTGGATCCATGCAAATGTAGATCATAACCACAAATGGATACACAATAGATCTATGTCTTAAAATCAAATCAGAGGATACCTGGAGCCAAAGAAGTAAACAAACTTATCCTTTAAAAGTGCCAATGTCTGTGGGGATGGTACAATCAATACAGGTTGGGTAGGAGAACAAAATATGTGATGTTCATACTTCACCCGAAGTCTTCAAAATGACCCATTGTGGTATGATTCTATACTATGTGAATAGACATGTTGAATTGGACCATAGTGAGACACTGTTTGATTACCATTCATTGATGTATATCGTTAAAAAAAGCGAGAAAACCTACTAATGATGATAATGGGCGTCAAACTACCTAGTACAATCTAACAAGTGTGAATAAATGAGATGATGTCGAACACTTGATAGAATCTATCGATTAGGGGTCATTGATATATTCCCACTATCAATAGCGAGGGAACATGCCACTAATGACTGCAAGCCCCAAGGTACTAAAAATGAGTCTAGATCCTTGTACCCAAGAAATATGTGTTGAAGTTGATAGAAAGAGATATGATGGAAGGAGGTAATTAAGGAATCCCCCATCATCCAATATGATGAGTAGAAGAAGGCCAAATATTTGGAAGGACTCAAATGAAAAAATTGTAAGGACCACACCTAGGTACGACTCAGACGTGCACCATATGGAATAGTGCATGATAGAGACTCTCTGAATAGTAGCCATGATGAAGACTACTGACAAAGATGAGGTATCCACCAATGGGGTCAATTGGAAACCAAGGTACCACATGAATCCCTATGTGTGATGATTGTTGTTGGCTTCGAACACAAGAGAAACCGCTCAGTCAACGACTGGAAGGTCACCTATCAATAATGGAAATAGGCCCAGGGAACAACTCTAAGTCATAATATTAGAGCAATGTGTCAGAGTCGATAAGAGTAAAACTGTGATCAAGAGTTCAATAGGGACCTTCTATAATAGCATGAGCGAAACAAAAAGATACTTGTGAAACTAAGATATACTTGATCGACACAGGAAGGCTGACTTGGAAAGTCAAAGAGTTCTGCAGAATGGTCGACTCAAGCTCAAACTTCCCTTGAACAAAAGCACGACCATTATGTGACTTAAGCAACATGGATTACAAACTGGGATACATACGTGATACAATGGGCATCGACAGACTCTCCATATGACTGAAAGAATAACCAACCGACATAGATTATACTCAATAACGAAAAAAGTCTCCTAAAGCCATACTAAACCCAAAAATATTGAGATATTGACTCAAATATTGTGCTTTGTTCAAGGACGAAAAGACTACTGCCAAACAAAGAGATAGATTCTTCCCCCCCTTCTATTTGTTTTTATTTATTTTTGTCTTTTTCTTGTCATTAAAGATTGAAAAAGAATAAAATAATGCTATAGTATAATGGAGGAAACTAGTGTCGCAGGAAAGCAAACTAGTTCCAGAGCGCAAGGAACATACTTATGCTCAATGCAAGGAAGCATGTACAAGATAAGTACACTCAGGGAAATGTCTCCTCTAAGGATAAATGTATCAAGTCGCAAAGGGTTAAATTGCAAGGATAACAATTGGTAGGAATGAATAAGCAAATAACTCAACAATAGCAAGTTGAAGACATCATTAGGCCTATAAGCATGAGTGGTCAATATGCAATGCAGTTACAACTCAAAATTTTTTTGGAAGTCTGTTGACGTGCATATGTGAACACTCATCAACTGGAAGGGAGAGTTTGGTCCGAGATTGTCTAAGTTAACCTAAGTTATTTGGGGTAACTCATCCTAACGGGTTTAACGACTCTGTTGTCCGATAAGAAAATCAAAGCTATGAAAGGTAAATAACTAACTATTCATGAACAAAGACCTACTATGTACATCTACTATTAACACATTTTATATACAAAATTTATTGAATAAACACATATGCTCAATCCCATTACATATGCCCAAAATATAAACCCATTTACATCTCATCCTCTATCCTCAATCTTGTTGCTAGAGACGTTTCTTTCTTACTTGATTATTTGAAGGACTATGGGAATCCTCAATATGTTTACTAGAGATGTTTCTTGTGAAATTCCTTCTTTGAAAAACACTAGAGTCCTTTATTTCACTATTAGAGACCTTTCTTATGGACTTCCAGGCTGGTATTCCAACGTGTAAATCCCTTCTTTCTGACCTTTCTTCCCTTGGGATCTTTTCACCTAGTGATTCTTAGACTTTCTTATCTTTTTTGCTCCACTTCGATCCTTCATTTATCACTTCACTTCTTGCAGTGATTTGTCGATCCTTCCTTTTTTGATTCAACATCAAGCTAGCATACGAGTATATGAGTACACCTTCCACCCTCATACCTACTGTTGGTGCAATTATTTGCACAATATATTACCAAACATAAATTATCAATCGAGATTCGTAATCAATAGAGTTGATGCACTATATGTGCCGATAACAGATAGGTTCCTATGTCTGATGAGTATAGAAGAAGCATTCAATAAAAAAATACTATGTTTTCAAAGATAACACTCTTCACACAATTCAGAAATTAGAGAGCAAAACTTGCATTCATGCATTCAAAAGATTTTGCTCAGATAATGCTTTGTCCATTTACAAGCTCGTGAAGTGGAAAGATGGACTTTGAATTAGTTATTTGTAGCTGCTACTCTTAACAACAACTATCAAGAAAATATGGGCACAATTCAACAATACCACTCCAAACTTGGAAGAGAAAACTGATAACAAAACTTCTCAAGAAAACAGTGAATCGAAAGGTTCTTTCTTAGGTGACAAATCTGTTCATTAGAGGCTCATTAAATGAAGAGATGAACTTAAGATCTTGTTCCCTGTAGCATTTGAAACAAMAATCAACAATCCACTTTATCCACTCTTAGAAAGAAATCAATCATAACCCTATCAATGCCAATCAAATCTTCTTCAATACAGGAGGCARTCAATATGCTTGAAAGACTTCATTACATGAAGCATGAAGGTGAGAGATGAAGTCTTATGATTCTTGTACCTACTAAGAGAAACACAATCATAAATTCAAAACAATAACAATTGCATATTTAACAATCACACACATCTATCCAACTCTTGTTAACTAAATATCAATTTGCAGAAATGAAAATRGAACTTATCTACTRTGTTCAATGTCTAATTAATCAAATTGATTCAAAATCAAACAACTCTGTATTGAACTTAAAATGCATTTGAAATCATTTACATCACACAACTGTTAAATGTTCACACTCACACAATCACACAAAAATCCAGAATTATAATTACAAATAAAATACAACGAAGCTTACCTTGATTGGGTCGGTGGGCCCTTGYCGTACCAACAAGGAAGCTTAAKAAAGACTTGCAGAGAAGAAGACTTGAACATACACGTTAAATCCATGMATTTCAACTTATATCATTACTTGAGAAGTAGGTGTACAATTAACAATCTTCAAWAATCAAACCTACAACATAACAATTCCTCCTTCTTCAAGAACCAATCTTACAACATAATAATTCCTCCCTACACAGGCCTATGAGGTATTATTTATACATAAAATCCATGAAGGAATGGATGAAACCAAATCCCCAAGCTAAGAAAACAATTTTTACAATTTTAGGATAAATCCCAAAAATCTGTGTTTTTAACAATTTGGGCAGATTCGAGTTAAGCCCCCACCCATATCTCCCAAAAAAATTCTAATTTTGGAACATGGCCTCAGAAATTACTCAATTTTTCATATTCTAGAAAAAACCCATGTATTATAAGTTCTATACCGGATACCATATGCACGAAAATCGAGGCACAAGTTGGCAGTTTGAGTTTTTTGCTAATTTTGGCAGAACCATTCCCCCTGAGCTGGAGGTCCACACGTGTGATATGGGTGAATTATGACTCAGATTTCCACATGAAAACATCACTCTGGAAAAAACCCAATTTTCTTCTAGAAACATTCAAAGATTTTGAATTATATCTAGTACCGGATTAGCAGAGGCTGGTACCAGAATAGGTGGAGACTTGGTACCGRAATAGATTGGGTACCAGATCATGCTGCTTAAGAGTCAAAGTGATTAGGATCATACATAATCAAGMATTTAATCGAATTAACTCAATAAAACTAAACAAATCATGCTTTAATMATAAGTTACYTCTTATGCACATGAACAATGTCATCAAGTGTATTTATGGAGGCAACAATCAAGTTTATACTCATAACATAGGTAAAATTGAATTATACAGAGGATAATATCGGGTAATAGAGGTTTCAATACTGAGAGTCAACTTTCTCCCATGCTTAAGTCATTGCATGTCCTCATGCAACAATGATCTTCAAAATTTCACAATTGATGATACTCTTCACTCGATCAAGCATTCCCTGAAGTTTCATCCTTCTTTAGATCCTAAGTTCCTGTTAAACAATATAAACTTCCTGGATTATAGTTCACATTCTTACCCATGGAAAATTAGTTATGATGGAAAAGTGGATTCATGAGTAATAGATTAGATATGTTAGTGATTTGACATTAGGTCTTATCCAATCTGTTTTCGATCATAGTTAAGAAAAAGGTCTAGATGTGAATCTAATATGATTATAGGATAGTGGACAAGAGTTTTCATAACGACTTTGACTAATAAGCCCCCCCTGGCTATATTACCTTTAAAACAAAAGTGATGTAAGCATAGTTTAGATCTCATTTGAAGAGAGGAACACATAAAAGAATACATCTCAAGATGATTAACTCGTTTCTTATCCAAGTTTTTAGAGATGAAGCTCTTCTTGCTTAGGTAAGGTGAATTACACATACTGAGGGTCCTACTTCTCATGCAAACCTATTTTTTTAAAGATAGAACTATAAAGTGAATACTCAAAGGTTCATCCAAGAGATATAAAGGTCATCTCCTAGCCTTGATTCGATAGTGATTGCTTCAGAATGAGACCCAAGGGTTTTTGTTCAGTTTTAGGTGGGCCACTTTATGTTTTTCAACTCCCTTTACTCGACATAGCCCCGCTACTAGCAGGCCTGTTCACTACCCCAAGGGGTTTACCTTAGTACCATACAAGCATGGCCTCGCTGCCAACAAGCCTGTTCAGTACCCCGATGGGTTTACTTGTACTTCCTGATACTTCCTTCTTATTATATTACTCAAAAGATTTAGAATGATGTATATTGTTCATTGACAGTTTTTAGAGTATAAGGAAGGAAGGTGGTAAGAGAGTGTTTTAGATTTATTAGGCACATAATTGATTTTTTGCAATTATCCCAAGGGTGACATCATCCACATTCAATTTAAATCTTAGCTATTCAATGTATAATGGAACATCTCGGATAATGACTAATAGGTCCTTCTAGTTAATCCTATTAGGGTTCTCATGATAGTTCATTGTGGTTTTGCAAGGGCGGTCCACCACATGAGGTTTTCATGAATACCTCTCAAGAGAAAGTTGTAAAGATAAACTTGGATAAGAACTTGTTGAATCAACTAGGTTAGTATTATACATAATGGTGCCACCACTTTTCAATGGATATTTCAATTAGCAATCACTTCTTCAAAATGATGAGATAATAAGACAAGTGCACCCATTATCATATAGAGCTAAATGTGAAAATATATTCTTAAAGGGAGAGAAAGGATGATTCATTTAGGGTTGAGTGTAGAAATGTAGGAGGAAGATGCACATGAGAGTAAAAATAATTCAACAAAAGACTGAAATGATCCTTGATAGAAAGAACATGAAGAGATTAKCCCATACCTCCAATTACCTAAAGTGAAAACAATGTTAAGCACATGACAAAGATCATATCACTTTGACATCAGTACCAGATAAGTAATGGAGTAGGTTTCTAYAGTACCGAAACATATAGTATTGGAACAAAGTGACATGATGGATGATTTTTGCTCATTCATGGCGACAATCACTTCGCAAAGGAATTCAGTGATAATATATGAGGGCTTGCAAAAKTTCATGGTAGGGAGCTTGAAATAATTGAAAGTAACCATATGTTTACTGCATAATTAGTCTAATTCCTTTAGTAAAATGAAAAATGTTGAAAATATATGTTCTAGTACTTAACTCGAGCAACAAAACTTGAATATATGATTAGAGCTACCAACACCTTATTACCAGTACTGGATCACCTGAGTACCGGATGGACACAGGGTTGTGCTTTAGTACTGGATTAGCGCAGAGTTGTGGTTCAATACTGGAATAGCGGATACCTCTTCCTTTGGTACCATATGCGCACACAGGCGACTATCAGTACCATATAAGAACAGTACCAGAGGAGCACAGGAATGTTGTTCAGTACCGGATGAATGCAAACTTTCTCCTTTGGTACCGGATGAGCATAGAAATGATCATAAGTACCGGAATAACGCAGAGTTGTGGTTCAGTACCGGATGAACACAAAATTTCTCCTTTGGTACCAGATGAGCATAGAAATGATCATTAGTACCGGAATAACGCAAAGTTGTGGTTCAGTACCGGAATAGCGCAGAACTCCTCCCATAGTACCGTATGAATGCAGAGTTAAACATTGTTTGCAGTACCGAATGAACTCAATTCTATAGTACAGGAATAGAATGGTACCAGAATTATGGAAATGACTATCAAATCCCAGCACTGAACATGTTGATTTGGCCTTGCCGACGGAAGTTGCAAAATAATATGAAGGTTTCAGCAACCACTGCCCCATGCCTAAGGTTTTTCATGGCCTCATGCAAACAATGTGAGATGATAAAAAAAAATATTCTCAGAGAGTTGCGAACATCTGCTAAAATCAAACCAATAGAACTAATTAAAACTAGATTTTTATTCATGCTTACGAACAAAAAATTTGGGGAAAATGTCAAAAGTTGAATTATTAGATATGAATAAAATGGTTTGGAATTAGCATTTAGTTTCAACTTCTATTAAAAAGATCACTGAATTGCTCATCCTTGTGAAATAGTGGTCTTAAAATAGATAGGTAATGATAAAGAACAAATGCATCATTTTTAACAACTTAAGGAAAAAGAAGATTTTTGAAGAAATAGGTCATGAAGCACTCCCTTAATTGCTATCTTTCGTTGAAAAGGATGCCTTCTCCTCTTTTGAAACCCTTCCAGTATTATGTGTGCATTCAGAGGATGAAGAGATTCCCTTCTCATAAGATTCCAAACAAAATTATCATAACTTTTAAAAGAAATCTACTATAGGAACAAAAGATCTTAAACCGATTTATTTGTTAGCTTTTGACATTCCTGTCTATGAAAAAAA
Source organism: Picea glauca (assembly GCA_000966675.3). Taxonomy (NCBI): domain Eukaryota; kingdom Viridiplantae; phylum Streptophyta; class Pinopsida; order Pinales; family Pinaceae; genus Picea; species Picea glauca. The sequence goes on along the minus strand of JZKD02S2238567.1, from coordinate 25,998 downwards.
TGAAAGATATGTTACATTGTACTTATGTTCAACATTTATTTATTTATTTGCCTATCCTACTCTAATTGAACAAAAGAAAATGCCCTTCAAGTATAGGAATACTTCCAGTGAATCCATGTGCGTAACAGGGTTAGAAATATATCCATACTCAGGTTTAAAAGATAAATTTTAATGCATACCGAAGTATGAAGGACCAACCACTTTGATGATGAGATCGAGCAATAATGAAAAATAAAAGAGTGGTGTGACCTAATAACTAATTGAAACCATGTTTCAATAGGATCACTATATTCTTGTTTCTCTTCTTTGTTTAGGTCACACTGAATGTCTTCCTCTACCATGCTATGTAGATTATCTTCTTCAAGATTATTGGTCTTTGGAGTAAAAATAGAATCTGTTGAGAGGCATGCTAAGGACTCCTCAATCTCAGGTTCCATTGTTTTCTCTCCATTGAATTCTATCCATGATTATTTATTCCCTTCAACAAATTGACATGAGGAATCTGACGGGACTTCTAAATCTTCCTGTGGAGAGACAACTAGATTCTTGACTGCTGTGAAGATATGCTCTTCTTGAGAGGCAGATATCCCAGCTGCTGCTAAAATGCGATAAAGTTCTTGGAGGAACATTCTTCAAGATCTTGATCATCCTTGAATTACTCTAGTTGGT
>JZKD02S2238566.1:353100-372941 GCA_000966675.3 Picea glauca | reverse complement strand
TTGTATTAAACAAATTTCCCATTCATCTAGTCTCAACCTAATCTAATAATGTTTTATCGACTCATTCTGTAAAAAAATTACCAAGTTAACAATTGGGCATGTTTTCATATAAATATCCCTCATATCATGGTCAATTCAATGAGTTTGCTTTGCTTTCTAGGTATCTTGTTGATAGATTGATCCAATTAGATATAGGTTGATAGTATCATTTTCTAATACTTGAGTAGTTTTGTTGAATGCCAACTAAGAAACATCCCATCTCACATTATCAATTCTCACCTCAACTTCAATACAATCTCTATGAAAAATAACCATGTGATGAAACTAAACAATAACCTCTTGTTGTTGATTCTTCAATGTAAATTGAAGAACCTAAATAATTTGTTAATATGTACCTTAAAGACATCACTGGTTCATAATCCAACAACTCCATAAGTCAAACACCAACAGCACCCTTCTCTTTATAATATAGCCTTCAACACCTCCTAATAAAAGTTTGTTAATATTTACAGTGATGTAGACTAAACACCCCAAACCCTTTATATCCTCATAAATCTTCAACTAACATATGACGTTGAAGATATGCATAAATGGTAACATCATGCTTTTATATAAATACAATTTTGTCAAACATACATGATTTATTCATAAAACACCCCAACAACCTCAATAGTACCCATTTTCAATAATGGAAACCTTTATTGTAATCAATTTACAAAAGCATGCCCCATTATTACTTGCATTGATTTGTCGTTGAGATCTATCCAAAGAACATAGAATAACACTAGAAGTCCACATCCAAGATGATTACTTTTCCAGTAGAATCCAAGATGATTACTTGATCCAAAGAAAAAGTTGAAATATGATTACTTGATCCAAAGAAAAAGACAAAACAAGACACAATGGATGCGTGTAGATAAATAATAAAAGCAACCTCATGTCAGAGAACCACAGATGTAATGTTTCTTTATGTACACATTTTGTTGTGCATTCACATCAATGTCTTCAAGTCATCAACTTATGTGAAACTTCACAACTTCACACAAATAATGAGTCTTGTCATGTCCATTAATTTAAAAGTGACTTGATAATGTTCAATGATTCAAAATGACAAGGTAAATACTTGAAACTTAAACATGGCATATTAACACCCTCTAGGATGAGCAATGTAATGGGAAACTTTGATATGTTGTAGTTCATGTAGTTTTGGCACTGTGATCCTTTAGCATATAATAATTATATTTTGTGTTATAATTTGTGATCCTTTAGCATATCAATAATTATAATCAATCTTTTTTTTTATATAAATTTTTTTAATTCTTTTTTATCAATGTAAGAAATTTAATAGTTATAATGATTAATTTTTTTTTTTCAATTTTTTTTTTCTCTTCTAAAAAATTATACAATTTAAAATTATAAAATTATATTCGATTTAAACATATGAATAATTAATGAAGGAAGTCTAATAGTTACAATGATTCATCTCTCTCAAGGGGATAAGTTCACCATTTTACTAGTTTCCTGGATAGATTCTCATAAGGGGATAACGCTAATTTCTGGAAATATTATATAAACCACACTATGTATAAGATGAGCGAAGGAAGCACCTTTTCTTTTCTTAGCAAATCACATTATCGACCAGGTCAATAAGTAAGTGGGTGCTGGTGAAAAGGATTTCACTCTCGATGATATATTTTTTATGTTCCTTATCCTTAAGGAGTATAATGATAAGAAGTTTGTGATATTAGTTGTGAGGGTTGAGCATAAATTCAATAAGCCCTAGCCCTTTATTAATAAATACAAACCATTAAGAAACCTCCCATCTGAATAAAAAATGCTTTGAGTGGGGAAAGAAATACTTCTTTGTGTGCAGGTGTTGCAAGAATTTACAAAAATGTTTGATTTTTTGTGTGCAGGCGCTGCAAGAATTTACAAAAATGTTTGATTTTGTTGGCATGAATATAGACACGACACTTCACACATTTCTTGAGACTTTTTGGATACCTGGAGAGTCACAACAAACCGTTGGGTATTGGAATGGATTTGTGGTGATAAATAAATAGTATATGTGCATTTTATGTCTATGTGTTCACATTACAGAGAATGATTGGTTGCACGTCCCAAGATGTCGATGGCAGGAGAAATGGATACATGAAGAGTGACAATTGTTTAGAGAACTTGAAAAAATTGCAGCGATTTCTTCATAGGGATCACCCACAAACTAGAGGTATGTTCCTTTTCATTTTGCATAAAGTTTGCCAAATCACAATTCCACTTGTATCAACCAACATAAGCCAAGTATGCTCAAGACTAAGACAACTAACCAAGTATGCTCAAGACTGAGACAACTAAGAATTCCAGGTCTTCAACAAGTTGATTACTGTAGTTTTTTTACTTTTGTAAAACATTTAAATTGATAAAATGGATGAAACTCAATCAAAAACTAATGCTAGGGAAAATATTAAGAATAAGAGAGTTCATAATCCCACAACAATATCAAACAACATAAACACAGTGCTATAAGGTATTAGCAACAATGAAAATAGAGGAAAGTTGGTCATAAGAAAATCAATATTCGGGTAAAATAAGGATGCCCTTTTTTCCAGATACCTTTGGGATCTACCCAAATGAATTAGCATAATGTGTACAAGAAGAAGGTTGTGTAGGGGTATTAGCTATTACTTGTAAAACTTAACAACCTTGTTCTCTCTCTATGTAGAGGGGTTAATCCTACTCAGCCAGGGTATTGATTCTTGACATAAGTAGACAACTATAACGTTCTTAAACTCTGTCAAGACTTAGGATCACTAAAACTAATGTCAAAATTATGATCATTAAGATAAATGATTAATATCAAGAAAACCCAAAGGCAAAAACACCCTAGGGCCTAGACAACATCCAATAGCAATTTCCCGACAAGACTAGCCACTACACTAATTTTCTATACAAATACATATTGTGGGGTAGGAGCATACCAAAGGAAAGCTAACAAAGAGCAGAGAATTTATAAACTCTCAAACTAAACACTAGACAATTTTAGAAACTTTAGAACACTTATGAAAGGAACTCATTTCAAGACCAAATCTGATCATAATCATAAAAAAAAACCTCTAAAACCACCATAAAATCATGCTATAAAGTGCATTCTTGTTTTCATAAAAATGTGATCTGCTAATGAAATATTACAATACAAATATACATCAAGAATGACATCATGACACCAAAGAGTGGTCACACAGAAAGTTTTTGTAAGTGAGGCTATAGGTGGTTGAGCCTATGAAAAATAATAATATCACATACCATACTAAGTGTTGGCGGAGCCCATGTAATAGAGATTGGAGCTAAATTTCTGAGAAATTAGTAACTTGAAATAGTTATTCTTAGAAATGATACGGTTCCCTCAAACAGGGTATATGCAATTTGAGAAAGAATACAACATTCATAGTAGTTCATGGTATTGGAACCAATAACCTGTAGAGATTAAACCACCACGAATTACCACGGTAACTATAACTACAGGGTTTTACCTGTGTAATTGTTACCCATAAACGCTTGTCGACAAGGATTGAAATGTAATCTATGAAGAAGAGACAGAGACTTTAATATGCTAGTCAAGGAAGATCTTATTGCCATGTAAGCATTGATAAGACCTTGCTTTTAAAATTTTAACTTTTGTCTCTAGTCGTAATTTGGTATATTAATTTAACTTTTGTTTGATAGTCGTAATTTGGTATGTTTAGTTAGAGAATGTGGTTATATTTAAAGTCTTTTTAAAATTATTTTAATAGTTTGATGGTTAGTTTGAGTGATTTAGAATTGTGACTAGTAAGTAGGACATTTTCGAGTTATATCTTTGAGTTGACTGTTTTTATGTATCATATTTCTATCGAGTCAATGTGCAATATTTTATGCAATTCACTTTACACCAAGTATTATCTTCAAAATGAAAAGAAGTGTTTGGAAATTTTCCAAAAATATATTTTCCAATGAATCAATTTTATTTATTTTTACTTGTATCATTGAAAGGCAATCATGAATATATGAACCTTTATGTTCAAAGAAGTTTTATAAATTTGTATAGTCAAATAAAATGCGATAATAATGGAATTGAAGAAGTTTTATTGTTAAACTTACATCTTTCATTATCTTTTTAGTGGATAAGGTTGTAAATTTGAAAATATATGAACTTAAGATATGAAACAAAATAAAAGTCTTCTTTTAATATGAATATTATTATTTTTTATTCATTTTAGAGTGATTTATTTATTTATTTTTAATTGAAATAAAAATTTTATTATATACTTGAGGCTAACAGGGTTACATAGTATTGATTCAAGGATATTCAATACACATGAACATTTAACAAATGTCTAAGGTTATAAAAACGAGCTTACACCAAATTAAAAAGTATATGTCCCAAGTTGGCCTACGAGTGACTTGTTTCACAAAAACACCTAATAATGTTATAACTTTGGAATACATAAAAGTTAAAGATAAACATGAACACTATCATCTTCTTTCTGTCAAACATCAAACTATGGGGAGCTCTGCTTCTCTATTTCCATTGGATCCTTCAACTGGTGAACTATATCATCCCCTTTAAGCTCAATTTGGGTAAAACTCTTTGGAGCTTAGTTGTTTGAAGTCATAGATAGGGTTTCTTTTTGAAGGTTAGGAGTTAGGTTGTGGAGCATATTATACTCTGCCTCTAGGGCATCAATCATTTTCCTATGCTAAACTAACAAACTCGTGACGTTTTCTTGTTGAGAGATGCAAATATGCTCATTTCAAAAACTTTGGAGGGCATAGAGAGAAACATGATTATGTTCGAGTGAATAAGCTCCTCATGTCTTCTCATTACTCTTCAGAATTCCATCACATCCCTATTCTCCATGCTAACCAAGCTTGCATAATGGAGCTAATGTGGAAAATCCAGTCTAGCACTAGAATCTTTGACCAAAGGGGCATTGGAGATGACACCAAACTTTGTGAGTACCTAGAAATGAGAACCTAGAACATCAACATAGAAATTGCTACATAGAGCAAGTGGAAACTCTTTCCCAAAATCCAAAGAAGGAAATCAAAGACAATCCTTGAATCCAAAGTTCAAATACCTTACCTCACTAGCATTTGATGCCCAACCTTCACTATAGTTCTAAATTTGAACCAATTTCCAATCTACACTATGAATATTCTATGGGACAGAACCAAAAGGGAGAGTTGTGAAAAGTATAACAAACCAAAGGAAACCCTAACAACCAAAATTGTACCTTCTAAATAATATATGCTAGGATTTCCTTGACACCATCTCTCCAAACTCAACCTCTTTCAGATTACAGATATTCCAACCCAAAACATAAAGGCCAAGGCTATAATTCCAATCTTGAACTGTCATCTACTCACTAAATTTCTTCTAAGGGGATGAATAAAAAAAGAGAGCATCAAGCAAGATACCAAAAAAAAGAAAAACCCAACTGATCCAGATTTTATGAGCAGAACAAAATGAATATAGATTATTAAAAGATGTTTAACACAAAATAACAAAGATATAGTAAAATTGGTTTCTATTCAATAAGGAAATAAACTGAAGCTGTAAAATGCAGCGGAAAACAAGCTTGTTGGAATGATGGTGACTTATCTATGAGAAGAGATGTGATGACTACGCTCATTCACAAGAAGATGATTATAATGAGGATTTGAAGGCCTTTTTACAATAAAAATGAATGCCCAAACCCTAGACATCCAAAAACCTAACCCTAGGAGATGAAGCGCCAAAATTCATGTGGGCCCCGTTGGGGTAAACTAGTACATCAACTTCCTGGGGTTGTAAATTTTACATACAATCTTTGTTTTAGGTGCACGATAGCTCGTTGGAAAGTCATGTCCAAGGAATACACATGATGTCGTCATAATTAGAATCAGTCTATAGTCTGACTGTGACGAGCCCTAAAAATGTTGTTTAGGGCCTCAAAACGGCCTCGAAAGTCAGGCACCCGAAAACTAGGAAAAAACTTCCAAATTAGAAAACTGCCAAAATGAACAAGTTGGAATAGGTGGGAGGCCACAGAATGCGGAAAGAAATAGACCTAGTAGTGCCAGAGTTCACAAATGTTTTCCATACATTGTGCACCAAGCTGGGTATCAAATATTATGAGCGACATCTAGTGCTCAAATATCGCGATGCTCTAAACATCCAGAACGAAATAGAATCTTTGGACATATCATCCTTGGATGCGGCCTATCAATATGCCATCAAAATCGAGCAAAAGCTCAAACAAAAGACGCAGAAATTTGGGTTTGGGAACCCCTCACAACAAAATCCAGGAAAGGGCGGCCCCAACCTGCAGAACAAAGGACAGAGCAAAGATGGACAACTAGTCCAAGCCACAAGCAAAGAAGGACACCAAAAATAAAAAGAAATATACTGGGAAGTGGTGCGAATTCCATAAGAGCCCTTGGCATAACACTGTTGATTTCCGCTCAAACCAGTCATTGGTGACTAAAGTGAAAGCTTCTGAATCAGATGCGGGTTCAGACTCTGAGTCAGAAGCAGAAAGGGAGAGACAGATCATTGACGCAAATCCAAATGCCACCGTTGCTACCACCAAGATCTAGCCCAGTGAACTAGGCGAGCCAGAAGAAGGCAAGCACCTTTTCCATTCACAAATGTAGGTAAAAGACACCCTGTTGCACTTCATTGTTGATAGCGGTAGCCAGAAGAACCTCATCTCAGCAGAGGTTGTCAAGCGGATAGCCCTACCAACAACGCCACAACCTCAACCCTACACCATTGGATGGCTCTGCCAAGGAAGCGACCTCCACGTTAGCCAACAATGTCGAATGTTGTATGACATAAAGCCCTTCAAAGACGAGGTATTATGTGATGTTTCTCCTCTCGAAGTTTGTAATGTTCTTTTGGGCCAACCTTATTTATGGAAACTTCATGTTGTATATGAGTCTAGGCCTCGTAGTGTTATTATTACTTTGAATAGGAAATTGTACAGGATACCCGAGGTAGTCCCACCTAGTTCCATTTCCTTGATCTCTTCCTTGATCGTGCTGGTGCAAAAGAAAGATGAGACCTAACAACTCTGCATTGATTACCGGGCCCTGAATAAAATCACAGTCCGGAAATGGTACCTGATTCCCCGAATCGACGACCTCCTTGATCAACTCACTGGGGCCTAATATTTCAGTAAGATTGATCTGAAGTCTGGCGATCACCAGGTCCCAATAGAACAAATAGATGTATGGAAGACTGCCTTCAAGTCAAAAGAAGGTCTTTTCAAATGGTTGGTCATGCCCTTTGGTTTGACAAATGCTCCAAAAACTTTCATGAGGATGATGGATGATATCCTGCGACCCTTCGCCAATACTTTTGTAGTGATGTATCTGGATGACATCCTCATATACAACAAAACTTGGACGAAACACTTGTAGCATATTCAACAGGTTTTGCATAGCCTGTGACATCATAAGCTATATGCCAACTTGGAAAAATGCTCCTTCGGCATGGACAAGGTCCATTACCTAGGCTACACCATTGATCATCATGGTGTGCATGTGGATCGAGCCAAGATCCAGGTCATCCGTGAATGGCCAACCCCAACCACACTCACTGAACTACGAAGCTTCTTGGGCATTACCAATTTTTATTGCAGTTTTGTGTTTGGATTCTCTCATATCGCATGGACCCTCAACTAAGTAACTAGGGTTGGTGGTAAGGAAAAATTTGTGTGGGGCCTGTCCCAACAACAATATTTCGATGATTTGAAGAAGCACTTGTGCTCATCCCCAGTACTTTCATTACCGAACCTACAACAACCCTTTGAGATCGAGACAGATGCTTCAGACTATGTTGTGGGCACCATTCTCACTCAACACGACCACCTTGTGGCAGAACATAGTGAGACACTATCAGATGTTGTTCGTAAGTACCCTACTTATGAAAAAAAAATGTACTTCATTGTACAAGACAGTTGCCAGTGGAGACATTACATTCTTGGGAAGGAGACAATCATCCATATTAATCATAAGCCACTACAGTTCATGCAGACACAAGGCAAATTGCATAATGACCACCATCATAAGTGGTCCACATACTTGGAACATTTCCACCTCAACATCAAGTATAAAACATGAAGTACCAATCAAGTTGTTGATTGCCTCAGTCGACCTCTAGTTGCGACACTCACCATGGTTCTAGACTCTTGTGGCCATGATACCTCTGGATGGCCCCACCTCTATGAGACAGACCTTGACTTCGCCACCACCTACCAAATGTTGGGAGAAAACTCAGTTGTTGCTAATTTCCATCTTCAGAACGGGTTGTTGTGTCGTCTGGGCCGTCACTGCATTCCATCAAGCGAGCGAGTGAAGATGATTTGGGAAGCTCACTACATTCGGGTGGCAGGACACTTCGGCGTCGAAAAGATAGTGGAAATGCTGCAAAAATATTTCTACTGGCCGAAACTTCGACAGTATGTCAACAAGTATATCAGGTCCTGCACCTCCTGTGCTATTTCCAAACCGACCACTAAAAAACATGGCATGTACACCCCTCTACCTACTCCTGACAGGCTATGGGAATCCATCTCAATGAACTACATGTCGGGCCTTCCATCCACCAAGAGGAGAAATGACTATGTTTTTTTGGTTGTTGATTGCTTTTCCAAGATGGTGATTCTGGCCACCTGCAAGAAGAGAATCACAGCAAAGGCCACTGCCAAGCTCTTATTTGAACAAGTATGGGTACATTTTTGAATCCCACAAACCATTGTCTTAGATCGGGATATTGGGTTCCTCAGCACATTCTAGTCGAGTCTCTGGTCATTGCTAGACACCAAGCTCACCAAATTCATTGCCTTCCACCCCCAGACAGATGACCAAACTGAGGTCGTCAATCGGATGATCGTGCATATCCTGTGCATGTACAATTAAAATCACCCATGTACATGGGATAATATTCTTTTGTATGTCCAACATAGCAGCAACCGAGCCCTACATAGCTCAACTGGCCACAACCCCTTTCAGTTGTGGTTGAGATTCCAACCATTGGGCCCCATGGATGTTGCACTACCCCTGGCAGCCACCTCGGCTGACTCATCCCCTACTCCCCTTGAAGCTGAAAAATCCACCCGGTTCATTGAACGGATCCAACACACCCACCAATAGGTTCAATATATTTTACAAAAGTCCAACGCCAAGTACAAGCAACGCCATGATCAACATCGGGTGCCACATAAGTTTCAGGTGGTAGACAAAGTTTGGTTGCACTTGCATAAATAATGCCTTACAGGGCCCCATCGGAAGATTTTTCCACTCCGTTATGGGTCGTACACCATCACCAAGATCGTGGGTGACAATTCTTTTGAGCTCAACATTCCCCCTTTCCTTGGTCTGCACCTAGTGTTCAACGTGGCTCTCCTTCGACCATATTTCCCACCATTGTTAGACAACTCAGAGATAGCGAAGTAGTTGACACCAACAGAGCTTAACCCTGACTACATGAAACATGCATCCAATGATCATATTATGGACACAAAGGTCAAGGGAAATTGACATCAAAGGATCCATCTTTATCGAGTTGTCAAAGTAGGGCAGCTCCTGCACCAAGGCAAGTGGATCACCCGGGGCCAAATTCAACAAAAAATTTCTCATCTGATGGGGGAAATCAACGCAATGTATACCATTTCTTCCTAAGGTGGTAGGATTGATCCATATGGATGTTGGTGGCCTCCCACCTATTCCAACTGGTTCATTTTGGTAGTTTTCTAGTTTGACAATTTTTTCCTAGTTTTCGGGTCCCCAACTTCCAAGGCCGTTTTGAGGCCCTAAAAATCGTTTTTAGGGCTCACCATAGTATAACTATAGACAAAAACATGTGTAGTCCTTAGATAGACATTTCCATCGAGCTATCATGTGCCTAAAATGAATATCATATGCAAAAGTTATGACTTCGAGAAGTTGATGTACTAGCTTACCCCAATGGGGCCCACATGACTTTTGGCACTTCATCTCCTAGGGTTAGGTTTTTGGATGTCTAGGGTTTTGGCATTCATGTTTATTGTAAAAAGGTCTTCAGAGCCTCATTGTAGTCATCTTCTTGCGAATGATCATATCCATCACATATCTTCTCAGAGATAAGCTGCCACCATTCCAACAAGCTCGTTTTCCGCTGCATTTTACAGTTTCAGCTTATTTCCTTATTGAATAGAAACCAGTTTTACTGTATCTTTGTTATTTTGTGTTAAACATATTATAATCTGTATTCATTTCTTTATGCTCATAAAATCTGGATTAGTGGAAAAGGTGGGATGCCACCGACATCCATCTGGATCACCGACAACTAGGATTGCGCCTTTTGAACAACAGAGGCTAGGATTTCCCCAATGCCTAGTCTCTAGACATGACCCCTTCCAAGATATAAACATTTCAATTCAAAACAAACATGCCAAAAAGATGCCCAAAAACAAGAGAAATACTCACCAAATGGCAAAGCACACCAATATACTAGCTGATTGTGTGCCCATTTCCAAGCCTCATCCAAGCAATTATCCCACGAACCATGTATCAATCACTATCCAAGCATTCAATAACCATGAGCATGTAAACTATTCACATGCTGACATGATTATAAACTATCCTTGACTCTCCCATCTCGAGGCCACTACAATGAGGTGTGTATATTTGGTTCACGTGTGAGTTAATGTGGATGATTCACCAATTTAAAATTGAAACTTAGGGGATAGGTATGGACTCATACCCCCCATTTTTTTTATCAAGGCACCAATACTTAACTTTGTGGCTCATTTATCCCATCGGTCGGATTCTTCGTTTAAGTCTCTTTTGATGTGGAAATAGGATATTTTGGAGAAGAAAGTAGCCTCCTGCTTTATTCGAGCGATGATGTTACTTAGTTTTCTTCCCTCTAGAAGGGATTTGCGAAGCATTGTCTTGATGACAATCATCGAGTCCCCAAAAAAAGAAAGGACTCTTACATTTGCTTCTTTGGATAGGATAAAACCACACAAAAGAGAATATGCCTCTACAAAGTTATTTTAATCTTGGCTAAGACCCTAAGCGAATGAAAAAATTGTTTTTCCTCTAGGATCATGGAGATTCCCCCTGGTTCCCGCCACCCCTATTTTGGAGTGAGATTTAAAAATTCTTTTGGTTGTATATGATTATTTAATGGATTTTGGTTTTTTAGTATGTTTAATTAAGTTTCTCTAATAAATACTAAATATGACTTAGATATCTTTAGTAAACTATTGTTACTAAGTACTAGATAATTTTTGCTACAACTTACACTAGCTAAAATAAATTTATCGTACAATTTTTTTTTCTTTTTCTTTTCCACGGAAAAAAACATAATTTTATTGATCTGAAGAGAAACAAATTAAATTTTACAGGTGATTTTAAGCACGTCTCTCATCCTTGTATAAAAATATCCAAGAAAAAAAAGGATAAATAGCCACATGAGAGAGTACAACGTGAAGGCATCAGAGATCAAAAGGACATATACATTTATCCAAAAAATGAATAGGGAATGACCAAGAGTCAAAGCCCCCACCAAGAGAGAAAAGTGTCGAGAGAAACAAAACAAAATATAACCCCAAAAACTGGACGGACCAAGACAAAGCGGTATAACAACCACACACCAAAAGCACCAACATGTAGGAAGTACCAGGCATAATCAACTCCACAAACCAATCGCAAGGGAGAGGCCCAAAACACCGCACACCCAAAAGAAGGGCATCAAAGAGCTAACCCACAGGCTAAATCAACACCACATTCCCATACTAAGGACCTCAAAGCACAATCCTCACCAAAAATCAGATAAGGGGGTGGAAAACAAAGCACTAGCACCCAACACATTCAGACCCTGATATGTGTATACATCAAACCCTGAACATACCAGAAAAACTATAGAAGAGGATCACATACTGTAGGAAATAAACTGCCAAGAAAACCCTGCCGAGAACGAGTGAACCAACCAAGAAAAACCAGAAGTGGGACAGACCAAGTTTGAGCGACATACAAACCCCTTAAAGGGAAGAGATATTCGAAAAACTACCTGACCCATCAACTACAATATCAAAACTCGGCAAAAAATATTTGAAACCAGAGCCAAGAAGCAAGGATATGCATCAACCCTGACAATGATCCCAGAACAAGGAGGTATATCTAGAAGAAGGCCCATAAGGGATGGGGGGGAGCCCCAAAGAGAGATGACGCCAAAAAATTGGAGGAGGAAGGTGACCATGGCTACAACGAAGAAAAAAAACGAAAAGAAAATAAGGAAGGGCATGGAGCCACCGCCGAAACCCTCCTAGCAGACCAAAATAAATTCCCACACCATCGAGAACAGGAGAGAAAGAATTCACTATGACAAACTATCAAGGGAACACGAAAAAAAAATGAACCCATATAGATAGAGAAGCACATGCACTAGATCAGAAGAGTCGACAACACACATAGAAAATCCCTCATCTCTCCCGATCACCAGCAAACAAAAAAAAATCCAGGCAGAAACTAGGCTCCTGTCAACGAAAGAAAAATACCGTTGCACCAATAAACCATCGCGAGCACATCAATGAGCGATAGTCGAGGACAGAAAAAACTCCACAACACCGAAAGGAGGAATGTCCGGAGAAGAGCAAGAAAGGGTAATGACGAGGAGAAGAGGGGTCTGTGACTAAGGAAACCCTAGCCGCTGACCCCCGGGAATCAACTCAAATGTTAAAATTAATTTACCATCTTGACCCAATAAAGTTATCGTACAACTTATACTAGATAAAATAAAGTTATCATATTGATAATGCAACAAAATTTTATCTATATAGAAATTAAAAAAAAAATCTTTCTTAAAATATATTAATTATCTTAATTCTATAAAAAATGCTTTCCTTAAATTTTATGGAATAAAGATATCCTTCATATGACCAAATGTCCACGCTACTATAATTTTCTTTTGAATAGTTAGAATAATCACTATCTAATAAAAAAATAAGAAGATGATATGAACATTAGATGGGTGTAAATAATGAAAGCAACCTCATGTCATGAGGATCACATATATCACTTTCCTAAATAATGAAAGAAACCTCATGTGGCGGACCTGAGAGTTGTCCATGTTGGCTTCTTTAACCGATAAGGTGTGGAGCGAGAGTTGGTTCAATGGCGGATCTGAGAGTTGTTTCTTGTTGGCTTCTTTGACCGACTTGAAATGAGTTTTTTAGCTATCCTTTGGCGGACCTGGTGGGCTGAAACACTGGTGGGTTGAGTTGTTCATTGATGGACCTGAGAGTAGCAGATTCGATCCCACAGAGACCCTACATCATGACTGCTATTTTGGGGGAAATCTCTAAAGATGCACCTCGAACAAACTTCTTTGGAAGTTACTAGACCTCCTCCATAAGTTACAGAGCGAGATTATACTCCTGTTAATCCTTTAGGCACTGAGCCAGACTAAATAGTGACTTTGTTATCCTTACCTTTCACCTATATACCTCGATTTTAAGACATGCAAACATACCACCTCACTCTGCACAACTGTTAAACTATTTTATACATATTTAAACCTTTTTTAACTCATCTCCCTCTCGAACACCTCCCTGATGGAGGAAGAAGTCAGAGCACCAATAAGTGTTGCTGACGAAGAATTTTGGAATAGTCCAAGACTCCTTGCATTGATTAATGAGCTCACCAGTCATCGTAATACTTCCCTGACCCCATCTACCTCCACACATCCACCTAAGCTTACTGCTCCTCTTGTCACCACTTACTACTCCAATACCTCTATCCCTTACCCTACTACAACTACTATACCTGACCACTTTGCACAGAAGAAACCTCTACTGCCTCTTCCTCTGGATACCGACTCTCCTACCTTACTGGACTGTAGACCCACAAACACAACCCCTGACTCTAGCCCCCATACAACCGCTACTTATCGAAGACCTTTTCCTTTCACTAGATGCACACAGGCTCGATTGACACCACTTGGACCTGCTATCAATGTGGAAACCACACACAAGTTCTGACAGCATTCACTTGGAGACAAGATACCCACAACCCGACCTTGGTTCACAAGAAAGACCAAGAAGAAACTAACACTTGGTACACATATTCGACTGACAGAATCTGTCTCTATGGCCCTTTGCAACCTTGTGGGCAGAATCTCATATAGACATATTTGTCACACAGACTTGGAAAATTGGTTATCAAAAACTTGGAAGCCCATTCTGGGGTATATACCTACTCGCTCATTCCTTCAAAGGGGCTGGATTTACTTCCACTTCAAATCTCCCGAGGACGCTACAAATATATTGGGCAGGCTCTGGATACTGGATGAAATCAACCTCATGCTAAAACTATGGAGAGTGAGATTTGACCCCTCTAAAGATTAATTCCACCTCTGTCATCTCTGGGTACTTCTCCCTGGCCTACCCTTACACCTTTGGAACGAAATATCCCTCATGGCTATTGGAAACACTCTAGTCTGATTCATTAATATTGACTCCAAGACCCTCTCCAGGACAGACAAGAAACTGACAAAAATTCTTGTCGAGTTGGATATACATGAGGGACTCTCCGAAATTCTGTACACAGAATAATGAGGGCACATCACAAGACATAAGCTAGACTACTTGGGAATACCTTTCAAATGCACACTTTGCAGGTAGATTGGCCACTTGAGAAAGACCTGTATGGGAAAAACAAAAGAAGACACGTCTAAAGAAACAATGCTTGAGCTTGAAACAAACATGGATTCTCCCCCTACACATAGCCAAATCCACTATCCAGGATTACCAGAAGATGGATACACACTTGGACCAGACACTATATCTGGTAAGCTCAAAAATATTTGTTCGACATTATATTCTACGCTCTCCTCACTTGAAGTTGATCACATAGACAACTCACCTCTGTCTAGCTGGAGCCTAGCTACCACCCACAATGGAACATATTTACCCCCTCCAACCTCGTCCAGATTGCCCAATACTCATTTTGATTCCTTTCCACCTACTTTAACACCTCCTCTTATCACCACAAAACCTATCTGTGAGCCCCCAAATAACACTTAGCCACCTATACCTTGCCACAACATGAGCATTTCACATCTCTCTGCGCCATCTACACACCCGACCTCTCTCTCACTATTCACTACACCTCTTGATACCCTAGAGGTACGAGACCACTATACATTCACAGAGTTTAACAACTCGGCTCTAACCAACACATAGACATCCTCAGACACAAGGCACATCTTAAACATAACCCACTCCTCTTCACAAAACTTACACCCTGCCACACCACTTTCCCTACCCTTCAACTCCCTGGAGGTGTTGGAACAACATTCTCGGCCTCTACACATCATAACCTCTCAGAATACCTTTCCCTCTACAACCCAGATCACTCTTCTGACTCCACCTACACACACTTCCCCCATGCTCCACCCCATATCTATGTGAGATCACACTATTGTACTAACTCAGAATAACACAAAGCTGCAGATGACTGAGTGCCCTGGAGAACAGATCTTAGTGCAGGAGGAGTTTCCTCGCCTTCCAGGTCTGAGTGAATCGGAGATTGAAGAAAATACCCTTGGAGATGTCTTGAACTCTCTCTTACCATCTTACAAAGAAATAACATCTCCCACTCTCCTACCTACTTTTTGAGGTTCTTCTGTTCATACACCAGGAGCTGGAGTTAGCCAGAGATATACTGAGACTTCTTCTGATACACAGGGTAGAGAATATACCTGGTCCAGAGGCCATGGTTTTGAACACTCTCCGATCAAAACTCCCAGTGCTCACTGCAGGGAGGGCATTCCACCTCCACACTCTATGGATATTCCGCACACACCTACTGATATTGGGGCGCTTAGAGGCATGAAATCCCTAGCAAGATCAAAGCCATTATCTTTCTCTTCCTTAATATCAGAGTGGTGGGGGGCGACCTAAAAGAAGCTTCTTTCAGAAGTCTTATTTCTCGCATCTTGCCAGACATCATTTTTCTACAGGAAACTATGGTAGACAGTAAAAAGGTCAAATTCTTCCTAAACCAGTTCCTTCCTGATTGGTTTATTAGCTCAGTCAACTCCCTTGGCCCCTCTGGAGGGTTGGCAGTGGCTTGGAATCTTGAACATTTTGATTTCCATCCCTATATTTGTTGTGGAGGCATCCTCCTGACTGGCATCTGTCATACTACAAAAAAAAAGGCTTAATCTCATCAACATATATGGTCCATGCTCTGACAGACAACACTTTTGGGATAAGTTAGAATCCAGGGGGCTACTAGAACTACACAACTTGATTATTGCTGGAGATTTAAACCTTACGACTGCTTGTGGAGAAGTATGGGGGGACACTGCCAATACAGATAATCTGACACACTTCTTCAATAGACTCTTCACTGCACACCACTTGGTGGATATCGTGCCAGATCCTCTGTCACCTACTTGGCGCAATGGACGCCTGGGAAAAAACTCCATCTCAAAGCGGCTAGATCGTTTTCTCCTTTCAGAACCTCTCGTCACTTTGGAGGACAAGGTACGCTCCTGGGTAAGCTTCCCTTACCTTTCAGATCATGCTCCTATTTTTTTGTACATAGACTCATCTCCTTGTAATACTGCATACCCATTCAAGCTCAACATAGATTGGTTACAAGAAGAGGAGTTCAATAACATTGTCATAAAGGTTTGGAAAGACATCGATTTCCTAACAGAATCGTGTGCACAAACTCGATTTGCTTGGAAGCTTAAAAGACTCCAAGCCTGTATAAAAACTTGGACCTTCTCTTATAAATAGCAAAATACACAACGAATGCAGGATTTAGATACAGAAATTCGGGATCTCATCCTCTCTGTAGCCAGCGCGGGCACCACTGATGGGGATAGTCATACTTTAAAAGCGATAGAATTGGAAAGAAATACTCTGCTATTAAAAAATGAATCTTCGTGGAGACAACGTAGCAGACAGACCTGGCTAAAATGCGGAGATATCAACACTAAGTACTTTCACAAATTTGCAAGCTCACACAAAGATAAAAAACAAATTAGGGAAATTCAAGATGGTAATGGAATTCTGCACAAAGGAAAGAAAGACATAAAAACAACTGTAGTCATTTTTTATAAACCTCACTATGAACATAATCCCTCAGCTAATCTACAAATCTCTGTTTTGGTGGCTACTCTATTTGAACACTAAGTATCGGCTGAAGATACATTATCTCTGGATAAACCTGGCACTCTACAGGAGATCTCATCTGCTCTAAATTCTTTCGCCAAAGATAAGAGTCCAAGCCCAGATGGCTGGACGGTAGAATTCTACTTGCATATTTTTTTATTTGGTTGGCTCGGACCTCCTGGAGATGGTGGAGGACAACAGAAATCGTGGCAAAGTTAATGGTGCCATAAACTCAACCTTCATCACCCTTATCCCTAAAAATGATGACCCTTCCACCTTTGGAGACTTCAGACCAATTTCCCTTTGCAATCTTTGCTACAAACTTATATCTAAAATTATATCCAACAGGATCAAGACCATCCTCTCATGCTTCCTTTCAAATGAACAGTTGGGATTTCTAAAAGTCTGTCAAATCACAGATTCCATTGGCACGGCTCAAGAGTGCTTACACGGTATCAAAACTAAGAAATCCAAAGCACTCATCCTTAAATTAGATCTCAAAAAGGCTTTCGACTGCATCGATTGGGATTTTCTCAGATTGATCCTGGCACAGACATGCTTCAACCAACACATGATAAAGTGGATTATGAGTTGTGTAACCAGTGCAAACCTTTCCATCTTGATCAATGGAGAATCCTTCACCTTTTTCTGCATGGGCAGAGGCCCGAGGCAGGGCTTCCCCCTATCACCCCTACTCTTCATCTTGGTGATGGAAGCCTTGAGCCTCCTTCTCAAATCTGCCCAACTTGAAGGCAAGATTTTTGGATTATAGGTATCCAGGACCATTAAGATCTTCCATCTCCTATTTGTTGATGATGTCCTCATCTTAACAAAGGGCACACTACATGAATGGAAAGAAATTAAAGAGATTCTACACAATTTCTGCAGTTCTACAGGTCTATCTATAAATTGGGACAAATCCACATTTAATTTTTCAAACTTACATAGCACAGTTCTGGACCAGATAAAAGACATCTTCCCCTACTCCTTTTCACCTCTTTCCATAGGATTCAAATATCTGGGATATCATTTAAAACCTGACTCATACAAGCCTTTTGACTGGAACTGGCTCCTCATCAAAGTGGAAACAAGAACCAGACACTGGTGCTCGAGGTGGCTATCTATTGGAGGATGATTTACTTTGTTAAAAGTTGTTCTCGAATGTCAGGTAGTGTATTGGATGGCCCTGGCTACCATCCCCACCTCAGTCCTTACTAAAATCCACAAGATGATGTTCAACTTCCTATGGTCTGGTTGTTCTGACCACACATGACAACATCTATGTAGTTGGAACACATTGGCTAAACCAAAAAGAAAGGGAGGATGGGGGATTCGGAATCCTCTCCTATTTAGCCAAGCCCTTGCGGCCACATCACTTTGGCGTGCATTGACCAGACCTGGTATCTAGCGCTCAGTAATTTTGGATAAATATCTTAGCCAATACACAATCAAAAATTGGTTGTCAATAGAGACAAACATCCCCAACACGGCCTCCCATTTATGGAGAAATTTATTAAAATACAAACACATGATCACCTCTCATCTCTACTGGCGCCTTGGCTTCGAACATACCATCATTATTGGGCAAGATAACATTCTGGGCATGGACGGATCAACATATTTATCTGCGCAAATGTTATCAAGACTCCATTCAAAAAACGTTTGGTTTTTATTCCAAATCAGGGCTACCTCCAGACCGGACGCCCTCCTCGACTCTTGGATCAACAACAATACACTTGGTGTCAACCCAGAATCAATGTGTGAATGGAAGAAATTATGTCTGGCCCTCAGTCAACTGGGCATACACCTCACGAACTCAACAAATTCGCCACATTGGTCGGGGGGGGGGGGGATAAATCAGGCCACCTTACTGCACAAAACATTTACGTTGCAATTGCCAATACGAATTGGCCCAATAACGTCAGTGGATGGAAGAACAAAATCTGGGCCTGGCGTATTCCTTACAAGATTAAGCTTTTCTTCTGGTTGTTGACAGAAAACAAATTAAATACTTGGGACAACTTATTGAGAAAGGGATGGCCTGGCCCAAACATTTTCTACCTCTGTCATCTTGATTCAGAATCAGTTGAACACCTCTTCATCAATTGCCAATTCACCAATCAGGTATGGCAAAAAATCTCTCTTGTTCTTAAACTTCACACCACCTGGGAAGGGACAAAGATCGAAGACTACCTCATTTCGTGGACACAAAAAGAGCGCATACATATACACCTCCCCCCTTTAATTTGTTGGACTGTCTGGCTAGTAAGGAACTCATCGATTTTTGAAAACATGACTCCATCAAGAATTGCAGCAGCTTATAAAGCTATTGGTCATTACTATGCCTGGTTGGACGCACATGATACCAAGACAACACAACACAGATCAAAGAAAATTCCTGAGCTTGAAGATACCATCATAGGTTGGTTCGATGGCGCATCATCAACAAATGGATTTCAGAGTGGAGCTAGAGGTCATATAAAAATCTCACAAAGTACTTACTACAAGTGGACGTTCAACTGTGGCCCGGGCACCAACACCAGGGCAGAACTTTTGGGTACCTGGGCCACATTATTTCTGGCCTCTAAACTTCATATAGATACCCTCCAGGTTCTTGGAGACTCCATAATTGTCATTGAGTGGCTG
>JZKD02S2238566.1:309461-331963 GCA_000966675.3 Picea glauca | reverse complement strand
CGAATGCGAGTAGCCGTCACATCTCTTCTCAGAGATAAGCTGCCACCATTCTAGCGAGTCTTTCACTCTGTATTTTTATAGTCTCTGTACATTTCTTTCATTAATAGAAATCATGCATTACTGTATATCTGTGTTTATGGTTGCATCTCTTACATATTTCTATTATATTATTGGATATATGTGATATCTTTGTGCATTTCTTTATTATATCTCCACTCTCATTTCGTGCTGAAAATAACCCGGATCAGTGGTATCAAAGCAGGTTGTTCTTGATCGTTTTTTCAGTGCATGTCCCCAATGAGGTCTGAGTATAGAAAGTTGGGTCTCGATCTTGTCTCTCTTGAGGACAATCGCTCTCGCACACCCAAGAAACCCTCAAAGAAGGAAGAAAATAAAAACGACGGAGCAGACGATCCTACAAGTCTGTTGCTTGAGTAAGCTCTCACGTGACAGAGAGACGAAATGAAGGAGAATTTTTCCCACATCCTTCAATGCCTCCCGATAGCATCAGGCACATCTTCATCAAGCGACCACTTTGGAGGCACCTCGTCTTTTAAGGTACAAGTCAATTTTGATATTCCTATATTTGAAGGTCAGATAGATGCGGATGCCCTAGATAAATGGTTAAATCTGTTAGAAGGTTATTTCTTTGTTCACAATTTTTTCGACAGAGAAAAGATCATCTTCGCGCTCTTTACAACTCTCCCCCATGTCAAACATTGGTGTGAAACTTACTGGGAGCAGACTTCCACAGAGGATTCTAGAATATATGGGGTCGAGCCCACCTGGGATTTTTTTGTGGATGCAGTAAATGAACCGTATTACCCTGTTGGAAACTATAAGGACCAGTACATGAGATGGACCACACTACGACAAGAGAGGGGATAAGTGGTTTCGGAGTTCACCAATACCTTCCATACCTTGCGCACCAAGCTGGATATCAAATACTCTAAACGATATTTGGTTCTGAAATACCATGGGGCTCTACACAGATACATCCAAACTGAAATGGATTTTTTGGACATCTCATCACTCGGTGTTGCTTACCGATATGCTTTTAAAACCAAGAAAAATTTTAAGCACCAGAACAAATGGGAGTTCGGGTCTACAAATCTGCAACAACCAAAGTTTGATAAAGACATCCCTAGCAAACAATCTTCCGAAATCCAGTCCAAGCCACAAGAAAAGGAGGGTCACGGGAAGACAAAAAAGGACACCGAAAAATGGTGTGATTTCCACAAAATCCCCTGGAACAACACCGATGAATGTCGCTCAAAACAATCATTGGTGGCTGAGATCAAAGATAAGGAGACGAACCCTGATTCAGAATATGATTATGAAAATACGGGTAAAGGACAGGTCATTGACGCAGACCCCACTACTATTTTCGTGACCGCAACAATTCAACCAGAAGAACCGACAAATCCTGAAGAGGGGGAGCACCATTTTCATTCAAAGATGTGGGTGAAGGGGACCCTACTGCATTTTAATGTTGAAAGTGGAAGCCAAAAGAACCTCATCTCAACAGAGGTCATCAAACAGTTGGGATTGCTGACAACACCACACCCGCAACCATACAACATCGGGTGGCTTCGCCAAGGACGAGATCTTCATGTCATCCAGCAGTGTCGATTGTCATATGACATCCATCCCTGCAAGGATGAGGTATTATGTAATGTTTCCCCACTGGATGTTTGTGATGTTCTCTTGGGCCAACCATATATGTGGAAGCGCCATGTTGTTTATGAGTCTCGACAACACAATGTCATTGTTACTTTGGGGGGTCATCTCTATAGAATACCAGAGGTAGTTCCGACTATTGTTCCACCAAAAAAGTGTCGCAAGGTAGTATCTCATACTGAAAAATTCAACTTCTTCACAATCTGTTCAAAAGGGGAACAGAAGGACATTGGAACCACTACAACGTTGCCCCAAGCACCTTCTATCCAACAGAAGCAGGTCAAAAAGGTTGCAACAAAGCACAAAGATTCCTTCTTCACACCGTCCACTCATGTAGCCTGACTTGTTGAACAACCTCAGCTTCAACAGGTTCGTGACAGACTTCCACAAACTGAGCAGCGCGACGTCTCCAGCCAGGCAAGCAGCTCACCAAGATGCAGATTCAAAAAACGTTTTTCTCTCTCCCCCGGGAACTCAACCCAATGGATACCATTGCTTTCTAAGGAGGGAGGATTGATCCAAGTGGATATCAGTGTCCACCCACCTTTTTCAACTGGCTCAAAATAGTTTTCTGGCAATTTTGGCAATTTACTATTTTTAGTAGTTTTTAACTTCTGGGGCCATTTTGAGGGCCCAAATGAAGGTTTTTCAAGATTGAGGTTTTTGATAATAGTCAAAGGCATGAATTATCCCCTAAAATGAATCTCCTTGACGATACCTTTACAACAAGCTATTATACACCTAAAACAGAGATCGTATGCAAAAGTTACGACCCCGGGAAGTTGATGTACTAACTTACCCAAACGGGCCCACATGAATTTTGGTGCTTCATCTCCTAGGGTTAGGTTTTTGGATGTCTATGGTTTTTGGAATTCCTGTTTATTGTAAAAGGCCTTCAAAGCCTCATTGTAATCATCTTCTTGCGAATGTGAGTAGCCGTCACATATCTTCTCAGAGATAAGATGCCACCATTCTAGTGAATCTTTCACTCTGTATTTTTACAGTCTCTGTACATTTCTTTCATTAATAGAAATCGTGTATTATTGTATCTCTATGTTTATGGTTGCATCTTTGACATATTTTTTTTATATTATTGGACATACACGATATCTCTATGCATTTATTTATTATATCTCCGCTCTCATTTCATGCCGAAAATAATTCGGATCAGTGGTATCAGAGCAGGCTATTCTTGATCGTTTTTTCAGTGCATGTCCCAGATAAGGTCTGAGTATAGAAATTTGGGTCTTGATCTTGTCTCTCTTGAGGACAATCACTCTCGCACACCCAAGAAACCCTCAATGGAGGAAGAAAATAAAAACGATGGAGCAAACGATCCTATAAGTTTGTTGCTTGAGCAAGCTCTCACACGACAGAGGGACGTAATGAAGGAGAATTTTTCCCACATCCTTCAACGCCTCCTGATAGCATCAGGCACATCTTCATCAAGTGACCACTTTGTAGGCACCTTACCTTTTAAGGTACAGGTCAATTTTGATATTCCTATATTTGAAGGTCAGATAGATGCGAATTCCCTAAATAAATGGTTAAATATGTTAGAAGGTTATTTCTTTGTTCACAATTTTTCCGACAGAGAAAAGATCATCTTCGCGCTCTTTAAGGCTCACCCCCATGTCAAACATTGGTGGGAAACTTACTAGGAGTAGAGTTCCACAAAGGAGTCTGGAATATATGGGGTTGAACCCACTTGAGATTTTTTTGTGGATGAGGCAAAGGAGCAGTATTACCCTGTTGGCAACTATGAGGACTAATACATGAGATGGACCACACTACGACAAGAGAGGGGCCAAGCGATTCCAGAGTTCACCAATACCTTCCATACATTGCACACCAAGCTGGGTATCAAAGACTCCAAATGACATTTGGTTCTGAAATACCATGGGGTTCTACACAGATACATCCAAATTGAAATGGATTTTATGGACATCTCATCACTCAGTGCTGCTTATCAATATGTTGTTAAAATCGAGCAGAAATTGAAGCACCAAAACAAACGAGAGTTCGGGTCTGCAAATCCGCAACAACCGAAGCTTGATAAAGACAACCCTAACAAACAGTCTCCTGAAAACAAGTCCAAGCCACGGGAAAAGAAGGGTCACGAGAAGACAAAGAAGGACACTGGAAAATGGTGTGATTTCCACAAAATCCCCTGGCACAAAACCGATGAATGTCACTCAAAACAGTCATTGGTGGCCGAGATCAAAGATAAGGAGCCGAAACCTGATTCAGAATCTGATTCTGAAAATATGGGTTAAGGAAAGATCATTGACGCAGACCCCACTACTATTGTCTTGACCGAAACAATTCAACCAAAAGAACCAACAGATCCGTAAGAGGGGGAACGTCTTTTTCATTCATAGATGTGGGTGAAGGGGACCCCGCTGCATTTTATTGTTGATAGCGGAAGCCATAAGAACCTCATCTCAATAGAGGTCATCAAACACTTGGGATTGTCGACAACACCACACCTATAGCCATACAACATCGACTGGCTTCACCAAGGACGAGATTTTCGTGTCATCCAATAGTGTCGATTGTCATAATACATCCATCCCTTCAAGGATGCGGTATTATGTGATGTTGCCCCATTGGATGTCTGTGATGTTCTCTTGGGCCAACCATATATGTGGAAGCGCCATGTTGTTTATGAGTCTCGACTCTGCAGTGTCATTGTTACTTTGGGGGGTCATCTCTATATAATACCAGAGGTAGTTCCGACTACTGTTCCACCAAAAAAGTGTCGTAAGTTAGTATCTCATACTGCAAAATTCAACGTCTTAACAATTTGTTCAAAAGGGGAACATAAGGACATTAGAACCACTAATACCTCGTCCCAAGCACCTTTTATCCAACAGAAGCAGGCCAACAAGGTTGCAACAAAGCATAAAGATTCTTTTTGCACACCATTCTCTCATGTAGCCCGACTTGTTGAACAACCTCAACCTCAATAGGTTCGTGACATACTTCCACAAACTGAGCAGCGTGACGTCTCCAACAAGGCAAGCAACTCACCAAGATGTAGATTCAACAAACATTTTTCCCTCTCCCCCGAGAAATCAACGCAATGGATACCATTTCTTCCTAAGGAGGGAGGATTGATCCAGGTGGATATCGGTGGCCACCCACCTTTTCTAACTGGCTCAAAACAATTTTCTGGCAATTTTGGCAATTTACTATTTTTAGCAGTTTTTAACTTCCGGGGCCATTTTGAAGGCCCAAATGAAGGTTTTTTTTTTAGATAGAGGTTCTCAATGATAGTTGAAGGCATTATTGAGCCCCCAAAATGAATATCCTCGACGATACCTTTCCAATGAGCTATTATACGCCTAAAACGGAGATCGTGTGCAAAAGTTATGACCACGGAAAGTTGATGTACTAAATTACCCAAACGAGGCCCACATGACTTTTGGCGCTTCATCTCCTAGGGTTAGGTTTTTGGATGTCTAGGGTTTTTTGCATTCCCATTTATTGTAAAAAGACCTTCACAGCCTCATTGTAATCATCTTCTTGCGAATGATAGTAGCCATCACATCTCTTCTCAAAGATAAGCTGCCACCATTCTAGTGAGTCTTTCACTCTGTATTTTTACAATCTCTATACATTTCTTTCATTAATATAAATCGTGCATTATTGTATCTCTGTGTTTATGGTTGCATATCTAACATATTTATGTTATAATATTGGATATACGCGATATCTCTGTGCATTTATTTTTTATATCTTTGCTCTCATTTCGTGTCGAAAATAATCCGTATCACACGGACCATAAAACAAATATACATAAGAATGAAACTTTTAGAATGAAAATGGTGGGCGGTAAAAGAAAAACAAGACATGGTAAGAAGAAAAGATAAGTTATCAATCTTCAGTTAAACCTTTCTAGTGAAAGAGGTGGAATAATTGGCTGAAGGACTTGATAAAGAAAGAAAAGATGTGATCAATGTAAACTTACTATGATGGTCTCTCATATCTTCATTTGCTTTTTGGTGTCCTTTTATTGTCTTCATTAACGGTTACAGAAACCGTCTCAACTATTTCTTGCCCCTTGGTGGTTAATTTGTTGAATGCTTTCTTAAACCGTTATTCAATATAACTTTTCATTGGTGCCACGTTGATTTCATGTTGTATTTTGATGTTGAACAACTCGCCCTCCAAGTCTCTTATATCAAGGGAAATGCCATGTAATGTTTCTTCAATGTTCCGATTTTTCACGGAGTAGTCCATTATCCAATTTTCTATGTCATCTTCATCATACTCAAGTATACCATAGAAATTTTCAAATGAAAACCCTTTAAAAATCTCAACTTGCTCATCAAATTGTTGTTTTGTTAGGAACAATGAGTTGAGGATTAATTTGGGGTCTTGGACTTCGTTAGTGATTTCGGATAGGTCTACCTCCGTGAGACTTTTGAATAGTTATTACCTCCTTGATATAGCTTGGTTTCACACTTGAAAAATATCATTCAAGTTTTTTATCTTTTCTTTCCAGCACACATTCAATTGTTTTATCTGACTTGGAGAGGGAAGATTGTCCTCTCTTCTTATTAGCTCTTTCATGTTGGAAAAATTGTTTCCAAACGGTAGTACAATATCAAGGTAAAAACCTTGTTCATTATTTAGGTTGGCTTGCAAATACTCATGGAAGGCATGCACCCTCGAGCTGAAAGAAACCATGTTTTTCGAAATTTCCCAAGCCTCTGTGATCAGTGCCATTCTTTTCTTAATATTTCTCTCCACATAACTCTTGGTTGATGTGAGCAAGCTTGAGGATCCTTTTAGTTTAGCAGCGGGTGTGGTGGGTCCAATGATTGTTAAAGGACTAGAAAGGAGTGTAAGAGGAATTAAGGTGTCTTCCATTTTCTTGATCATTTCTTTCAATTTTGTATTTTCCGCTTCAAGACCACCAATTGAGTCATTCAGTGCATCGTTGATTGCTCTATGAATTCTAGAAATCTGGGAAGGCCAGATATCTCTTAGGTCAACCTCTGAACGAGATTTTCCTTTATTATTCTTTACATCACTTTTCTCAATAATTAATTTCTTGGATTCTCTGTCAAAGACAGTGCTCTGAAAATCAAATGACTCTTCTTCGTTAACAGTCTCATTCTCAAAAATTTCTAATGATGGATTCGGGTGAGTCGTGTTCCCTGACTGATCCAGTGGGGGAACATTTTTCTCGATGGCTGCCTAGAGCTCCATATCTTCAAGGGAGAAGCTATTGATTTCACTCTCTATGTGTTGGTCTTCTTCCTCTTGCATGACGTTTTTCCTCTTTTTTCTTAGAGGAATCTTGTGCGAGCTTTCAATTTTTCTCGGCAGGGGGTTCTTTTCTCCTCCGCGGCCTGAACTACTGTTGGTTACTTTTCTATATGGGTGGGCCGCTGGAGCATTTCTCCGAGATGTTGTATTTTTAGGAGTAATAGTTGCGGACTAAGCACTCTTCTTGCTAGGACCTTTTCCTTTCTACTTGTAAAACTCATTGGACTGAGTATCGTTTCCAAGTCACTAGCATTGTGAGTAGGAGTGCCCAAGTTATTATCTTCTTCTTCATTTAGAATAATATGGATAAATGAATTTCTAAATCTCATTGCTAGCATATGTTCCACAAAAATTCCGTTAGGTTCAAACCCTTTTATCTTTTTAGCATATTTGAGATTCAGATTGTGGAAGTGGTTTACAAATTCATTGATTTTGTTTATATTCCTGAATATAAAATCCCCAATTTTCCAAGGCAAGGGTATGAATTTATTTTTTCGGTTCTCATGAAAAAAGCGTAGGCATAAATTATACTGCCTTGCGATTTCTTTAATAAATATTTTATCAGACACATGGAATAGAGGAAAGGCGAGATTTTACTTAGAACTAAAAATCTTGATAACATTATGATTTTCCATTTTCTCCAACGTCCCCTTTTTATCTAGAATTTACTTTCTTGTTCGGATACTCTAGGGGTATCTTTTACGAACAAAAATCCTTTAAAAATTGAGACAAAATCATTGAAAAATTCATAAAAATGCAAGGAAGATTTGTGTCTCCACAACGCTTGGTACCAGAAGGTAACTAGGTCAAGTTCACAGTTCACCTTCTGACAGATAGTCAATTTAGGAAAATAACAACAATATGCTATCACAAACACCAAATAAGAAGCCATAAATAATTTTTTATCCCTTTTGTACTGTGACAATTGGGAAGAGATTTCAATGGAAATCAATTTTCCCCAACAAAAAATGGCTTTCTCTTTGACAGTAAAATATAATATATAAAGAATCATACGAGAAATGTTGGTGGTTCTTTCTTGGCCTGTCACCCTGGTGAACAACCAAGCAATTTCCCGAAAGGGGTTTTTGAAAGAGTTGAATTGCAACCTGGTAATTTATATAGGGATGAACACGAGACTCTCCAAGAAATCAGGCAATAGGTCCAGGACGTTGTCATGATTTTTCAGGAAATCACTGCAATCTTCTCCTTTGAAAGTATGTTTTGGCTCAGGGAGCTTCAACATTTTACGAAACACTTGAGGAGAAGGAGAGATGGGAGAATGGTCTTGAAGTTGAATAATCCGCTGACTTGGTATATATTTATCAACACACCATCCAACCAGTTCCTTGCAGTCAAAAACCTTAGGGACACATCCTGCACGAGCAATTCCGGACATTCAAATCACTTCCTTCTTAGCAAAAGGGGATGAATAGTAAGAATAGGCTCTAGACCACTGAAAATTCTGGTCCTCTCGTCCAAAAATATTCAAATTATCTCTGCAGAACTGTTGTCAAGATGTTGTTGCCATAAGTTGATGAGAGTGTTCCTTTAATACATATAATATTTGTAATGAGCACTTGAGAGAGATAAAAGTAATATAATCTTCGTCAAATCATGCTTTAATGAGAAATATCCTCGATCTCTTTGCTTATTAATGATAATATTTACGGACCCTGCATGATTAGTTAGTAGAATTAAACCATTATTAAATGCTTATTGGGAAAATCATGAGGGTGGTGGGGATGGATGAGAGTGATTAGGATTTGGGAATTTTAGTGAACCTGCCAACCCGGGAACCCGCGATTGCGAAAGGTCGAAAATAGGCTAAGTGTTGTAATGCGGTCGGTCGGAGTCAATATAAGAGAAATTATATACTTAGGATATTGGTGAGTCCGATGGTCAAAATGTAGATTGTGGATCTCTTGGATGAAAAATGGATATTGAAAAACATGGGATATGGAAGCTTGAACCCGCAAACTTGGGAACCCGCGACTGTAGAAACGGTTAAGAATAGAATGATACGACAGTCGGTCAGACTCTTGAAATGGGAGTATGGATGGAGATGAATATCTGCGAGTCTGCTAACCCATGAACCTGTCACTTTGAAAAAATGACTAAGTATAGTAATCAGAAAGGGAAAAACAGAGGGGAGAAAAGGAAAGGGGAATTCAGGTAAGTATATAAGAGGGAAAATAAATGGAAAAAAGAAGAAGGGAAAATAGAAAGGGGAGGGAAACTTGGAAATGGGAAATGGTCTCAAAAACCTTGCAAAAGAGAAAGAATATGCTTGGTTTGGTCTCATGAGCTAGTTTGAAGTGATGGTTGGTCTAGTCTTATCAATTTTGAGAAAATATAATAACAGTCGTTTAAGTTAAGTCAAGTATTCAAAAAAAAATTGAGTCAAACTCTCCCTTAATCGTTCTTCATAATTTTGGATAATTTTACAAAGTGACATTACTGCATCAAGACATGAACGCATATCATTTTAATATTATACCAGAAATAGGCTCACCTATATTCCTTCATTCTCTATTTCCCATACTGCTAACAAAGGTTGGTTTTTCCATTTTTCTATAATTTCAAGAAAGATTCTATCTAGAATATCTGATTAGGTTTGGTGCAAACCTCCCAACCCGTAGGTCGAAAATCTGCACAGGATCTTTTCCTCCTCTGGCCCAAAGCGCTCGACTGGCCCTTCTATTCCCCTTTCGGGAAATCTACACCCACAACAAACCTTGAGGAATCTCCCCTTATACTTCGGGAGATCAGACTTCACGATTTCGTGAATCCTGTGGTCAAGCGTCCTATCCTTTTGTCCCTGAAATGCTGAAAACAATCAACACTTGACTTTCCCCTTTGTCTTTTCGGCTTTCTCCTTATCGTGATTTTGGGAGTTGCGATGTCATGCAACTCTTCCCCTCGACTTCCGAAATCCCGATTCTCGATTTGTCGAAATTTAGAGGTTCCGTCACCAAAAGAAATCAACGGTTGTGATTCCCCTCTCGATCCAACGGTCAACACAATTTCGCGTACCGAGAGTTCAAGATACAAAAGCTCGAACTCTCTGTCTTCTCCACCTTTCGATCTCTGAAGTCCCGAAATACCGAAAACGGTACACACGTCTCCTCAGGCTGTACCTTCCTCTTGACATGAGCTTTTTCCACCTGTCGCCTCCTCTGGATTTCAGAGTTTTTAAGTACCCTTCATCAATTCTTATCCATTTCGGGGTTTCGGGTATCGGGAGTCCAAGACTCTCGATCCCAAAATCTTATGTCAACACAAACCCCGAATTCCTGAATCTCGATTTGCCGAAACGCCGATGCGCTCACAAAGGTTGACCTTTCAACTGCTCCTCATTCCATCGGGATTTCAGACTTCGCGATTTCGCGAATCCTAATTACAAGACTCGACTTTCAGATCTACGAAACCCAAAATGCCAAAATTTCAAATTCCAACACGGTTTCCAGTGCTGGCCCCACAACGAAACTTTCTGCCTTTTAGGGACTTCGCACTTCGTGATTTTGCAAATCTTGATGCAAGTTTTTCGGTACTCCAACCCATGAAACCCCGAAATGGAAATTCACGAGTAAATCCAACGACCCTTGTTGGCTTGGATTAACGACCCTATCTCTTTTGAGCTTACGCTTTCGAAAATACTCGCCGTAACTCCCCTGCTCCTCTACGAGATATGATGGCTTCAGGGACTTCGCGAATTCTCCACAGAGAATTTCGACCGACCAATTCCTCCTTGACAACTCCTGCGAAATGAACAAGCATTCCCTCATGGAACTTGTCCACCTGTAAAACGACGTTGTTGCGCCTCCTTTCAACACTTCAAGGAACTAGCCCTCTTGAGCTTCGCTTCGGTAACTTCGAAGACTCTATCTCTTCTGAGATTTCTCCATAACTCGAGTCTGTAAGAAGAATCCTGCACGCACTCCTTGCGGAAATCCTTCAATACTTCCAAGTATTGAGTTCTTCGACTCTACGCACTCCTTGTGACAACAGTCTTTCAACAATTCCCTCAGGTTACAAACCCTGAAACTCTACTCTTTTGCGCATGCCTTGCACGGCTCCTGTGCTTAACGTGCACTCCTGCGAGAATGAGAACAATGTTATCCCTCCTGAGCTCTCAGAGATAAAACCTCTGAACCCTTGTCAATTCACTCCTTGCGGACAAACTCCACTGCACTCCTTGTCAATGCACTCCTTGTAGGAATTTTACTCACTCAGGCTGAGAAACAATTGAAACTCATTCCTTACTCTCTCTCTCTCTCTCTCTCAGATTTCAGACATTTAACAAGAAATCATTCATGTACATCATAAAGAAAATGTACAACAGAAAGAGTAAAGCATCTATAAGCATAACATACAACATGTATACACATAAAGTATTAGAACACCATGAGTCTGAATCAAAGCTTCATATATTAATCTCAGAACTTCTGTACATGGGTTCTTCTACACGGCTTTCTGCTCTTCTCCTCTATGCTCTATGCTCTTCTCATTATCATAATAATGTTACAACTATACAATGAGGGTGTCTATATCCCGTTTCCCTCATACACTCTAAACTGTCTAATTTAGAATTAAATTCTATCTACCTACATTAAATTATGCATAAATGCCTCTATCTACTTCAGACGAGAACGGGACGCTCAAGGTCTGATTACAATGCTCCACCATAAATGTGAGTAAGCCCCTATTTAACTATTCCATTAATTATTTGCGCATTCAAACTTCAAAACATTTCAACAAAAAATGCGCTGGTGCTTGTCCAACTGTCTTCCACCTCTGCGCGTGCTTGCTACTCGCGATGCTACTGCATCATACTCCCTCGCTTGAAAATTTTTATGGGCTCCTATCCATGAGCTCTCGCACGGTTTGTCCATGCTTCTGGATTTCTTCTTCATTTTCCCAGCTGGCATCTTCAACTGGATGTCCCTTCCACTTGACCAAGTATTCAAAGTATTCCTTTCTCCTGGTCCTCTTACTAACTCTTTTGTCCAGTATGATTTCCATTTGTGGTTTCTCCGCAACTGGCATCTGCTTAGTCCACTGAACCTTTGGTTGTTCATTACCTATTCCTGCTTCCTCAGCTTTATAAGGGTACAAATCTGAGATGTTGAATATTGGAGAAATTCCGACCCCTTCAGGTAATTCAATCTCATAAGCATTTGTCCCAAAAAATTTCAAGACCTTACATGGTCCAATATTCTTCATCTTTAGTTTATTATATGTCCCCCTCGGGAATATTTCCTTTCTCAGATGTGCTAGAATCAAATCACCAACTTTGAATTGAAGTTGTCGCCTGTGTTGACCTGCTCTACGCTTATACTCTTGATTCGAGTTTTTCAATCTCTCCTTCACTTGGTTGTGGAGTTCTTTCATTGCCTCTGCAAAATCTTCTGCACTAGCACTCCTAGTTGCATTCTGTTCTGAATCTCTCAATTCTGAAACTCCTCTTGGCTTCATCCCATAAACAATTTGGAATGGACTCTACCCTGTGCTCCTATTGATTGAATCATTATAAGCAAATTCCGCCTGTGGCAGAATGTTGTCCCACTGACTATGGTGTTTTGTCACCAAACTCCTCAGCAAGTCTCCCAAACCTCTGTTCATGACTTTTTTCTGTCCATCCATCTGAGGATGATAAGTTGAACTGAACGACAAGTTTGTTCCCAACTTTTTCCACAAGGTTCTCTAGAATTTTCCGACGAACTTGGTGTCTCGATCCGAAACTATACTCCTTGGCAAGCCGTGAAGTCGAATGACTTCTTTGAAAAACATATTCGCAATGTGAGTTATGTCACTAGTTTTCTGACATGGTATGAAGTGTGCCATATTAGAAAATCTATCCACCACTACAAAGATCGAGTCAAACCCTCTTTCTGTTCTCGGCAGCCCCAATATGAAGTCCATGCTGACAACATCCCACGGCCTCTCAGGTATGGGTAACGGTTGATAAAATCCTGCATTCTGCCTCTTTCCTTTTTAATTTTGACAAATTATACATCTGTCTACGAATCTCTTGATGTCTGCTCTCATTCCTGGCCAAAAATATGACTCGTTTAACTTTGAGAACATCTTGTCATGACCGAAATGCCCAGCCAATCCTCCACTGTGTTTTTCCTTTAGCAAATTCTCCCTCATGGAGCATTTTGGAATACAAAGTTGATTACCCTTAAACAATAATCCTTCCTGGATCATGTATTCTTTCCATTGATTTCTGTCCTTGAGAATTGGATTCTCAGCTGCTTCATACGCCTCCTTAAAATCTGGATCATCTCTGTACATGTTCCTAAGGTCATAAAAAACCAAAGTTTTGACTCTGAACTCTTGCAATAGCAAACATTTCCTGCTCAAAGCATCAACAACTTTGTTAGCAGTTCCATAAATATGCTTAATTACAAAAGTAAATTTCTGCATGTATTCAACCCATTTAACATGTCTTTGATTCAACTTCTCCTGTTGAGTCACAAATTGTAAAGCATGATTGTCACTGTATAGGACAAACTCCTTAGGAATTAAGTAGTGTCTCCATTTCTTCAATGCCTGAATAATAGCATATAACTCCTTGTCATACGTGGAGTATTTCACTTTCGCTTCATTCAGCTTCTCACTGAAGTATGATATCGTCTTGTCTTCTTGGCTCAAGACTACCCCTATTGCAAATCCACTTGCATCACATTTTACTTGAAATGTCTTTTTAAAATCCGATAACACCAGAATTGGTTGTTTCATAATTTTCCTTTTCAACAAATTGAATCTTTTCTCTGCTTCTTCTGTCCAGTGAAAAGATTTGTGTCTCTTCTACATTGTGTCCATCATCGGTGCACTAATTCCACTGAAATTCCTGATGAACTTCCTGTAGAAACTAGCCAATCCATGAAAACTTCGAACCTCAAATATACTCTTCGGTGATGGCCAATTCTTAATTACCTCCACTTTATCTGGATCCATCCTCAACTTATTTGCAGAAATAACAAAACCCAAATAAATGAGCTCTGTCTTCATGAATGATGATTTCTTCATGTTTATCAATAACTTCTCTTGCTGTAGCCTCTGCATCACTGTAGCCAAATGTTTCAGATGCTCTGCCTCCGTCTTACTGAAAATCAGTATGTCATCAAGATACACAATGACAAAATTTCCGATGAAATCCTTCAGGACTTCATTCATCAATCTCATGAAAGTGCTTGGCGCGTTTGTTAGACCAAACGACATAACAAGCCATTCATACAACCCTTCATTGGTTTTGAATGTTGTCTTCCATTCATCACCTTCTCTCATACGAATTTGATGATAACCACTTTTCAAATCAACCTTTGAAAAAAATTTGGCCCCACTCAAACAATCCATCAAATCATCCATCCTTGGCAATGGAAATTTGTACCTGATGGTTATCTTGTTGATTGCTCTCGAGTCAGTACACATCCTCCAACCTCCGTCTTTCTTCGGACTGAGTACCGTCGAAACAACACATGGAATCAAGATTTCTCTAACCAACCCCTTGTCCATTAAGTCCTGGACCTGTCTTTTGACCTCTTCATTCTCCTGTGGCGTCAATCTGTACGCTGCTTTATTTGGCAAACTAGCTCCAGGTATGAGATCAAATTGATGACTTATACTTATGATCGGTGGCAATGAACGAGGTAGTTCATCCACTACTATATCAGTGAACTCTTCCAATAGTTTCTGAACCTCTTCCTGTAAATCATCTACCCTTGTGCTCGTTAAAACAATTTTAGGCTTCCTAACCACAATGAATTGTGGTTCCTCCTTCTTCTTAACCTCTGTAAGAAGTTCCTTCCCACTCATGAGAAGTACAGTGTTGCTTACTTCAAGTTTTACTTCCTTATCTTTGATTGGAAGCAACATGTGAGTTCTCCCATTTTTCTCTAGGGTGTATGTGTTCTTCCTCCCATCATGAATCACATTCCTGTCATACTGCCACGATATACCCAACAATAGGTGACAAACATCCATAGGAATAACATCACAGAGTATTTCATCTTTATATCCTCCTATTTTAAACTCAACTAAACATTGTTTAGTGACATTTACCTGATGTCCTTTTTGTAACCATGAAACTCTATATGGGCTTGGATGTTCAATCGTCTCCAGCTCCAACTTTTCTACCATCTCCGTAGAAACGAGATTATCGATACTACCACTATCCACAATGACCTTGCATACCTTGTCTTTGGTCTTACAAGCAGTTCGAAAACGTCTGTTCCTCTGGACTAGTCCCTATGTTTCCTTCTCTGGATTCAAGAGAACTTTTCACATCATCAGTGAGCTTCCGCCCTCAACATCCTCTGCCTCAACATTCCGCCTTTGTGCTTCGGCAATGTGAGTCTCACCACCTTCTTTCTTCTTATCTGGACATTCATAAGACTTGTGTCCAATTTTTCCACATGTGAAGCATTTTATTACTCCACCTCTGCCTCTTCCTCTACCTCTAGTACAAGGAAAAGTGTTGTTATCAGCATACTATCCTCTCTGTTCAGCATACTTCCCTCTCTGTGAGCTTCCACCTCTCTCAGTCTGAGGTTGAGGTTTCTTCCATTCTTCCTTAGGCTTCTAGTTCCTATCCTGGGCAACTGATTTGCCTCTAGGCTGACTTCTGCCTCGACCTCTTTGACCTTGCTTTAGGCTCAGCTTCTCTTCATCCTTTAGAGCCATCTGATAAGCATCTTCCACCGTTCGGATGGTCATCATGCTCATCTCATCTTGAATTTCATATCTCAGACCATTCATATACCTAACAACTTTTTCATCATCGTTTTCCTGATGACCTGCCCTGATGTTCAGCCTGTAGAACTCTTCAGTGTACTCCTTCACTAACATCATCTTCTGTCTCAAATTCTGCATTCTTCGAAACAAAGTAATTTGGTAATCCCTGGGAATAAATTTCCCCTTCTTCTTTGCAACCATCCTATCCCAACTCTTGATCTTCTGCTTGCCTTTGTAGCGTTTTTCAGCTTGTAGTTCATCCCACCACAATGTTGCATGTCCTTTAAGTCTTGTGACAACATGTTTGACCTTTTTTTCTTCTTCGACATATTCATAGTCAAAATATGTGTCCAGAGCTCTAATCCAGTCTAGAAGCTCTTTAGCATCCAGGTTTCCTTCATATACTGGAATATCCATTTTTTCCCTAGAACTCATCCTTGCAACAACGCTAATCAGGCTTTCATTTGCTGCATCTTCTGTTGTAACTTCTTCTTCTTCATGTCTAGCTTCATCTTCACTCTCAGATTCATTGACATCTCCAACACCAGTTGTGCGCCTCTGTTTTATTTCCACGTCCATGAGTCTGGCGCGTAGGTCATGTATATCTCTTTCCACGATTAGATTTTGTACCTACCTACCCCTTTCTCTTGACATTTCCCTTTCCTCTAGTGGATCGGGTGTTTGTTTGTCTCTTCTCCTCGGCGGCATGACTATAAAATTCCTCTTTTCCTTGCTACAGAAAGAAAAGAAATCTTTATGGGCTCTGATACCAAACTTGGCGCAGAACTCCCAACCCGCAGGTCGGAAATCCGCCTAGGATCTTTTCCTCCTCTAGCCCAAAGAGCTCGACTGGACCTTCTATTCCCCTTTTAGGAAATCTGCACCCACAACAAACCTTGAGGAATCTTCCCTTATACTTTGGGAGTTCGGACTTCGCGATTTCCCGAATCCTGTGGTCAAGCATCCTATCCTTTCGTCCCTGAAATGTCGAAAACAGTCAACACTTGAATTTCCACTTTCTCTTTTTGTCTTTCACGTTAATGCGATTTCGGGAGTTGCGATGTCATGCAACTCTTCCCCTCAACTTCCGAAATCCCGATTCTCAATTTGCCGAAATTCTGAGGTTCCGTCACCAAAAGAAATCAACGACTGTGATTCCCCTCTCGATCCAACGGTCAGCGCAATTTCGCGTACCAAGAGTTTGAGATACCAAAGATCAAACTCTCTGTCTTCTCCACCTTCCGATCTCCAAAGTCCCGAAATACCGAAAATGGTACACACGTCTCCTCGGGCTGTACCTTCCTCCTGATGTGAGCTTCTGCCACCTGTCACCTCCTCTGGCTTTCAGAGTTTTTAACTACCCTTTATCAATTCTTATCCGTTTCGGGGTTTCGGGTATCAGGAGTCTGAGACTCTCGATCCCAAAATCTTATATCAACACAAACCCTGAATTCCCGAATCCCAATTTGCTGAAAAGATGATGCGCTCGCAAAGGTTGACCTTTCAACTGCTCCTCATTCCATCGGGATTTCGGACTTCGCGATTTCGCGAATCCTAATTACAAGACTCTTGACTTTCGGATCTACGAAACCTGAAATGTCGAATTCCAACATGGTTCCCGGTGCTGGATCCACAACAAAACTTTCCACCTTTTCAGGACTTCGCACTTCGCGATTTCGTGAATCTTGATGCAAGGTTTTCGGTCCTCCAACCCACGAAACCCCGAAATGGAAATTCACGAGTAAATCCAATGAGCCTCGTTGGCTTGGATCAACGACCCTATCTCTTCTGAGCTTACGCTTTGGAAAATACTCGTCGTAACTCCCCTGCTCCTCTGCGAGATCTGACGGCTTCAGGGACTTCATGAATTCTCCACAGAGAATTTCGACCGACCGATTCCTCCTTGACAACTCCTGCGAAATGAACAAGCATTCCCTCAGGGAAGTTTTCCACCTTCAAAACGACGTTGGTGCGCCTCCTTTCAACACTTCAAGGCACTAGCCCTCTTGAGCTTCTCTTCGACAACTTCGAAGACTCTATATCTTCTAATCTTTCTCCATAACTCGAGTCTATAAGAAGACTCCTGCATGCACTCCTTGCGGCAATCCTTCAATACTTCCAAGTATTGAGATCTTTGACTCTGCGGGCTCCTTGCAACAACAGTCTTTCAACAATTCCCTCAGGTTACAAACCCTGAAACTCTACTCGC
Source organism: Picea glauca (assembly GCA_000966675.3). Classification (NCBI taxonomy): domain Eukaryota; kingdom Viridiplantae; phylum Streptophyta; class Pinopsida; order Pinales; family Pinaceae; genus Picea; species Picea glauca. The sequence goes on along the minus strand of JZKD02S2238566.1, from coordinate 314,055 downwards.
CTGCGCACGCCTTGCACAGCTCCTATGCTTAACTTGCACTTTTGCGAGAATGAGAACAATGTTATACCTACTGAGTTCTCAGAGATAAAACCTCTGAACCCTTGTCAATGCACTCCTTGCGGACAAACTCCACTGCACTCCTTGTAGGAATTTTACTCACTCAGGCTGAGAATCAATTGAAATTTATTCCTTACTCTCTCTGTCTCTCTCAGATTTCAGACATTTAACAAGAAATCATTCATGTACAACATAAAGCAAATGTACAACAGAAAGAGTAAAGCAACTATAAGCATAACATACAACATGTATACACAGAAAGTATTAGAACACCATGAGTCTGAATCAAAGCTTCATATATTAATCTCAGAACTTCTGTACATGGGTTCTTCTACACAACTTTCTACTCTTCTCCTCTATGCTCTATGCTCTTCTCATTGTCATAATAATGTTACAACTATACAATGAGGGTGTCTATATCCCGTTTCCCTCTTACGCTCTAAACTGTCTAATCTAGAATTAAATTCTATCTACCTACATTAACTTATGCATAAATGCCTCTATCTACTTCAGATGAAAATGGGACGCTCAAGGTCTGATTACAATGCTCCACCATAAATGTGAGTACGCCCCTATTTAACTATTCCATTAATTATTTGCGCATTCAAACTTCAAAACATTTCAACAAGAAATGTGTTGGCGCTTGTCCAGCTGTCTTCCACCTCCGCGCGTGCTTGCTACTCACGATGCTCCTGCATCAAGGTTTTAGAAACATGAATAGTAATATTTACATAAAGTTTCATCTCATGCTATTTTATTAATATAATTTAGTTATTAAACAAACAAATGATGAAAATCCATTGATCTTGAATTTAATCAATTAATTGCAACTTTCCCTATCTTTTGTTGTGCGTGTTTTACTTTAGATCTTTGAAACTGTATCTACTTGACTGCAAGCGAGTGATTCACAACTATGTAGCATTTTATAATTGGAAGGAATATTACACACACATTTTTAAAATAAAGTATGGAAATTTACAAATAGTATATGGTACAACATTATATACATGTTATAAGCCATCGATAATAACATAAAGCAATATGTCACTATTGATTACCATTTTCTATTATCGTGAAAGATTCTTGCTCTATGTGCCATGTAGCCTTACCTTCATCACCAAAGGGTCGTGGCATTATCAATTTCAAACCCATGGGAGTACCAAAACAAACCTTTAGTTTTGTTCTAATTCCCCTCCTACTTCATTCTCTCTGGCTCACACAGCCAACAGACCCAGGAGAGCATTGGTTGTATTCTTTGTTGGGATTGAGAAGACTGTGGTCATAGGCCTCACTGTCAATTTAGGCTATGGGACAAACATGTTCATGAGGTGCCTAACAATCATCTTTGGAAAAGCTGTAGAGTCCATAGGGAATAATTTTGACTTCAATATGTTCATAAGAAACACTGTCATGGTGATATGATTGGACAACTACCTCTCCCTAGATAGACATGGAAGGAAGGAGAAAGGTGTAACGTCCCTTAACCCTAAGACTAATAGCTTTGATATCATATGGGAGTAGGTCAAGGACTTCAAGGATGGGAAACTAGTCATGAAGCCCATCTATGTGGTTGAATTTACTATCACCTTTGAATTTGAAGCTTAACCAATGGTATAAAATGTTTTTAAGCACCTTCATTATGTAACCATAATATCTTACCTTTCTTTATTAAGAACACATTTTTTCACATTCTTTAGCAGGTGTAACTCTAATAATATTGACCTTCCTATTTGAGAAATATTTTGGATTGAGGTATCATTGCAATTGCACTTTCATAGTTTTGTAATCTTGGGATAGGTAGAGTTGGACCTTAAACAAACTGAATTGGGTGTTTGATTCTCAACACCGAGGAAGGATAGTTACAACTCATAACTTCAACCAGGTGCAGTTAAGGAAGGAAGGGGGGTTACAACTTGAAAACAACATGAACTACGGTACTTGCATTCATTGCAACTACGCCATCAAGACTAATATCACTCACATAAATAATCAAATTGAGAAGACTGACACTTTCAAGGTACATATCACATCTTTAGTTTTTATGATGTTGTACGTAGCATCTTTAATTTTTGTAGTGTCCTAGAGGAAGCCATTGAACACTTCCAACTTTGACATGAGCTTCCATGCCAAGGATTCCGATAGTTCTTGCATAAGGCATATACAATGTATATGAAGGATGACCATATTTCTAAAATTATATGGTGCCAACAATATGTGGACAAATTTCCTTTTCATGTTGAGTGCCATACACACAAATAAAAGACGATGCAAAGAAAACACCAATTGTACGTGGAGCATGGATAATATAATGGATGATTCCATATTCCAGACATAGATAATAAAATTGATGATTCCAAACATTAGGTAATAAAAGAGTTAAGGAAAAAATGCACCTATTAATGTAATGTAGTATGTACCATTACTTTCATTGATTGCCTCTAGCATTAAGTGTTTCACAATTTCTATTCTTTCCTATTCCTCAAACATAGGAAATGATATGTCTAATTTAGCCTCTCCTTGGGATGAGGCTAAATAAGACTCATAAGATTTCATTGGTTGAGATAAAGTTCATATATATCCACAAGTAAACAACTTTGGGAAACTTTGTGGAAATGGTTAATATATGTTTAAATTTGCATACAAGGTGATAGAAAAAATGACAATCTATTTACTATAGTCCATATAGCCTAAAAGGCGGGGACTAATAAGAAAAACTAATATTATTTAGAGAAATTTTGAGAGTGATTTCATTGATGTTTGGATATTCTTATAAAGAGGAGATCTTGTGAAAATTTGCAATTATTTCACTTGATTAATATTAATCAAGTTCAACTCATAGCGTGATCTCGTGGTTATTTTGGATAAATATAAATTATTTCTTGTAGCATTTAATTGCAATTAATTGAGGAGATTAATCATCTAGTAATTTCCAATAATAAATTTACACTTTCGAGTGTAAATTAATGTGTTCTAAGCATTATTTAGTTTCCACAATGTTTCCTTCCTGACTATATGGTTTTTGAACGAGTTAGAGATTGACTAAGTATGTGATATAGCAATCACAATAAGGAGAAGTTTATCTAAAGATTTGTCTAAAAATATTGGATGTGTAAATTTGGTTGATGTATGATGAAACACGAGGTTCCAATCATAATCACATAGAAAAAACACTCGCAACAAACCACAAAACTGTAAATGGATTAATTTGAACAAACATGTCCCACACAGTTTGATATAAAATTAAAAATAGAACAAAGACATTCTACAACAATGTTTGCTAACTTTATTGAAATCAATGGAAAATTCTCTCGGTCCTTATTACATTCACAAAACATATGCACCGGTCTTTTGACCACAGAACACCATTACAAGTTATAGAAGACTAAACAATGAAGTGCCAAAGGCCCTTTGCTAAATTACAATCCTCATATTTATGCTTGAGGAGACAACTATTCAAATCCAAAGGATTTTCATTTCCTTGGATAACTCAAACATTTTTACAATTAATAAGTGGATAATAATTGACTTTTTAGCTTCCAAATACAATCGTTTTGGAGTTTGAATATTCAAAATCAAATTTGAAAAATAAAGACGTAGAATATTTTTTTTTCATTTTCTGTCATGTCCTATAATTAAATTATTTAGACCCTTAAACTCAACATGTTTTAATGAAATTTGGAGGGTATATAGATCAATATTAGCTCTACATCCTGTAAAATTCCAGACCCTAATTCCAAATATTGGTTATGTGCAAGACAAAATATTGAACCCTTATTTCTGGAAATTTATGTGCACAACTTCTAAACATGACATGGATTGGGAAATGCACTTAAACTCAATAATGTTTAATGAAATTTGGTGATTAGATATATGAATGCATCCTCTACAACATATTCAAATTTTATACCTTAACTAGTCCAAATTATGAGAGCATTCTAGTCAAAATATTAGGCCTCTATTAGTAAATAAATAAAATATATAAAGCATTATGCACTAGGTTTGGACACCTGTGCAACATCAACTTTTGTTGAAAATTAGTGAGCATGTACAAATATGTTTCTTTGATATCATATCCAAATTTTATATCTTGATTCCAAAAAATGAACACACAAAGACAAAAAAAAATCTAGGCCATTGTCTGCATAGAAATGAATTATGGAATTCACTGTGAGTTGGTCCTAGACTTGGGCGCATGGTTTAAACTCCATATTTTCTTCTAAAATTTGATGTGAAGGTATAATACTATATCCTATACAACATATCCAAAAATTTAGAATCTAATTCCAAAATATGTGTGTGCATCGATGAAAATTCCAAACCATTGTCATTGCTGAATAAATGAAAAACTGGAAATAAAACACAAAACTAAAAGTAGATGTTTTGGGGTGTGGAAGATTGTGAAATCCCTAGGGATGCTCCTATATCAGACTCCCATGGTTGGAAAATTTTGAGCATCTTGCTCAAAATGTAGGAGAACAAAATTTATAAACTTGATATTCTCCTCTACTAATCTTTGATGCTAACATCCACAACACTT
>JZKD02S2238566.1:283799-298303 GCA_000966675.3 Picea glauca | reverse complement strand
TACGTAAAACACATAAAATATTTGTTAAGTTTTATGGGGGCTCATTACTCAAACTAATGGCATATACCTCGGGGTTAAAGACGGGGCATATATCAAGGATTTTTAAACAAGCCGCGCAGTGGAGTTAAGGGCACTGGTTCGGCTAGAAGAGGTAACTGTTCCGTCAAAGAACAACCATTGACTGCAGTGAAAGCCATCGCGTGCGAAATGATAGCAAGAGGACACTGACACATTAAGAACTCTGGACGACAGCAAAGATTTTATGTTACTGCTGGTCGTTAAATTGAAGTCACGGAAACCGTTCAAGCAGGTGTCCTGGTTCGTCAATGCCACGCTGAGCCAAGTCGGGATGTCTTTCTTGACAGAATCTTTGCCCAAGCAAACGTTAAGCCGGTCCATCGTATCTTGAAAAAGATGGACACAATCTTGCCATGCCCCGCGTTCTTTTATGAACCGCCGCCGGCTCGGCAATAAGACTTTGGTTTTAATAGCTAATGAAATCTTGCCAAAACTTTTTTTAAATAATTGAAATAAATAAAAAAATCCATTGCTAAGATATGACATTGGAAAACAATACAAATATTTGGTCAACGCATGGATTAATATATGGTCAACAATGAACTCATCACTATATACCCACCTATCGGCAGGTATAATAACACTAAAGTCCACATCCAAGATGATTACTTGATCCAAAGAAAAAGACAACACAACACACAATGGATGCGTGTAGATAAATAAAAAAGCAACCTCATGGAGAACCACGGATGTAATGTCTCTTTTTGTACACATTTTGTTGTGCATTCACATCAATGTCATCAACTTATGTGAAACGTCACAACTTCACACAAATAATGAGTCTTGTCATGTCCATTAATTAAAAAGTGACTTTATAATGCTCAATGCTTCAAAATGACAAGGTAAATACTTTAAACTTAAACATGGCATATTAACACCATGTAGGATGTAGGATGAACATTGTAATGGGAAACTTTGATATGTTGTAGTTCATGTAGTTTTGGCATTGTGATTCTTTAGCATATCAATGTATGAAGTTCAATAGTTATAAATTTTTTTTTTTAATCAATTTAGGAAATTTAATAGATATTTTTTTTCAATTTTTTTTTCTTTTCTCAAAATTTATATAATTATATCCGATTTAAAAAAATGAAAAATTAATGAAGTCAGTCCAATAATTACGATACCTCATCTCCCTTAAGATTTGTTTCTCCTCTTAAATGCTATATAATTATGTAAAATTTTAAAATATGATCATTGGATAAATGAGGTAATTTCTTTTCCTATAACAAAATTATAAGTTACCAATCATGAGATCATAAACATGTTAATGGTTGACAGTAAGTTGGAAGATTTATAAATATTCTTAGATGTAGTATTCTAATGTTGCAACAAACTTCTTTTCACTAGTCAAAATCCAATAATACAAAAAATTAGTTTCTCATCAATTGGGAACTTTGATCGAATTTGCAATGATCTAGATAAACTTAGAATTGGTCAAACTCTCCTTAAGGACATCATTCTTTCATACACGAAACTTGAATCATGATAAAACGTTAATTATACCTGATTTTTTAAACAAAATTTTAACATATTTTACTATAAAATTAGCTTACTCCTTATTAAATTAATTCTTTACAAATTACAAATTTTCAATTATAAAAATGTACCCAAAAAAATACAATTTTTTTTTATAAATATTAAAATTTTAATCAAAATTATTCATATTTTTTTGTTTAATTTTATTAATAACATTATTGTTAATTTATTACCAAATTATATATAACCAACCAATGTACGAATTGTAAACTTCAATACCCTAAATTAATAATTAATATTCATAAATATCCATCCCTATTTTTTAAGAGAATTATTCTTTGAATGCATGCTATAACAAGTGTTGCATGGCAGCGTAGTCCCTGCCAAATAATAAACTAAGTTGTCATGTTGTATATGTCCATAAATTTGTTGTCTTTGTTAAAGGGCTAGTGGCCACAAAACTATGTCATTTATAAAGTCACACATGTGTTGGAATCTGTTGGAAACATGCTCAACAAAATTTTATATTTGAATCTGATACCCTATCACAAATTATTCTTCCATGTAAAATGTAAGGAGCGAAAGCTGCAGATGCTGCAATAGAGTAGCTTTTATTTAAATGGAAGTACTGGGAAGGGAAAAATAATAATTAATCATGCATTTTTAATTATGGATCAAAGAGCCTCTTAAATTCTTGTAGAAAGAGGTTCAATTCATCCATCAATAGTTGTACAGGAAAATGATTTAATTTAAAAAATAAAAAATAAAATAGAAAATTCAATAAAACAATATTAAACATTGAAAAACACCATAAATTTGCACTCAACGTGTTAACTAATATGTAGTCACGAAAATGATTTAAACTTTTTTTTAAGATTATAAAAATTTAATCAAACAATGTTAAACATTGTAAAAAACCATACATTTGTAAAATGTGGAACCTTTAAAGAAGTCCCTCAAATGAAAGTAAAATAGATATAACAGAAAATGGAAAATGTTTTTTAATTTTCTTGTAAAAAGAGAATTCACATGAATGGACCAAGAGATGCACACATTCATATATGTAAAGTAAATAAATAGAACTTGCTCACATCCATCATAGCAGGGCTAATGATATCTAATCACATAAAAATTAAAAGAAAATGCTCTGCTTGCACAAGAGAACTTTGACACTGTGATATATGGGCAGCTCGAAAAAGACAATGATACAAAAACCTCAAATATTTTATATTTATAAGCTGGGTTACAAAATACAATCGAGATTATTCAGAAAATAGCTTTCCTGGAATTTCTAAAAAAATATATAGTTCAGTACATATTCTCTTAAATTTAAATGCATTTGTCATAATGATTGGGATTGGGGCTCCTGCAGACCATAAAGAAAATATGTATAAGAATGAAGCTTGTAGAAAGAAGAAAGTGGGTGGTGGAAGACAACAAGACCTGGTAAGAAGAAAGAGAAAATTGCCAGTCCTCAGTTAAACCTTTCTATTTAAAGAGGTAGAGTAACTGGATGAAGAGATTGACAAAGACAAAAGAATGTGATCAGTATGAACTTACTATGATGGTATCTCATGCCTTGTCATTTTCTCGCTGATGTCCTTTTATGGCTTTCCTCGACAGTTATCGGAATTGTCTCAACCGTCCTTTTCCCTTCATTGGTAAGCTTGTCGACAACCTTTTTGAACCATTCCTCGATGTAGCTCCTCATGGGCACCACATTGATTTCATGTCGTATTTTTATATTGAAGAGTTCACTTTCCAAGTCCCTTAGATCAATAGAGATGTTGTGCAATGCTTCTTCAATATCTTGGTTTTTAATCGAATAATCAACTAGCCAGTTTTGCATGTCATCTTCACCATATTCAAGAATGCCATAGAAATTTTCAAATGACAACCCTTTAAAGATCTCAAATTGTTCATCAAATACTTGCTTGGTTAAAAACAACGAGTTGAATATCAATTTCGGGTCTTGGATTCATTAGTGCTTCCAGCTAGATATATCTCAGTTAGCTTCTTGAATAGTTTGTCTCTTTTAGATATGGCCTGGCTACATGCTTGAACGATACCATTAAGGTTTTTTACCTTTTCTTTCTAGCATGTGTTCAGTTGGTTTATTAGATCCCGGGAAGGGAGATCCTCCTCTCTTCTTCTCAATTTCGTCATACTAGTATTTAACACCAAATGGTACAACTGCATCGAGGTAGAAACCTTTCTCGTTTTTCAAATCTGCTTGCAGATATTCTTGAAAACCATGCACTCTTGTTCCAAAAGAGACCATACTCTTTGACATCTCCCAAGACTCTGTTATTAATTCCATTCTTCTCTTTATATTCTTTTCCACATATCCTCGAGCTGATGTGAGAAGGCTTGCTGATCCTTTTAACTTTTCCACATGTGTGTTAGGCCCGATCATTGCTAAAGGACTAGCCAACATTGGAAGGGGCATTAGATCTCTCTCCAATTATTTGATTCACTCCTTTAACCTGACATTCTCTGCTTCAAGGTCATTAATATATTTTTCTAGAGCATCTCTAGTTGCTCAATGTATCTAGGAGATCTGGGAAGGCCACATGTTCCGTAGGTTAATCTCTGAACGAGATTTCCCCTTCTTATTCTTTACAACTCTTTTTTCAATAATCAATTTTTTGGATTCGCTGTAAAAAAAAACGCTCTATAATGCAAAAGACTATTCTTCATCGAAGGTCTTGGTCCCCATTATTTCCATCTGAGGGTTATGTGGAGAAGTTCTCTCTAGTTGGTCGTCGTTGGGGAACACTTTCTCAATGTCAATTTCTAGTTCCATATCTTCGAGGGAGAGATCATGGATATCACTTTCTCCCCTTGGTCACTCCTCTTCTTGCATAATGTTTTTTCGTTTCTTGCTCATGGGAAGTTTATGAGAAATTTCAATTTTTTCGGAGGGAGGGTTCTTATCTCCTCCTCTGCTTGAAGAACTTTGTGTGACTTTCTTACTTGGGTAGGTTGTTGGAGCGCTTCTTCGAGATGTTGTAGTATTGGGTGTCTCAATCGAGGATTGAGCACTTTTCTCACCCATACCTTTTCATCTTTTCTTGTACGACTCACTGGTGTTGGGTATTGTCTCTAGGTCATTGGTGTCATGAGCAGGACTACCTGGCACGTTATATTCATCTTCATTCAGGATAGCGTTAATGAAAGAATTGTTGAAACCGACAGCCAATAGGTGTTCTACAAAAATATCATTAGGGTCGAACCCTTTTACTTTTTCAACATATTTGAAAATTAAGGTTGTGGAAGTGGCCCGAGAATTCGTCAATCTTGTTCATATTTTTGAATATGAAATCCTTGACTTTCCAAGGCAGAGGCATGAATTTCTTTTTTCTCTTTTCATGGAAAAAATGCAACCAATAGGTGTACTGCCTTGCTATCTCAGCATAAAACATTGTATCAAATATGTCACATGGAAGGAAGGAAAGATGTTCTTTGGATCCAAAAATCCTTATAACATTATAGTTCTCCATTTGTTCTAGTGTCCCCTTCCTATCCAGAAAATTGCTTGCCTGGTCAGACATCCGAGGAAAATATTTTCCAAATATCAACCCTTTAAAAACTGAGACAAAATCATTAAAGACTTCATAAAAATGTTGGGAGGCCTTGTGTCTCCATAATGTCTGGTACCAGAAGGCTACTGGGTCAAATTCATAGTTTACCTTCTTACACAAGAGATAATCCAGGGAATGGACAACAATGCACTATCGTGAAAATTAAATAATATGACATAAATAATTTCTTATTCCTTTTGTATTGTGATAATTGGGAAGAAATTTCAATGGAAATCAACTTGCACCAATCAAAGATGGCTTGTTCCTTCACTGTAAAATATTAAATATACAGAATCATCCGAGAGATGTTGGATGTACTTTCTTGTCCCGTTATCCTCGTGAAAATCCATGCAATTTCCTGGAAAGGGTTTTTGAGTGCACTAACTTGTAATCTGGTGATGTCCTCGGGGACGACCACTGGGTCCTCTAAGAATTCTGGTAAGAGGTCCAATACATTATCATGCTTCTTTAAGAACTCCATGCAATCCTTGCCCTTGAAAGTAATTGTTGGCTCGGGAAGTCTTAACATCTTTCAAAATACTTGAGACAATAGGGAGACTCGGGAATGGTCCCACAACTGGATAATCCGTTGGTTCGAAATATAATTCTCGGCGCACCAGGTGACCAACTCCTTACAGTAAAAAAATTTGGGGACACAACCTTCTCGCGCAATTCCAGACATCCAGATAAATTCCTTCTGGGAAGAAGGGGATGAGTAGTAGTAATAAGCTCTGGACCACTGAAAACTTTGGTCCTCGCGCCCAAAAATATTCAACGTATCTCCATAGAAATGTTGTCAAGTTGCAAACATAAGGTGATGGGAACATTCCTTTGCTCCTGATAGTATTTAAAATGAACGTTGGAGGATGATAATATAATCTCTCGTAAATCTTGGTTTAATGCATTTTAATGGGAGATGTCCTCGACCTTTTAGCTTATTAATGCTAATATTTTCTAACCTATGTGGTGAATTGTCACTAATAAAATCATGATTAATGTGCATTGGGAAGGGCACAAAGGTGGCAGAGATGGACGGGAGCGAAAAATCCTTTGAAACATTTGTGAACCTGGGAATCCGAGACCCCGTGAATATGTGACAACGGGAGGTGAAGAATTGACTAAGTATGGAAATGTAGGGCATAATGCCTTAAAAAAACTAAAATAACCAACAATTTTTCCCAATTCAAGATCCACACAGAAAACAATTCAGATCCCATAATATTCACCTCTTCCAATTCGATAATAGGGAGGTTGATTTGGTAGATTGAACTATCAGTCAGTTCAGGCGACTGGGGTGCATTTGGGGTGCCTGTGATAAAAGATAATGCTTTGATGAAGATTTGTTTGTATTACAACCTGTGACAATAATTGTGTCCTGATAGTATTTAAAATGAACCCTAGAGGATGATAATATAATCTATCGTAAATCTTGGTTTAATGTGTTTTAATGGGATATGTCCTAGAGCTTTTCGCTTATTAATGCCAATCTTTTCGAATCTGTGTGGTGAGTTTTCACTAATAAAATCATAATTAGTGTGCATTGGGAATGGCGTGAAGGTGGCGGGGATGGATGGGAGTGATAAATTCTTTGAAACTTTTTTGAATCCGGGAGTCTGTAAACCCGCAAATCTGTGACAACAGGAGGTGAAGAATCGACTAAGTATGGAAAGGCGAGGCGGTCAGACGGACTCATCGTAGGTAGAGTGAAGCTTGCGAGTTTGAGGAGTCTGGGGTCAAATTGTAGATCATAGAAGTTTTGAGTGAAAGATGTATATCACAAAACACGGGGCATTAGAGTTCGATAGCTCCAACCCGAGAACCTGTGGTCATAAAATTGGCTAAGTATGGAAAGGAATGACGGCCAGTCGGACTCATGATGTGAGGATATAGATGGAGATGAGGATCTGCAAGTTCGCCATCCCGGGAACCCGTGATCATAGAAATACGACTAAGTATAGAACCAGAAAGGGATAATAGAGGGGAAGAAGAAAAGGGAAAAATAGGTAAGTATAGAAGAGGGAAAAGAAAGGGAGAAAGGAACTTTATCCGTCACACAACAACACTTAGTATGATAATTATCAAGCAATAGAAAGACATTAACTATGGGAAAAACATTCTCACTTATGGAATATACTTGGAGCTCGACAAACTCAGGTTCAAGTTTAAAGAGAATTTGTTTATATTTATTTTAATATTATTCATATTATTTTATTTTAATAGTATTTTTTGTGGCCCAAATGTAAACCATGTTCCAATTTGAAGGGTGTTTTCGGCTCGTAAATTTTTCTCAAACCCATAAGCAATAGACAAAATATATGACTTAACATTTTTATATGCAAGCATATTCTCAAATATGACAAACTCTAATATATGAACAATATTAAATAGGGACACGACGTCAACACCTTTGTAGATAACAATGGGCTAGCATAATGTTGCATTCTTACTGTGATAATTCCTTAAAAAAACTAAAATAAAAAAACAATTTTTTCCAATTCAAGATCCACACAAAAAAAAATCAGATCCCATAATATTCACCTCTGCCAATTCGATAATAGGGAGGTTGATTTGGTAGATAAAACTATCGGTCAATTCAGGCGACTTGGGTGCACCTGGGGTACCTATGAGAAAAACTAATGCTTTGATGAATATTTTTTTGTATTGCAACCTGTGACAGTAATTGTGTTCCGTAAATATTGGTTTAATGTGTTTTAATGGGAGATGTCCTCGAGATTTTCTCTTATTAATGCTAATCTTTTTGAACTTGAGTGGTGAGTTTTCACTAATAAAAGCATAATTAATGTGCATGGGAAGGATGTGAAGGTGGAGGGGATGGACGGGAGCGAAAAATGCTTTGAAACTTTTGTGAACCTGGCAGCCCGTGAACCGTGAATCTGTGACAACATGAGGTGAAGAATTGACTAAGTATGGAAAGGCAGGGTAGTCAGACGAACTCATCGTAGGTAGATTGAATCTTGTGAGTTTGAGGACTCTGGGGTCAAATTGTAGATCACAGAAGTTTTGGGTGCAAGATGTATATCACGGAACACGGGGCATGAGAGTTCGATAGCTCCAACCTGGGAAACTGCAATCATAAAATTGGATAAGTATGGAAAGGAATGACGGTCGGTTGGACTTGTGATGTGAGGATATAGATGGATATGAGGATCTATCAGTCCACCAACTCAGGAACCCACGACCATAGAAATGCGACTAAGTATAGAACCATAAAGGGATAATAGAGGGGAAGAAGAAGAGGGAAAAACGGGTAAGTATAAAAGAGGGAAAGGAAAGGGAGAAAATAAATTTATCCCTTACACAACAACACTTAGTCTAATAATTATGGAGTGATAGAAACACATTAACTATGGGGAAAACATTCTCAGCTTTGAAATATACTTGGAGCTTGACAAACTCTGGTTCAAGTTCAGAGAGATTTTGTTTATATTTATTTCAATATTATTCATATTATTTTATTTTAATAGTATTTTTGTGGCCCAAATATAAACCATGTTCCAATTTGAAGGGTGTTTTCGGCTCGTAAATTTTTCTCAAACCCATAAGCAATAGACAAAATATATGACTTAACATTTTTATATGCAAGCATATTCTCAAATATGACAAGCTCTAATATATGCACAATATTAAATAGGGACATGACGTCAACACCTTTGTAGATAACAATGGGCTAGCATAATGTTGCATTCTTACTGTGATAATGCCTTAAAAAAACGAAAATAACCAATAATTTTTACCAATTCAAGATCCACATAAAAAAAATTCAGATCCCATAATATTCACCTCTGCCAATTCGATAATAGGGAGGTTGATTTGGTAGATCAAACTATCGGTCAGTTCAGGCAACTGGGGGGCTCCTGAGGTGCCTGTGAGAAAAGGTAATGCTTTGATGAAGATTTGTTTGTATTGCAACCTGTCACAATAATTGTGTTTTTGATACATTGTTTAATGTGTTGAAACATTATTTTAAGTATTAAACTTCTTGCACCAGATTATTCATTGAATGGTTTGTTGTTTCCCTCCATTCTTTACCTTTATTATGTCACTTATCTAACATTGGTGTAATAGTAGGAAAGGATAACCCTCATCCATATCATATTTCCAATCTCGCCATGCTCTTTCCTTCGTGAACCAACCCTCTAACCGATCAACAAATTGAAAAGAACGAGCATTCTAAACTTGTGGTGGCCTAGCTATGCCCTTTAGCATCCAAGGGTGGACTTTAGGACCAACATCAACTATGAAGTTGTTTACAAAGATCTATAGGAAATTCAATCAAGGAATAGAGAAAGTGAGTCATACCTATAGTTTCGAGGATGTGTTTGTGTAAGAGAAGAATCGAAAAGCTAAAGAGAAATCAATGGAGGGTTGTTGAAATAAAGTTATTGTATTGTCAATTTGAGTGTAAGTATAACAATGTCAAACTTGAAATTTATTTTTGTGTGATTGATAACCTATTTCCATTTGACTTCAGCTAGCATATATCTTTTTTTTGTTTTTCAAAATATTTCCAAAAAAGAATTCTGGTAATTTCATTAATCAAGCAAAACTAGTTAAATGAAGTACATATTACATTTTCTCCACAAAGTCTGCATTAAAAGGAAACGCAGGTCCTGTATATTATTTAAGATCATAGAAAAAGTGCTAAGATATTGAATCTATTATCCAGTCATAATCCAAAAACCAGGCCCATGAGAACATTGAACTACAACACCAAAGCACATGATCAAAATTTTAGCAAACACAACACAAGCAAAAATCAACAATAAATGGGCATTGTATCCCTTTTATAACCAGAATCTCAAATGGGAACCAACAAATTTGTTGATTGCTATATTAGTATGAACCAAGATCACTATGAACATTTGTTTTTGATATTACTATGAACCAATATCACGTTGACCTAACAATGTTCCCACATTACTAGTTCTGGAAAAAATTGTCAGCGTTTAACTTAATGGACTTTGAACAATACAAAATTTGAAATATTATTGAAAATTCCCGATGGCTCTGTTTAGAAGAGCAATCCATTTTGACATCTCAAATGATTGACCTAATTTATTCACAATTGGGTAATTTGCATGAGGTTTTTCCTCATGATTTTCATTCTTGGACTCAACAATCTTATGCGTGTCCAGTTCACTTTGCCATGGTAGTGGAAAAAATTATTCATACCTTGATTGGGTAACATGGATAAAAACATATCACACTGTTTCGTTTCTTGTCAATGCATGATATGCATTTTGGTTTTTGGGGGTTCAGTCGATATGCAATATGGCATTGTCCTCATTTAAGGTAAATTTGCTATGGACGCGAAAGTCACGTAGCATGTAGATAGTCTTTGCCTTTTTTTGCAGGCATATTTCATATGGAAATTTTGTCAACTCGATAAGCACATCTTGTAATACAGGTTGTCTAACTGTAAAGTGTACAATTGTGTTGCTGAGGGTTTGGATGAAAACGTTAACGCAATGACTATATATGTAAGGGAATTTTGCACCACATCGTAGACAATCAATTGTGCCATCATTTATGAACGTAGAGGCAGAAGCAAGAGAATTGCAATTGGCATATACAAGCTCGAAGGGTGTCGAGTAGGAATTTGCTACAACCAGAACACCCTCAACCTGCACACATGAACATAGTAGTTAATATATTGAACAATATAATATATATGTGTACAAAAAAAAACTTGCACAAAGTTGTTGAAGGCATTTTTTTTTTTTTTTTGTGTAAATCGTTCCTGGAGATGTATATGTATACGTACAACAGTTGTGGAGCTACTTAGTTTCTTGAGATCCTGTACTATGTCTGTTCACAATTTTGTTACAGATTTTCCTTGGGGTTTGCGAAAGATCCTTTCTTTAACATCTCTTTTCTTCGTTATATTTTTGAACATCATAATTGGAAATTTCCCTTTATGCAATTGTTGTTCCATTGAGGAAAATAAATCTGCATACGTGTCAAACAATTGTAGCTGCACCATGGAATAGTTTAATAGTTATCTAAGATGTCTGAGATATATGATCATGTCAAAGCAAAGGACAAAAAAAAAAAAAAGGTATGGAGAAAATACCATTGCCTTGTCGTTGTCCGAGTTTCCATCTTTTATATGCAGAATATGTTGCAAGCCAACTTTTCTTGAAAATGTGACAATTTCATCAATGGTTCCAATTGGGTAAATGTCATTGTTCTCTGCAAATTGGTTGACTGTTGTGTCCAGTACGAAATGATATTCTGAGAAAACTGCGGGAAATTTTTCGACAACACTTGTTTCATTAAGAAATATAATTCTATCACGATTCCCATGGTCATATATTGTTTTCAGTAATATATTGAAATTTGTAATGGATATCCCATTACCTTGCAACATCTTCTCTACATGTTTCTGGACAAGTTGTGTAGGGATAACCAGTGTAACTTCCATGATGGCTTCATTGTCTGCCATGTCTACACGCATAATGCATCTACTTTTGTTTTCCTTGTCTAAGTAGGTGTTATACATGACCATTATGCCTCCGATGAACAATTTTCTAGTTCTGCGGATTTTCAAGCCTTCTATTGATAGTATATTGGGTGGTATAAGTTTAGAACTGGTGACATTTTTTTTGAACAAGAAAAGCAATGTGAATGGCAGTATGTATATATATCATTTTTTTTCCATCAATGTACAATTAGATGCACAATTTGGATAAAGTATGCAGGTTAGAGTTTTGTAACCATACCTCTTAGTCTTTGGACCTTGCACTATGTTGGGTGTTTCACTTTTACTTGTCGATATCTCATGTGAACTAAAAAACATGTGTTGTAAATGACATAAACATATTTACCATGGAACAATAGAGAAAATAACTGAGGATATTTGTTTCCAGAACATAGCAAGAGCACAATGTATGAATCTTTACCTTTGGCCGTGTCGTGTTGATGTTTGCAATGATTGACTAGTCATGCCAATGTCACTTGTCCAACTTTTTCTGATGCAAACATGTGTACATCGAACATGACAACAATTAAATATGCATATGCATTGTATATTGTTCATAATTGATATGGATGTACATTAAGCATGTGCATTGTGTTTGATTTAGTATAAATGTTGGTATACCTTTTAGAAGATTGCACTTCAGCTTCCTCAGTTGTGGCACATAAGACTTCATCCTCTTGTTCAACTAGTCTGGTTTTTTTTCAATGTAGCAATGCAAAGAATACAATGGACATGAAGCCAAGTTGTCATGTAGGAACACATGTAAAAAAGATTGAATACAATTTTATTTATTTCAATGTAGCAACACCGAAAGTATAATTGACATGAAGATAAGTTAATATATAGGAAGATATGTAGTATCTACATATAAAAAAAATGAGTTGCAAATTAATAGAATAAATATACACAAAATAAATGAAATACAAAGCAATGGAATATGGAATACGGGTAGAAGCATGCACTTTTGTATGTCTTCTTCTACATTTCTAGTTAAGAGTTTTTTGTCTTGTTTGGTTATTCTGTTTGTTTCAATGAAGGAAATTACAAAATACAATGAACATGAATGTAAGTTGGTATGTAAGGAAAAACAAGGAATATTTACATATAGTAAACTAGAATCAAATGAATAGAGTAACAGATAGTGTTAGAAGCATGTACCTTTGTTTTTCTTGATCCATGTCTATGTCTATATAGAATTCTTTAGGTCCAAAATCTATTACAAACCAGAAAAAAAACTAAGAAGTTGGATGATTCTAGCTGAATAATTTGGTTTTGTGCAACAAGTTAGCCATATATGCTTTGAGACGTAGAAATATGATTTTGTAATATTGTTGTAGGAAAATCTCCCCGCGGACAGGTAGATCACCTCTAAGGCTTGAGCTTAACCCTAGACAGAAAAATGCTTAACGTGGACACTGACTTCCTTTCAAATCTATCTAAGCCTAATGCATGAGAAGGAAGGATGACAACAGTACCTTTAAATCGACGTTTGTCCCTGCATGCTCCAAGTTGCACTTCAATCCTTTTACTCCTTGATGAGGTCTGTGGACAAAACAAGATACGGCCACTTCCTACTCTATTGACATTAGCTTGAAAACAGATCTATCAATAAATGATAAGTTCATGTGGTATCAGACACAAACTAGAAAGAAACAGGCCAAGCGTGTCATATTAATGAGAATGACGACATCAGTACTTACAATCGTAGATGCGAATGTGACAGCTTCGTCAAGTCCTCTTTGTCCAACCCTTGCCTGAAAGATCCACAACCTGGATAACAACAAATTCACCGATCATTTCTCTTTGGCTAACTGTCAGTTTCCTCCAAGATCATAAGTTTCATATGTTCAGTTCTTCCCCCTTTTTACCATCATAGAGCCTGTTTATATAGGTTGGGAAAGGCTTAACCTCTTGAGTTATGTTTAGAACCAGTTAGGAACCATCTCCTTGGATCAGGGATCTTTTGATGAAACCAAGAATTCGAGCACAACTKCCTTCTAATCTCGAATGATCTCCTCCTCATTCGACTCAACGGGCTAACAATTGACCCAGAATAGGGAGCGCTCCCCCAAAAGGGGTATCAGAGTGTTATAGCACTCCTGATGTGCCTTGGGAAAGCGCAAGCGCTCTTAAGGTGAGCAATGCTCCTCCAGAAGGGCTGAAAGGCGTTATAACGCTTCTGAATCATGGTAGAGGAGCGCCAGCGCTTCTCCAGCTGTATTAGAGGAGCGTTCCCCTTCCAAACCACTGTTTCAGGGCTTCTTTCAGGTGTTAAGAGTTCTTTGATTCCAATGGATCAATTCTTTCTCTTCAAATTAGTCATATGAGGTGTCATAAGTGCTTCCTTAGTGTCGTTATCACGACATTATGTACGAACATCATTTACGACACTAGTGGTCAACTTGCGACACTTGCAAAAGTTGTAGGGAAGATGCGACACTTACGATGATTGACAGGGACAATGCGATACTTAGCAATTTTGACGTGTAACAGAATGCCCCCCAAAGTATGAAGCCAGAAGATACGAACTGATGACTGAAATACTTTGCAGATGTTCAAACAAGGGTATGGACTCGGAGAACTTGACAAAAGCTGCACATCAACATCCAACAAATATCATGACATATTTCAAAACCCAAGGCAGGCATACCTATGCTTGGGTGATCAAGACTTGCAAGATATGGCCGCCATAGAATACACTGCGGATCCATAATCGTATTGGTAAAAAAGGGTATAGCCACCGAAGATACACTGTGGATCTATACTGTGATAACTCAGACTGATCGTAGCCACAAAGAATACACAGTGGATCTACGAGATGACAAGACATAGCCACGACCAATACAAAGTGGATCTATGTA
>JZKD02S2238566.1:255547-273252 GCA_000966675.3 Picea glauca | reverse complement strand
TCATTCGACTCAACGGGCTAACAATTGACCCAGAATAGGGAGCGCTCCCCCAAAAGGGGTATCAGAGCGTTATAGCACTCCTGATGTGCCTTGGGAAAGCGCCAGCACTCTTAAGGTGAGCAACGCTCCTCCAGAAAGGATGAAAGGCGTTATAACGCTTCTGAATCATGGTAGAGGAGCACCAGCGCTTCTCTAGATGTATTAGAGGAGCGTTCCCCTTCCAAACCACTGTTTCAGGGCTTCTTTCAGGTGTTAAGAGTTCTTTGATTCCAGTGGATCAGTTCTTGCTCTTCAAATTAGTCATATGAGGTGTCATAAGTGCTTCCTTAGTGTCGTTATCACAACATTATGTCCGAACATCATTTACGACACTAGTGGTCAACTTGCGACACTTGCGAAAGTTGTAGGGAAGATGCGACACTTACGATGATTGACAGGGACAATGCGATACTTAGCAATTTTGACGTGTAACAAATATGCTTGATGTATATTTCATAATTCAAGTACAATACAAATTGTATCGTGATCAGACTAGTATGTGTCTAAGATAAAGAGGTCGTGTTGTGAAATGGGCGCATTTAACCATACATAGTCAATAAGTGTGTTTTGTACAGGGTTTATCTTATCCAAAAGAAAGAGAAGACTGTAATTTCACATGTAGTTTTCCAATTCTTTTGTTCTAGCATTATTTTGTAGAATTTCAATATTGAAATCTTCTAGAATGAGAATGGTTTCATTCATATGTAAATGATGTAATGCATTTGAAACAACATTCAGTATGTTAGGCAGTGTTGCATGCATAGCGACATAGAGATTCAATATTGCAATTTCTGATTCATGGAAGATTACTCTTGTCAGCACCATCTCAACATTGTTTTCTTAGAAATGCATATGCTCCAAAATTGTTATAGGTTTTTTCACTAATATCATCACTCCATGTGTAATGTAACTTGATATGCAATTGTGATTTCGAAATTGCTTGTTTTGCATGCATAATGTCATGTATGTTTCTTGCAAACACAGAATATTGGATTGCATTGTGTCATAGTCATTGAGTATATCATCCATATGTGCATGTAGGTTGCATGTGTTAAGTGAGAGAATTGATACATATGAGTTTGTTTGTATGGATTGGTAATCATATTGTAGATGCCATTTTGCGCTACTCCTAAGGCATTGCATCTCAATATCAACTTTATGTTTGACTTTGAAGTTATCTTTTGTAAGAGCACTTAAAAAATATGAGTCTATGCTTTTGACACGAGACAACGTTGTGTACACAATTCCATGTATTCGAATTCCAGCAGGGTCAAACGCAACACTATCAAGTGTTATCCCTTGTGATATTTGGACTGTACGTGCACATGCAAGTTTAATTGGAAACTGTTTTCGAATCTTCATTTGACCTGTCTTTGCCGATGTCGATACTGGTTTTGATATTCATAAGATAGGTGTCCAATCACGCACAATGTTTGAATTAAATAGATAAACTAACTTGTTTGCTTGTATGTGGCCAATATGTGGGTCGTGGAACTTAATCCAGAGGACATCAACATTTTATGTTTTGGTATAAGCTTTGAGTATTCCATCTGCGCCATTCACCAAGCCATCCTGTGAATCATAGTTGCAGGCATATATTTCAACTAGCATGTCTAATTTCAGGACAAGTTGCAAAGGCAAAGTGGCTATATGTTGATGACATGGTACATTGCCATGGTTGTTTTCTTCAAGGTCAATTGAATTGATGATGATATCATCGCCAGGCATGAGCGATAGCATGTACTTGTTATGCATTGCAACATCCCTATTCTTGTAGAACAGGTAAGGGAAGATTGGCTATGTTGGTGCATGTTGCATGCAACTTGAATTTATATATGTTAAGTCATCACATGTTTGGCTGTTTGTTCGCATTCTATTCATAATTGAAATAAATGTTTCATTTGTTTGGCGCATTGTAGTATGTAATTCAAAGAATTTTATATTGTCTTTCCAAAAGTCATGCGTCATTGTTTGCATATTGATTGTAGGTTGTTCAAATATCAGATAATCTTGGATGGGTTGCACCTGGTAAAGATCCCCACATAATACCATATCAATGTCCCGAAAGTATTTTGTGTGCACATGTTTTATGTTTCTCAGTCGATTTTCAATGGAATATAAGAAGAGACTTCCAATCAAAGATGCCTCATCTATGAAGACAATTTGTAGTTCATCATAAAGGTTAGACAAGGTATCTAACATTTCCATGTTGAGTGGAAGAAAATGTGACTTGTTAAAAGGGATTAAAAATGCAAAGTGGAATGTTGGTCCACTTGCATTATATGCAGCTTTTCCTGTATATGAAACTATTATTCTATTTGGTTTCATAGGGTTAGTCGAATTGTTTGAATCATTGATTTGTATAAGAATTTGGAATAGTGATTTTGTTGTGAATGTCTTACATGTTCTTGCCCCGCCTATAAGGAACAAGTGCACATGAATGTGTATTTTTAAGCAGTTTTTAATTGCAATGTCCTTTAGGAATGCTTGTTGTTCCCAATTCAATAGTCGTCTAACTCTGTAGTATTCATTATTTTTCAATAAAGAAACGATGATTTGTGACTTGAAAGCCAAGATTGATACGTTTTTCAATGGTGGTTGCTCGAGGACAAGGCAAATCTGCTTGCAAGTCATATGACTCACAAAGAGTTCTAGTTGTTTTATGGTTTGTTAATGTCTCATCAACATTGTCAGGGTTTTCTAGTCCATGAACTGCACTTTCTAAATCACCCCATGTTGGATTGACATTGTATGTAAATCTAGATTCATCGGTTTGTACTCTCGTCTCAAAAGAAATATATGAAACTTCCCATGTAGGGAAGTTATGTTTTAATGTGTTTTCATTTTAATCAAATGGAATGTACAACAATAGTTTTCATAGTCGATGTGTTTGTTGTATTTGACAAAGTGTATTACATTTGTTTTTTGTTTTTTTGATATGGGTGTGCCATTTTTTTTGTAATGCGATACGAACTCTGCAAGGTAGATATGCTTAATAGGAAATGGGCGTTGGAGGTAATAATTAATAATAGAACGACATGTCACGTCCTCTGAATTATCAGGCTCTTGTACTAGCAAAGATGGTGGTTTAAGAACAAATGTGCATTTTTCAAGTGGAGATGTGTTTATGAAGACACATTTCCTTGAACTACAGTTCAAAGGCAGGGAAAGTGCAATGTAAATTGCTTGTTGAGCAGACATTTGTTGAATATTAAGTAATGTATTTCCAAGTGTACGTATCATTTTCATAGCATCAATATGAATCTTTTCATGTTCTCTGTGTATTCTTCTGAATGCACTTGTCATAGATTTGTCAACCTTTGTCATGTACGAGGTACAATATGATGATGCAACATATGCATTGAGGACATACTATGCATCTGTATTTGCATTCCACATAATTGGCATGTCCTTGGATAAACCATTGTTCCAAATATGTGAAAGTTTTCGTTTAAGGAAAATTTTTGGTTGTTTAAGTGTAGATTGTATCACTTGGATGTACTCATCTTCTGTTAGGTTTAGTTCTGCCAAGAAGTCTTCAAAGCTCATTAAGTCATCGAAGTCTCATCGTTCTAGAAATTCAAACAAAGATTTATATTTCTCAATGAGAACATTGTCCTCTAAACTAATTGTTTCTATGATTCTTGTTGTTCTCATTGGCGGCACAAGGAAGTTGTATCTGCAATGTGATTTTTTTCATTTTTTACAGCTTCTTGTATGATAATGTCTATGAACTTTGGAAAGTTCTAGATCCAAATGATCTATGTTGCATGTTATGTATTTGTCCAAAAACTGCTCGATTTGTGAGATTTTTTCATTTCCATAGACCAATGCACCCTCTATCCATAACAGTGTGTGGTCATGCTCACTCCCTCTATTCTGGAACTCAATCACAAAATAGTAGTGCGATATTTTTCTGAAGAACGTTTCATCATGACATATCAATTGCCTCAAAGAATTTATTTTATGTCTATAGTAACAAGTACATGTCACTGGGTCTTTTCTTATGAGGTAGTCAATGTCATCATTTTCCAATGTATCAGTTTGTTTTTTCCTTTTCTTGTTCCTATACAATGCAGATACTGTAGCCACCAATGGATCCCAGTGATGCTCTGCACTTGTAAATGTGATGAAAAAATTTGGGGGTCCCAATTGTCGGATCATTGCAAATATAGTTTTCTTGTTTTGTTGCAAGTATTCAAGAGAGACATGAACGTTTTTGAAATCTATGTATCCAATATCATATTTTAGGATTTTTTCTAGGTTTTCCATGTACTTTACATCTCTGGTCAATAATGTTCTTCCTTGTAGCTGGCCTTTTCTTATTCGCACCCACATGCAAGAGAGCACTTGCTCAATTATTATGCGCGTTGTTTTGAATTTTATTTTTGTTATGTGACAAGAGAAGTCATCGCTTGAATGTAGCAGTTCCCATCGAACTATTTTTTGGTATCTGAATCATTCTCTGATATCACTGGGACGTGGATCTCCATAGAACAGTGTTGGGAAGTTCATTTTCTCAGCCAATTTGTCCTTGAATATTCCAAGTGGATGTTGCCCTTCAGCAAGTGCAATTTCGACAATCTTGTCTTGCAAGTCATGAATTCGTTGTGAGTCAGTGAATCCATGTATCAATATTTCAACATGTCTTTCATTCTTTGATTCCCCGCTTGTATAAAATTCACTAGTAGTGTCAAAAGTTTGTGCAGAGTTGTCATTTCCTTGTTCAAGAACATTGTTCTAGTTATCATTTATACAAATGTTGTGTGCTCTATATAGGGCCCTGGAACATAATTCTTTTAATGCTTTCATGACGATGTGCACATGCACTTTACCTGTCTGGTATGCATTCTTGTATTGCAAACGTCTATTGAGAGCTACAACAATTGTCATTGTCTTGACAATGAATTGTGGTAGGTGTTGACACTCAGAACTGAAATGGGCTATAGCAAATCAATCTCGAGGCAACCTCGAACCACTTTGGATTGAGAGTTGCCCCTTCCAACCCGAGAGGGATCTCTCGAACAATGTCACGATACGAATTTAAGTAGCTTGAAAAAGGTGGGCAGATTTATGGGTAAATGATGATCTTAGATTATTGGAGTTTGGATGTTAAACTAGGGAAAAGGTCCATTTGGCATGGAGTCAAATGAAAACCGAGAAAAAAAGACAATAGCAGAGATCGAATAGCATAGGAGTCTTCAAGAACCAGGTCCAAAATGGTCATTCACTCATTTATAGATCAGAAACAAAAAGCATGACCTCGTTTGTCTAATTCATTTTAAAAAATCATGAGGATGGATAGCAGATAGGGATGAACAAAACTGAAAGAAAAAGCCAAGCATCTGGTCTTCCTTTCAATAGAAGAAATAACACTGGAACTTCAAATATCTGAACGCAAGTCTTGTCTCGCTAAAAGACAGAGGAAAGGTTGCGCACGAATAGAACTTGTAAATGAGACGAAACGATTAAAGCGCGGGTCTTATTTTACTCACGGCAAAACAGAGGAAAAACTGCATATTAAGGGATGCTTCAAAAAGCTACAGCAGAGGTTGTACTGAATTGTAACCATACAAGCTGAAATAACAACATAAGGTAGAAAAACAGTGATGAAAACTTCAGAAACAATAATACATGAAGAAGACGGAATTAAACAGTGACAAAGTATAGAATCTCTTGAAATCTGTTCTATATTTGATAAAAGAATACATTACAAAACCCAGCCTCTAAAAGGGCTCCAGGGCTGTCTCCTCCACCTTTTATTCTGCTCCTACATCAGGCTTTTAAACAGAAAAATAACGCTGTTTGTATGCAGGAATCTGAACGGTTCGTCCTCTGCAACTGCCAGGCACATCTGCCAGCGCCTTGAACCGTTACTACATTGGTGTGTGCTGGCAACAAACTCGTTCAGGTATAATTCGATTCAATGGCAGCGGGGTTCTCATGGACGAAAGAGTTAGTCTTTTCAGTTGAAGACAGTGGACATTGCCCTGTGTCATTACAGCACAAGCAATTCTGAAAACGAAGCTCCGATAATGAGGGAAGTTTTGATAATGCAGCTACTGTTGTCCAGAAATTTGCAATTCTAGTTTCACACATAGAAAGCCTTCTCAGTTTTGGCATAGAACTAAAGCATCCTTCTGGCAGGCTAGTTACGGAAACATTGAAGTCCGGATTCATTGTGTGAAGTGCCAAAAACTGTCCTGTCATATTTAGTTTCCTGGTACGACAGGTACTCAAGTTCAAAATCTGGCATGGCGAGCCTCTTTCCAAAAGATCCCTAAGAGCGTCTTTGCCAAAAGCATTATTACATTTTCGTCAACAATCCAACTCGCAAATCCAGATGTGGATGCTCAACCTTGAAAATAAGGCTCCTGCGCCACTCTTCCGTGGAGAAACCATCAGGTCAATGCCTTTGGCCTGCAACTTGACCAGGCCCTCCGAGGCTTAATGTAACTCCACCATGAAAATCTGGATGTGTTCCATTTGCTGTTTGCGGTCCAATTTACACAGAATTCTCACGTGAAAGTGCTGCTGAACCTTCCGCCCTCGAAGGTAATGGTTGCCAAACCTAATGTCCAGGCCCAGTGACAATAGATGGAACATGACCATTTGAGGAGGTGGTTTCTGGGACTTTATGCATTACACCGCCAATCCTTAGGTGAGGAGGTTCATGAGCGTGTTGATAGATTCGTCAAGCTGTATCCGGCTTTCCCAGGCCTCCGACTCTCAGTCATCTCATAGATTCTCCTGCATGCGCCTCCACGTTCTACACCCCACTGACGGGCCCCTGGCGAACGGTAACGCCTCCATCATTAAGCGGATGGTAACGTTCAACTGAAAATATCCCATTTTTGTTGGTGCGACAGGTTTTTCAATCACGGCTTGCTGCGCGTGGTATAGAGAGGCGGTAACCGTCAGGGCGTAAAAAGGAATCTGATGATGGGCGTGCCCTTCGAAGGAGGAAACGCCCCCCTGCTAAGAGTATCCGAAGATTTAATCTTATGATAACACTAAGCCATGTTGAGAAACGTAAGATCATCTCTCGTGGCGAAGTGCTTTCGCGTTGTATGGAGCTCTTTAGATGCGAAAGTGTTATTATTGGACATGAGAGGCGTAATAGAATACGGAAAGTGTTACCTCCGATTTCACCTTGACATTGCTACCACCCTGATCGGGGCTTTGCGGCTTACCAGACCTTGGGCTGAGGCTTGCAAGGGAACTGCTCGTCAAACACACAACCTGATGGGAGGATGAATTCTTGGGGTTTGAACCGAGATCAGTTGAAGGTGAAGAATTAATTTTGAGAAATTTCTGGTAGGGAGGATTTGAGAAGAGTAGCATGATCAGGCACGGGATAGAACAATCTGTCTCTTCATTCTCACACCATTTAAGCAATAAAATTATCTCGATTCAGACGTATTCAACGTCTCGATCTCTGTCGGATGCCTACAATCGAATTTCCACCATCATCAACTCTTGATTCTAAAACCAAGAGGCTTGTATCATCCCATCCATCTGCCTACATTCCATCTTCGAGCCTCTTTAATTCGATACGAGAGATAAATGGATCATAAGTCTCAGAAGTTCTGACCAAACAAATATACTTTGCTCATATCCACTACGTCCCTATAATCAGTTACCCATGTTATATTGTTTTCCTAGAACTGGTTTGTCTATATGCAAGAGCCGTAGCACTTGGGCAGCATGATCAATTTTTGATATCTGTTACAACAGCAGGGATTTTTGCACAACATGTAGTTGGACATGGACATTAATAATTGATCCTATTAATCCCATTTGGGGTCATTTATATCCCCAGGGTCTGATTTGTGCAAATGAAATTCGCAGAGACACAAATCTCTCTTCAAGTTCTGTAAGTGTACTTACATCTGGTAGTGGTGTGTTGCATCTTATTTGGTCAGGTGTTGCAAAGTGTGGCAACTTTCCATTTTCAAGTGATCGTTTGCATGGAAGACAAATATTGCTATTGAAAAATGTTCTATCATTTAGTGTCAAGCTGAGGTATTCTTTTTGCAAGTAAGGGGTGAAAGAATTAGTTTTTTTTGCAAAATTCAATTCCTCTCAAATCACACATGCAATGGAAGGAGTGTCTTTAATTTGTTTCGTATAGATCTGTTTTGCATCTCTCTTTCCTAGACAAGGATGTGTAGTAAGTGTTTGTTGGTTTTCAATGCTAACAGTGCATGGTGTTGGCTCTAGGCTACGATATGTGATTTTTCCCTCTCAGTCGGTATTATGACCATTGTGGGATATCTAGTTGCATATGTTTCTCTCATGTATCTATTTTTTCAACATTTGGTAGGTTAACTTATGGTTTCCACTTGAAATTAGTTTCACTTGTTGACAAGCCATTTTGAAGGTGGAATCGACAATTGTTATGAGCATTACCTCCTCACCATATTGATGGTGCAAATGGTGATGTTCTTTGTCATTGGACATGTGATGTTCGTGTTCAACATAAAGTGCGAAAATGCGATCATGTTGTGCACTCACAATATTTTTTAGGTTGTGATATGTGAGTTTGTGTTTCTTGGTCGAGCTCCCTTTCGCCTCATGATGACCGGTTGTACAACTCAGAGGTATAGAAGGAAGTGTACCAATGTACTTATTTATTTCATGTATGACCTTTTTCAAGTTGTGATAAGTCAGTCTACGTTTTTGTTTAAGCTCTGTATGACCTGATGACAATTGGGATGAGTTTCATCTTGATTACACAGTATGCGACACTTATGAAGATTCGATGTGGGTTGGGTGGCATGGACAATGGATATTGAACTAGAATTATTTCTTATCGAAGGTTGATAATGGATGTGTGGCATATCTGTTTTCGACGATATGATGCCAATAGTTCGATCGTAGTTTGAATCAATACAATAGGAATGGAAAGTACCATATGATAGGGTTGACCAAACCTAGATATTTACTCTTAATATGATAGATATCCATTGTAAATAGAATGTGCCACCCTCTATATTTCCTTTCTCATATGGCATTGCCATGTTTACAAGGTATTGTTGCCAACTTCCAATTATCGACATACTTTCTATGAGATATGGTAAAAGGTGTTGATGCAAGAAGTTAAACCCCTGTTGACTGCCACCTATAATTTCATTGCAAAAGGATTTCACAGTGTAAAGGCATAGTGAGTGCACATCAAACTTTGTTGCTATCAAATAACAAATTGCATTGAACAAACTATATCCACAAGTAGATGTAATAGTGGTTGCTATGTGCAATCCATGGGAGTGTATATGATGCATAATTCGTTTCCAATGTGATTGAAGGCCTTTACAGGTGAGGGACAAGTAAATATCAGGTCCTCCAAGATTCCATATGGATAATTTTTTATAGAGTAGTGGTTTACAATGACCACTTAGAGGATTGGCATCATGGAACAAGATGCAATATGGATCCCTAGATGCATTTTTGTTGAATAGTGGATATCTTATTTTTCTTGTTAATGACCAAAATCCAATTGATATATTCAGCCACTTGGCCAACCACCGTATACAAAATGTATCTCCTCAAATTCCCCTCTCATGTGCAGGAAGAGTTGCAGATGCAGACAACCACATCTTTGAAAAACACGTACTGACATCATGTATTTCATGCAATTAGCAAAGAAAATCATATGCTAATTCGTATCGATACGAATCTAATGCCTCAATGTTGCCATTTTCTAAACAAGCCAAGAAATGATCTATCAATCCATTGTGCAGCTCGATTGAGGAATAACGGAAATGCAATAGAAATTGAAATGCATCGAAGAGGCAATCTCCCACGGTATACGAGAATGCATCTAATCTAGAAATCTCATTGTTATGCAATACCTGGTCGATGTTTTCATGTACAGTGGAGTATGTATTTATTTGATAGCACTCAACATCTATTACTTGCTTCATCTTTTAATTTGTGATTTTCAAGATGTTTCTTAGCTATGTTTAGATAATATGTAAAAATAAAACTATAAGTTTGGAACTGCATACCAATTTCACTATGTATCCTTCGGCCTTCTTCATTTCAAATTCAATTCTCTGTGGTTGCTATAGCATGTGAAAAACAAACCAAGCTATAGTGAGCGTTGAACCATATAGAAGACATAATGCAAATTAAACAACATGATAAATTTGCTTAGTACAAAGACTGAGTATTTAAGACATATAATTTTTGAACTTATTTTAGGTGTGCATCTTAGAAGTGTTTTGGTTGCCATCATATATAGATTTACAATCCTATTCATCATTATTTTCATCCCCACTCTTCAAAAATCAACACTACACATATTTGAAACGACTTGTTGATGTCTCCCACTCAGAAAACTCACATAGATGGTCTGTGGGATAAACAAAAGCGGAAGAACTAGGCATTATGGTCTTTTACCACAGGAATGGAACCAACACATAGCACAACTTCTTAAGGTTTAAATTATCTTACAAGTTGAATAAGATATTCTAAGATGTTTCAATTATCTTACAAGATGAAGAAGATATTCTAAAATTGGGCACTGGGAAACTCATTCTGAGACAAATCAGTGAACTGTCCATTCAGGTTACAAAGAATCATTTCCACAATACGAGGTCTAGATCTGAAAACGGTGATGGAATATGCTTTGGAAGACCCAAATTCCAGCATAAAACCAACAACTATATGTGGTTTTTCCTTAGAGAATAAAATCTTGCCCTGTCGTAACTTGTAAAGAAGGGATGGAAAGGTCCTCGTAGATGCTTGCTCTGCAATGAAAACTCTGAATTCATTTGGAAAATCCCTTTGCATTTCCATTTTACAAAGAGTTATGTTATGATGTCCAGGACATGAAAGTGGGCATATGTGATTGGAAGGGGAAAGCCTGAAAAATGCACTAAACGTATGGTTCCAGGAATAGAAAGATGAGGAGAACATCCCATTTCCTTTTTTATATGTCACTATGGCTGTGACAGAGGTGGGTTATGTATTCAACATTGAATTGCAAAGGAGACAAGATTTATTGTTCAACACTTTTCAAGGATAACAATACATTCCTTCTTCTTTGATCCCAGTAGTCACATATAAGGATGTTCTGTAAGAGAATTTCCACTTGGGTATTATTTCTAGTTTTTTTTTACATTTAGTTTGATTTTAAGCAGTTCCTAATATTGAAAATTCTTACCTTCAAACTACAAATAGTAAACAGTAAACAACAAACAAGGAATAGGAATGAAACCATGGTACTGAAACTTACTCGTGAATGAGGAACGACAAAATCACAGTTCCAATTGCGGGTGAAAAATATCAACCCTGCAAACTGCAACAACAGGTCCAATTGTAGATGTAGAACACCAACCTTGCATATTTGAAGCAAACAAGGGTGTAGGATTTCAACCCTGCAAAATGCAAGAACAGGTCGAACTATGGGTGCAGGACTTCAACCTTGCAAAGTTGAAGCAAAAAAGAGAAAGAAACAAAAACCAAACCAGTGAGCAAGCACCAAGAGGTCCAACTTTAGTTGCAGGAACTCAACTTTGCAAAGTTGAAGAAAACAACAATAAGCAACATCCAACGAACCAACGAGCAAGTAGCAACCAGTGAACCAATGATGCTGGTGGAGAACAATATTTTCCAAATTCACTGTAGACAAGATTGTATCCAAAAATCAGAGGAAAATGTATTGTGACATGCCTGTTAAGTAAACATTTAAGGTTGTCAGTTCTGTTAAGTAAACATTTAAGGCTGGAAGGACTGTTTAAGGGCCTCTCTCTATGTAAACAATTAAAAAAGAATGTAGTGTGTCAGGCATGTTTACGTACTTAATAATAATAATAATAATAATAGTTCGAACAATAGAGAGTATGCAAAAATTTATAGTGAAAGGACAGACTAATATGAAGTCAACAAATTATCGATCACTACAGTCCCTCTACAGCTTCGGTGGGGACTAATAATAAAACTGAGTGTCAATGCTCAAAACTTTAGATATCTAAACATTTAAATAAAAATAGTAAAAATTCAAAAAGACTGTAGATGATAAAAATTTTGGATGTGTTAACATTTAAAACATTGGGAATAGTGAAGCTGGAAATAAGACTTCGAATCTATTCTCCAATAAGATCATGACATATAAGGGTTTTTTTATTTTATAAAAAATAATGTTTTTAGTTCTCTAGTTCGAACAATAGAGATTATGCAAAAAATTATATTCAAATGACAAACTAATATGAATTCAACAAATTATAGATCACTATAGTCCCTCTACGCCTTTGGCAGGGACTAATAAGATTCTACAATTTTTTGTGGGCACCATAATAACATTCTACACTTTTGGGGGCGATTGGATAGTATAATATTCTAGTCAAGGAAGATCTTATTGCCATGTAAGCATTGATAGGAGTAACTTTTGTCTCTAGTTGTAATTTGGTATATCAATTTAGATATCCAAGCCCACCATAGTATGTTTAGTTAGAGAATGTGGTTATATTTAAAGTATTTTTAAAATCAATTTGATTTAGTTTGATGGTTAGTTTGAGTGATTTAGAGTTGTGAATAGTAAGGGGGAGACTTTGGAGTTATGTCTTTGAGTTGACTGTTTTGATTGTTTCTATGTATGTCAACCTCACTTGATATTTCTATAGAGTCAATGTAAAATATTTTACGCAATTCACTTTACACTAAGTACCATCTTCAAAATGAAAGAGTGTTTGGAAGTTTCCCAAAAATATATTTTCCAAGTTATTAATTTTTTTTTTTTTACTTGTATCATTGAAAGACACTCATGAATATATGAACCTTTATGCTCAAAGAAGTTGTATAAATGTGTATAGTCAAATAAAATGCAATAGTAATGAAATTGAAGAAGTTCCATTGTTCAACTTACATCATAATGGAATTGAAGAAGTTTCATTGTTAAACTTAGATTTTTCATTATCTTTAGTGGATAAGGTTGTAAATTTGAAAATATATGAACTTAAGCTATGAAACAAAATAAAAGTCTTCTTTTAATATGAATATTATTAATTTTAGAATGATTTATTTATTTGTATTTTAATTGGAATAAATTTTAATTATATAATCAAAAGGTTCTAATGAGGCTAACAATGGGTTACATAGTATTGATTCAAGGATATTCAACACACATAAACAAATGTCTAAGGTTACAAAAACGAGCTTACACCAAATTAAAATGTATATGTCCCAAGTTGGCCTACAAGTGGCTTGCTTCACAAAAACACCTAATAATGTTATAAATCTAGAATACATAAAAGTTAAAGATAAACATGAACACTATCATCTTCTTTCTATCAAACATCAAACTATGGGGAGCTCCACTTCTCGATTTCCATTGGGTCCTTCAACTGGTGAACTATATCATCCCCTTTAAGCTCAACTTGGGTAAAATGCTTTGGAGCTCTGTTGTTTGAAGTCATAGGTAGAGTTTCCTTTTGAAGGTTAAGAGTTAGGTTGTGGAGAATATTACACTCTTCCTCTAGGGAATCAATCCTTTTCCTATGCTAAACTAACAAACTCATGATGTTTTCTTGTTGAGAGATGCAAAGATGCTCATTTAAAAATCTTTGGAGGGCATAGAGAGAAACATGATTATGTTCGAGTGAATAAGCTCCTCATGTCTTCTCATTACTCTTAAAAATTCCATCACATCCCTATTCTCCATGCTAACCAAACCTGCATAGTGGAGCTAATGTGGAAAATCCAGTCTAGCACTAGAAGCTTTGACCAAAGGGGCATTGGAGATGACACCAAATTTTATTAGTACCTAGTAATGAGAACCTAGAACATCAATAGAGAAATTGCTACATAGAGGAAGTGGAAACTCTTTCCCATAATCCAACGAAGGAAAGAAAATACAATCCCTAAAGCCAAAGTTCAAATACCTTACCTCACTAGCATTTGATTCCCAACCTTCACTATATTTCTAAATTTAAACCAATTTCCAATCTACACTATAAATATTCTATGGGACAGAACCAAAAGGGAGAGTTGCGAAAAGTATAACAAACCAAAGGAAAACCTAACAACCAAAATTGTACCTTCTAAATAATAGAGGCTAGGATTTCCTTGACACCATGTCTCCAAACTCAACCTCTTTCAGATTATAGATAATCCAACCCAAAACATAAAGGCCAAGGCTATAATTCCAAGCTGGAACTGTCATCTACTCACTAAATTTCTTCTAAGGGGATGAATAAAAAAAGAGAACATCAAACAAGATACCAAAACAAATACAAACCCAACAACTACGATTGATCCTTATGAACAATAGAGGCTAGGATTTCCCCAATTCCCAACCTCTAGGCACAACCCCTTCCAAGATATTAACATTCCAATTCAAAACAAACATGCCGAAAAGCTTACCAAAAACAAGAGAAATACTCACCAAATGGCAAAAAAAACCAATAGACCAACTAATTATGTGCAAATTTCCAAGCCTCAGCCAAGCCATTATCCCACAAACCATGTATCAATCACTAGACAAGCATTCAATAACCATGAGCATGTAAACTATTCACATGCTAAAAGGATTATAACATATCCTTGACTCTCCCATCTTGAGGCCACTACAATGAGGTGTGTAGATTTGGTTCACATGTGAGTTAATGTGGATGATTCACCAATTTAAAATTGAAACTTAGGGGATAGGTATGGTCTCATACCCCGCATTTTTTTTATCAAGGCACCAATACTTAACTTTGTGGCTCATTTATCCCATCGTTCGACTTCTTCGTTTAAGTCTCTTTTGATGTGGTAATAGGATATTTTGGAGAATAAAGTAGCCTCCCACTTTATTCGAGCGATGGTGTTATTTAGTTTGCTTCTCTCTAGAAGGGATTTTCCAAGCATTGTCTTGATGACAATCATCGATTCCCCAAAAATAGAAAGGACTCTAACATTTGCTTCTTTGGCCAGGATAAGGCCACACAAAAGAGCATATGCCTCTACAAAATTATTTTAAGCTTGGCTAAGACCCTAAGCGAATGAAAAAAATGTTTTTCCTCTAGGATTGTGGAGATTCCCCCGATTACCGCCACCCCTATTTTGGAGTGAGATTTAAAAATTATTTTGGTTGTATATTACTATTTAATGGATTTTGGTTGTTTAATATGTTTAATTAAGTTTCTCTAACAAATACCAAAGCTTACTTAGATATCTTTAGTAAACTTTTGTTACTAAGTACTAGATAAATGTTGCTACAACTTACACTAGCTAAAACAAAGTTATCGTATTGATAATGCAACAACCTCATGTCAGGAGGATCACATATATCACTTTCCTAAACATAATTTGGTTAGGTGGAGTCAGTATAGGGGTAGATAATCACAACGTCCTCTCATGCATTTTTCTTGTGCATTCACATCAATGACATCAACTTAAGCCCCACATCAGTAAGTCAAGATTTTGGTTTAAGGCCCACATAAACAAGTGATATTTCTCACTTATGATGCTCATTAGTTTAAAAGTAACTTTATAATGTTGTACATCACCAAAAAAGGTAAATATTTTAAACTTAAACATGCCACATTAACTTTAACATTGAGTTTTGTCCATTGAGTGAATATTGTTCACTTAATTATTCATATATAACAAAATCTTAAACATGTTATTATATTAATAATCAATATTATATTATGTATTAATTTTTTTTACAAGAACTAGGAAATATATATTAAAAAGTGTGGATAAATCCACTATTTTACAAAAAAGGGGCCATTAAAGGCCTTTGAAAAGTAAAATCTTTGAGATCTGGAGATATTGAAACAAAATTGGTGTTCATAGAGTTTCCTCCTTCCCTAGCCATACTACATTGATTGTATTTCACAAAATACAATCTATAAAAAACTTCGTTGATATATATCAAAAAACAAAACATGGCAACTTAATTTTAAAAGGACTCAACTAATTGGTTCCATTTTGATCTGTGAATGGCGTTGTTTCTCCTGAATTGCATTCAGGTGGGGCTCATTGAGGTCTAGAATTTAGTTTACTGTGACTGAGTTTACATTTTTGGATGCTCCCTGGTTGTTTTCTAGATTGCTTGGTTGTTGTTATGCTCATTCAAGCTTATCCAAACAACACTGCATTATCTCCATACTACTACGTTGTTCCTCGATCTAACTCCTCTGGGCATAACTTTCATCTTGAATCCTTTCGATGAGGTGCCTCTATTGAGAAAGGGTTTTGAGTTCAAACGTCAGAGTGGAGCTGAGAGATCCCATCTATATTATCGTCCTTTGGCAGCCCGTGCATTCTTTCTCGGGATCCAATTGACCAGAACCAACAAAAAGGCCCTTGACATCTTGCATATCTACCAGTGTTCAAGTGCTTTGAGTCCTCCAAGAATTATCCAATCTAGTAAGGGGGGCGCAAGATTGCAGCGAAATGGGAATTCTGTGTAATGGAGAGAGAACAGGAGGGTCCAAAATCAACAAAAACCATTGGGATAAGTTCTGATCAGAGCACAAACGAGACAGAGTGCATGGTGAACGGTGGTTCAAAGCCAAACGAGGAGGAGCCCTGAAGCAGTGGAAGGAGATCAACAAAGTCAAATGAGGCCATTGGGTTAAATTCTAGATGGATCAAAAACAATGCGGAGGGCATGGATAAGTGTGATTTAGGGAAAAGCGAGGGGGAGCCCAGAAGCTATGGATGGAGAAAAACTGAAAGACAAACGTTATGGAGCGGCCTAAGCAGTAAGGTGGTCATAAATGGCTTACCAAAACTACATAAAGTCTTTTCCCCTGCAAGGACGAGTACTGGCCGAAATTCCCCCATGTTACGATTAATGTTGAGTTCGTGCCAAACAAAAAGGTCGCAAAATATACCTTGTGCGATGTACCTGATACCTTCATGTCCCCGGGCTTGGGTCTGAACATGGCATCACCTTAACACATTACCTATGTATCTGGGCTGCCACATGCACTATCCATCTGCGTCGGAGCCTTCATTCCTTGTGTTCCCACGAGCGTGAATGGACGAAATAACTGGCCACCCAAAACCATGATGGAGCCATCACCTAATTTGTTAGTTGCAGCTGCACATTGACCGATGAGACTTGCCACCTATCTATGCCACCTTCTTTCACTATCTCTAGCCTACTCCATGTGCTTGATCCACCTGTCCTCTATTACGTTGGTGTTCGCATGCCTGGGCCACCTGTCCTTGTGTGTGTTGGAGCTCCAATAAGCCTCACCACCAACCTTTGTGTGTTGGCTCCAATAAGGGGGCTAAGGCTTCAACACCCTCCACGCCTAAGGTTCCAGGCAATTTCCCAATGGATTCATTCACTAGATTATCTGTTGCCTTGTTATGATCTCTCAGTATGTGAAAGAATATTGGCTTGAGGATCCATGAGTCGACTCGTATTCGATCAATTATTCATTTTAGGCTTAAATTTTTTGGGTCTGTCCCCTGACTCATCATCCTTATAATAGTCTTGGTGTAACACACCCACTATCATTATTTTTAAAATTTCTTTGAATTAATCTCCCTCAAATGGGAAATCCCCCTTAAAGGAGGTTGCATTAGCGAGCTACCCATTCCAGATTCAATATTGGGGTTCGGGGTTTCTAAAATCAAAATTCATTCACTCCCATAACTCGCGATCCTCCGAATCCCGAAGCGCTCCTTAAGCATTCGCTCTCTAGGCTAAGCCTGTG
>JZKD02S2238566.1:228123-248793 GCA_000966675.3 Picea glauca | reverse complement strand
GAGAGGGGTGCTCGTTTCCACCCAACCGTAGGCGTAGCGACTCCTACTGGATTTACCACTAGCCACCCCCGAGTTGAGACCACGATGTCCTGAGACCTGCGTCTCTCTGTCTGCCCATGTCCAGGAGCGAAGGTTGCAATCCCCTCCTCTCTGCGATCACTCACTCTGCATAGAGCTGCTAGAGTTCCCATCGCGTCCGCCCCCTTCAATCGTTTCAGTCGTACGCCTTATCCTCTCCCGAGGTCACGTGTGGCACGATTACCCTTGCGTTGGTCATTCATGACGGATCTACGGATGGCGGTTCACCTCCCCATCCCTCATCAAACCATCAACCTACCGGCCTGCAAGGCATTAAATTCAAGGCTAGCGATCCGCTTTTGGTTCTCCGGGCCAGTGGAGTCCAAATATGGTGTTTTAATTCTTGGTGGAAGTTAACACCCCTCTTTCAAGGTGCCCTCCACCACCATCGTGGTCTCTTTTCCGCACATCCCCTCTCCGCAATTCTGCCATAAATTCAAACTGTCATTTACATTCATTGACCTCCTCTTGCAGGTCCATTTACATCACATATTCATACTTATGAGTTTTTCCATAGTCCTTGGCCAGTCCAGTTATATTTACAATCTGGGGGAAATAGGGTGTTACACTTGGAGTCTCTTGGAACATTCAAATTGAGAATTTGGAGTGTCTTTTCTAAGGGATGCCTTTGAGTAAGGCATAAGCCTTTGCTTTGTTATTGGTGTCTTTCTCGATATTCCAATAGTACTTTAAGATTATTTTTCCTCCAGGCTCGTAGAGAACCCCCCCGTACTTGCCTCCCCTGGGTTTCCCTTTGAAGTGCCATCAAAACAAAGTGTATGAACCCATTGCTTTTGGATCCAATCATCTATATTATGGAGAGTATGAAGCTGCCAGCACGATCTTTGCATTGAGTGTGAATTCTTACCAGAATGAAGGTTAAAAATTGTGATCCAGTCCTTCTTTGGGATAATCCAAATGGACGAATATTCTATATTCAAATATTTAATGTTCATTACTTATGAGAGTATCATTTTGGCCTTGCCAACAAAAAATTGGGGAGGGGATCTTTTTTCCTAGAAGATTTGTTTGTTTCTTTCTAGCCAGATCTGCCAACAAATGAACTTGGGGAGAGCCCTCCATAATCGCTTAAATATTGGATTTTCCCGGAAGGAGCCCTAATAGAACTTTTCCCAATTCTCGGGGCTAGGATATAGAGCAAAGGTCCATCTTATTTTTCATGTTAGATCCCCAAAATCCACATTCCAGACTATTTTCGAAAAGGGGCATTCCTAGAATAGGTGTTGAATGGTATCTTGACTGCTTTGGCAAAGGGGGTAGTTGAAGGGGCCATGAAAACCTCTTTTCATTAGATTTTCACCTGTTAGAATTTTTTCCATGAGCTAGGGACTAAATAAAGATGTTTATTTTAGGCAGAGAATCTTGTCTCCAAACGTTTTTCCATTTTGCTGAATTCTGGAGCACCCTTAAAGAGGAGAGGAGCGTGTTGTATCCTTCTTTTACTAAGTATCCACTTTTTCCCCAACCATGACTGTCTGGAATATCTCTGTGATTAGGGGCTACTCCTTTAAGGGTTGAGAACAGAATTTGAGCTTCACTGGTCATGTGAGCAGGACACCTCCCAAGCTCCACTCCTTCCAACTACCATTTTTGTTCCAAGTTGAGATGTCAAAGAGAATGCTTTTGTGTTCAACTATCAGCCATCTTTTCAGATCACCAAGTTCTGCCTCACAGAAGATGAGGTCCACTCCCACTATTGGGTCTTGCCAAAGCCTGATCAAATTTCCATTTCCTAGAATCCATGATAGATGCTCCTTGAAGAAGGGAATAAAAACTCTTATTAGATTCTAGATTTGCAATCCAGGTTGGGGATCCGACGTGTTATCCGTGCATATTTTTCTTCCTCCAAACCTATATTTTTTAATTATAGCCATTTTCCACCAATCCTTTTTTCCCGTCACTATCCTCTAGAGAA
This sequence comes from Picea glauca, assembly GCA_000966675.3. NCBI lineage: Eukaryota > Viridiplantae > Streptophyta > Pinopsida > Pinales > Pinaceae > Picea > Picea glauca. The sequence goes on along the minus strand of JZKD02S2238566.1, from coordinate 246,779 downwards.
TATTGGCTCCCATTTCTATTTTATCCACTTCGGGATCTTTGATTCCCAGTCCCCCACTTTTTTTGGGTAGGGATACTGAGTCCCAATTCACTAGATGAAATTTTTTGGAGTTGGATTTTCCCCCTTGCCACAAAAATTTGCGAATGAGTTGGGCCATGTCTTTCAGAACTCCCTTTGGGGCCAGGAGGGAAGATAATTGATAGAGGGGCAGAGCGGATAATACTGATTTGATCAGGATCACCCTCCCCACTGGATTGATCCACCTTGATCCTTAGGAATCCATCTTTTCCCCGACTTTTTGTAAAGAGAGTTTCCAGTACTCACCAGGGAGCGATTTTAAGAACAGAGGTAGTTCAAGATATTTGAAATTTTTCTAGTCCAATGAGATACCAAAGACCAAAATTTGAGCGATCCCTTCTCTGGTAATAACTGAGACTTTCCGTGCATAAATTTGACATTTTGTCTTATTGAGGAGCCCACCTGAGACTAAGAGAAAGGTGTCCAGAACTTGATTTAGTCTTCTAGCCATAGTTTTTGAAGCTCCACTCAAGAGAATCGTGTCATCAATGAATTCTGAATGGTTGACTCATTTGACACCCTGAGCTATTTTGATTCCTGGGATTGAGCCATTGGTTTTTTCCCACTCCAGTGTTCGATTAAGAGTCTCTTCCATGATCACATACAGAAGAGGGAAGAGTAGACAACCTTGCCTTAAGCCTCTACAAGCCTTAAATAAGGGAGTTGGTCTTCCATTTAATAAGGGGGCGATCCAAGGGGACACAATGCAAGTTTCCATCCAGGAAATGAAATCTTGACTGAACCCAATTTTTTTCATAACTTTGAAAAGAAAATCGTGTTCTACTCTATCAAAAGAATTTTCCATATCCAATTTTATTTCCATACATGGTTCTCCTCGAGATTTGTTGGAGTGTATTGCTTCTTATACCAAAATAAAGTTGTCCTAGATTTGTCGGCCCGCCACAAATCCTCCTTGATTAGGAAGGATTAGTCATCTGAGAAAAGTGTTCAACCTATTAGCAATGATTTTGGCCATGATTTTATAGGAAATATTACAGAGGCAAATGGGTCTAAATCTGTTCAAAGTAGAGGCGCCATTTTCTTTTGGAATAAGCGCTAATAAGGAGGAATTGGTGGATCCTCCCATTTTTTTATTATTTATGAGCAAATCTTATCATTCTGATGATGTCGTTCTTGATTATGTGCCATCACTTTTTATAGAAATGAAGGGTGAAGTCATATGGACTTGGAGCTTTGTCTTAGTTGAATTAATTGATGTCTTTCAGAATTTCAACTTCTTCAATTTGTCGATTGAGATTTAAATTGTCTTCATCTATTATTTTTCTTGGGATGTACCTGTGAAGAGAGTCAACTAGGGAATCCTCTGCTCTTCCATTTGAAGTATATATCTTGTGGAAATGATTAGTAGTTTGTTGCTTGATTTGATCGAAATCCTTTATAATTTCCCCTTCCGGTGTTTTTATTTCACAAGTTTGATTGGCCCAAAGAATGAATTTTGCATGTCTATGGAAGAAGGATGTATTTTGGTCCCGTGCTTTCAACCAAATACTTTTGGATTTTGCCTCCAGATGATTTCTTCTTCATTTAGCGCTTGAATTTATTCTTTGTGGAATTTTTGTTCAGTCATTATATGGCTTTGTTGAACCTATTTTGTCTCCATTTCCTCTTGTATTTTTTCGAGCTGAAGCTTTTTTTCTTTGACCTTGCTCTGGATTGGGTTCGAGGAGGTTTTTTCCCATTCTTTGAGGAATCCCTTCACCAACTTCAACTTCTAATCCCATATATAATTTGGAGATCCTATAATCCACTGATTCTAGATTTGAGAAATAGAGGAAAGGAACTCCGACCGATCCATCTATAAGGGGTTGAATCTGAAGGGAATAGGGACCCAATTTTTTTGTGGTTCGAACGCTAGAGAGATAGGATCGTGATATGATCCTTCCCAAGGAAGAATCGGAGAACAAGCTTTGTCTGGAAGGACTAGGAAAGAGTTTCTTATTAGAAATTAGTCCAGCCTAGCCGCAATGTGGCATGGTCCTTCTCCTCTATTGTTCCAAGTGTACATACCTTTAGCAAGTGGAACATCGAAGAGATCCAGATCTGAGATTAGATCGTCCATTTTTTTCTTGAATTGATCTCTCATGATAGTGCCCCCTCATTTTTCCTTTAATCCTCTTGTGGTGTTGAAGTCCCCGACAATGATCAAGTTTTGAGGGGGGTTTTCAGTGGCTAGATCCTGAAGGGAACATCGACATTCTACATTTTCCATATAATTATTTGGCATATAAACATTTATGATGGAGTATAAATACATGTATCTTTCCTAGTTAGGGAAACCTTCAGCCAGAACTGGGACTGCACCTACTCCTCTATCTTGAATTCTTTCGCGTTCCAGAATGTACCTATTCCTCTTAAGGCTCCTCTAGAACTGATTGCTTTTCCTTCACCTTTTTTCCATATTTTTTGCAGATCTTGGAGGGTTTCCAGGTCCCGTATTTTTGTCTCTTGGAGTAGGAGGATAGAGGGTTTTTCCATTTTTATTAATTTTCTAACTTCTTCTTTTTTATCCCTGCTCCCTAGTCCTCTACAGTTCCAGGAGACAACTTTCATCATTTATCAGTGGATCTTGGTGCCCCCCCTTTAGAGGGTTGAGATACTACTCCCTTGTGCTGGGAGGACTTATTTTTCGCGGATCTGCCTTCTTTTTTTAATGCTTCCTTTATTGTTTTTTGGATGCCTAGCTCTTTTTCTCCATCTGCAACAGATTCTCTTTTATTTCTATGAGATTTTCTTCTTGTTTTTTTTGTTATGGTTGATTGGGTGACCTCTAGGTATGTATCACTGTCAAAAGTATCCTTTCTTTCATCTTCTAAAAAAGATGGGAGCTATGGGGAGATATTTGGATGAGATTTTGATGTGGATTCCCCACTTGTGATCATGATTTATTTTTCTTTACCTTTTCTTATTTCCTCCTCTGTCTCTTCTTGTCTCTTTTTTCCATTTTATTCCTGGCTTCCCCTGGGATCCTCTATGTTACCTTCTATTGGTAATCCAACATATCGGTTATGACTTGATTCCCCTTTGTGTGGAGAGCCTGATAGCCTTTCTCTCGGGCCTGGAGATTTTTCTCTCTGTCCTTGTGGAGGGTTCGAGGGATTTTTTCCAGTAGCTTTTTTCCATTTTGGTTGTTTCCACTTATCTTGCTTCAACCCTTGATCCTGAGTTTCTTTGACCCGAGGGAAATTTTTTGCGAAGTGTACGTATTCATGGAATGATTTGCATTTGAAGGGGATTTTCTCGTAATATACTTGTTGAATATAAAACCAGTTATCTAAATTTAGTTGTATTTCTTATGGGAGTCATTTTTCCAGATCTACCTCCACATAGATTATGGCACAGGCTTGAAGTCCCTCTCATGGTTCAACACGATCGATATATTTTCCCAATGTGTTGTCGATACTTCTTATGGTTTCATCATTCCAACAATGGAGTGGGAGGAATGGAAGTCTTACCCACACAGGGACTGCTCAGGGAATAGCATTTTCTGGGATGAAATCATGAGTCCATTTATTGAGATACATTCCACGAGCCCCCATGAAATATGGGCTGCTTTGGAAAATCAGGTCTCTATCTTCCTTTTTTTTAATAAGAAAGAGAACAAACCCTTACCACAAAAGGTCGTCGACATTTGTCCCTGGATCAGTTTGCACCAGTTCAATTACAACCAGTGATGCATGGATTTTGGGGACGGCCACAATCCTGTGAATTGCCCTATCATTCTTTTGTCATCCAGTCTGAGGGCTAGTGGCCAAGCTGAGGGAGCATGCACAACTACCTTTGAGATTGCTCCCGATTTTTTGATGAATCAGGATGGAGTTGGCTTGTGCATCTCTACATAGGAGGAGATCAGGGCATGGAAGGCCTGCAAATCCGAGGTCGAGGACCCAGGGGATGGATTCCCCCCCTCAGAGGGGGGCATGGTAGCCTGCATGCGATCACAAGGGTTCAAAGGCACGGTTCAAAATCCCTAACCCTATCACCTACTTAGGAAAGAAAATCCGGACCATATGTATGATTCTGTAATAATTACTACATGTTTTTGTAGTGAATATTTTTTTTTTTTTTGGTAGGGGTATCATGCTTAATTTTGAAGGACAAAGGATATCGACTTTGCATGGGGTAAGACATGCTGCAAACATAAGTCATCATAGTCTATTAGAGGCTTAAATTGTTGGTTAACTACTTTATTATTAAGGCATTATAGACTTCCCTTTTATTTTTAAGACTTTGATGTTAAATTGTTGGTTGGCTACTTTATTATTAAGGTTTCTATAATTGTATATTTCCTTTTTATCGTTATGATTTTGATGTTAAGAAGATAACTCTCTAAGTTACGAGTTTCTCAAATTGTAAGGTGAGACATCATCCTAGATAAAATATTTTAGCACATATCCTTCTTCTAAGTAAAGTGCGCTCTCAATTATGAAGAAAACTATAAGGTAAATGTTAGGGTCACACTTAAAGAAGGGGAGTTGTCCCTTAAGTATTATATTAGGTTAAAGAGGATAATTGGATCTCTCTCATGACCTTAGTTTTAATGAATGTAGACAAAGGGAAAAAAGTGGGGGGCATTGTCTCCCTTCCACTTTGAATATTTGAGAGGGTGAGAGTGATTAAATGCTTTATGTGTTCCTTCCTCCTCTCATTCTCTCATATTTCCTCCTTTCATTATCTCATATTGTGGAAGTTATTATGAATAATATTGTTGCATTAAGATACCAAGTTGGGAACTTTGTAGGATATCTTCGAAGTTATTCCTTGTCATATCTTGTATTAGAAAAAACAATGGAGAAACAATTAAGTTGCATACATGGTTAGGACATGATCATTACATTTTTTGATCAATTCTTGGACTTTTTTGGTGGCTGATTCAGGAGGATCCCCACAACCGATCCAATCATATGGACTCAATTTTCGTTGAAAAAATCCGCACAACAAAGAGCTCGTTAAGATAATTCCAACTCAATTTGAATGGGGTCAATAAGAAATTGTATGCAAAAGATATGGCCTACCCTGTTGACTGGACCTGTATGGAATTACCAGGTAACCCAATCATATTCTGACACGTGGACCAACTAAAAAGCAACATGTGGCAGAGTTTTTTTGGTCTTCGAACCAAGGTGCATGTGTGATAATTTCCAAATCTATGCAAAGGATTAGCACCTGTGATACTCTGCATACTTGACTTTGATGGCATGCATATTACATTTTAAATTCCATGTCTTTCCAAATCCCAACCAATGTGGGATAAGTCTAAGGTCGATTCTAAAATGCAGGGATTTAAAAAACTATTAAATATCGTGCCAAACTAGCAATTCAATACATACACATATCATATGTCGTTGATGTTATGTATGCTATAAAGAGCATGAAATCATTGTTAAGTGCTACATGTCATATATTATCCCTAAGAAAATGCAAAGGGTAGATTGAGGGGGATTTGAACCCCGACCTCTTGTGAAAAAAGGTAGCACCTTGGCCACTATACGACACGCTTTGGAAAATTATAAAATGGATAATATTGTATTTAAAGGCAACGAAAGACCCTTTATTGAAAAAATATGCAAGTTTGTGTTCATTATTGCGGGAAGATCCATTGAACCTATGTTATTGTCTTCCTAGAGAACACCAGTGACTATTTTTTAGATTGAAGGTCATTCTTTGATGTAAAGAGATGTAATGGTGTACTTTGCATCATTTTTAATGGATTGATTCATATTTGGAAGTGGGCCCAGAGATGTATCCCATGTGGGGTGAACTCTGTAATCATTTTTTTGAGTATTGTCTATCATTATTTATGTTCTATTCTCCATTTCTGTTCTTTAAAATAATTTTTAACGAAATTGCGGAAAAATTACGAAGCTTCATATAAGAATTCAAATTAGTGTAACAAAGAAATTTAGCACTAATTTTCGATCAAATTTGGTATCGGAGCAGTTGATCAGGGATACAATGATTTGGATTTGCATACGTTTTTGTGTTTAATGCTAACCAGGTCTAAGATCAAGCAGGGAGAAGATTCGCTTGAAGAGTATGATCCTGAGATTGGTTCAAGACGTACATTCCAAAGGAAAGAAATTGAATCTTCAAGAGAAGAAAACCTCTCTGAATATGAAAGAATGTTTTAGTAAGCCTTTCTAGCAATGAAACCATGGTGGAAGGACTGTATCGGGAATGAAAGAAGAATGAAGAAGGCCTAATTCAAGATAGATGAGAAAGAGGTGGTGGTGATGTTAGGATATTTAGACACTTAGGAGTTAGTTAATATCAACTTGGTCTAATGTGACATTAGGTAAAAATGTGTTTCTTAGCGTGTTTGTTTAGTATGCATTTGTAGTTAGGTAATCCAACAGTCACGATATGTTCCCAACTGTAACAAACATAAATATATATAAATATAAATAAATATAAATAAGTAATAAGTAATTATTAATTATGAAGAGACATGACATATGAAAGGTCATGTCTCTTATGAAAGGGCACCACTGTGCGGGATATATATACAAGCCCTCATTCCTCATTTGTAAGAATATCATTATATCATATTCTTATACATTATTATTAAATATATTTACTATCCTTAAATGGATTATTGTGTATTGTCCTATTTATATTGGATATTTACATAGTAAACCAGGTTGGTTTACCACAATGGTATCAGAGCCTCATTTTTTACCCAACCTTTGGCCATACAAGCTTTTAGACATACCAAAAAAATTCCAGATTTTCTCTGCTTCCGGTCCTTGACCATCACAGGCCCTTGGCCATTTTTCAAATTCTGTTGAGGAAATAAATTGTTCCGCGTCAAATTAGAGAAATATCAAATTCGAAAATCAGGAATTATAGTGGAGAAAAGATTAGTTTGCTACAAATAGAAAGAGCTATCAAAACCACAAAAAAAATGACAGGGGCAATATCAAGAAATTAGAAGTACAGTGTTGTCAATTATTTTTCTGTATAAATCAAATTGTAAGTGTACAGTGTGTTGCAGTAGTACCACCCATCCATACCAAATACCAATCCTCCATTCATCAATTTTTTTCCAACCCTTGTACAGCTATACGACACTGTAACCACTATCATTCATCCACTTCTGTGCCATTGCACTCTTATTGTTTTCGTCCTTACACAACTTCACTTCATTCAAAGTTTGTATGCAACTATTCTGTACAATTCATGCAACTATTAAAAAATTTAAAGATCATATGCATCCATACAATGATTAAAACAATTAAAATTCGTACCCATATGTACGGTCATGTGGATTCAATAACAGAGTTTAAATTAAAGTGGAAGATATTAAGCATAGTTATCATCTCTAAGCCGCCAAAAGATAACCACCTGACGCATATGGGTATAAACAAAAAATTGAGGTCATAAAAAAAATCGTGACACTATCATTAAAGGTGAGGCCACCATTGTAAACACCCATGCATTGTCTCTCGAATAGACTTCGAATCACCAAGCAATAAGTTGTCTGCATAATAATTTTGTGGGTTAATTTTTATGAATCCGAGACAAAATTGAAGTCATAGTCACTGCCACTCCAAGTCATATCTTTATCTTAAATAGTGGAGCCGGACATTTAAAACAAAAATAAAATTTGTTCAAGATAAATAGCGTATTAAAGGGTTTAATTTAGAAGGAATTGTGTTATTACATAAGCTCTATATTAATCATGATGGAAATAAAAATTAAGAATCAAATAAAATAAAGTAATTATTTTACCTCTTTTTCCACGAAAAAAATTTGCTCAATTATATTAAAACATATAATTTTTTTACATCTTTCTTTACTCCTCCAAAGACCCATTTCATGGCCATACTAAGAGGTAATTAAATAGTGCCAAAAATAAACTTATAGAAGATAAGAGACTACAAAAAGTCAACAGTTCCCATGCCAAACCAATGAACAAATCGAACATGTCCATATCTAAATACCAAAATATAAAAAGTGGATGTCAAAATAACACAAAATGCAATACTGCCGAGACAAATAAGCATCTCCATCAATATATCTAATGGATTCTAAATTGTCTCCTGGGCCCTGTCACTCCATTTGTCCACCTATGATAGAAAAGAGTGTATGTTGTATCATTGATGGCTTTCTTTGATAATTTGTTCGCTTTAGTGTTAAAATTCCTGAAAATATGTTGGAAGGTAATAAACTGGAACTTTCCAAATAGAGATAAAATTCTAGCTTTCCAACCTTCCAATGAACTAACCTGAAGTTTTCCCTTCTTTGAATGCCAATCGATGACTACTTTAGAATCACCAAGCAAATGGATACCAGGAAGAGCCAAGTAATCCGCTAACCAGAGTGATACCCTTTCTCCCATGAGTTCCGCTTTAGTATTTGAACCGCCACCATAGTTTAAAGTCCATCTATATTCAGTAGCATCCGGAGTTTTTATCATACCCCCTGCTCCACACATACTACCATCTCCTTTGGCTGCACCATCGAACCAAGACAGAGCTGAATCCTTACGATAAGTAATCAAAATGTCCCTCGGAGGTCTGTCTTTTGGATGGGAAACAGATCATGAATTTAAAGCCATGATTTTATAGAGCACTGCATGAATTGATGGACTAGAATCCTCGAAAAGAGTTTTGTTTATTTCTTGCCAAATGTACCAAATTATATAAGTTGCAATATGATAAGGGACAATCTTATATAAATACCAACTCTTTAAACAATCTGCTAGAGTGTCCCAGACTAGATTCTTTTCAGATTTAGCTCCTTAGAAATTAAATTCCATACTGAGATGGTAAAAGGGCAGTTATTGAAAAGATGGATAATTGTCTCTATATCAGATTTACAAAGAGGACAGCATTGGAGACCAATCCATCCCATTCTCTGCAAAGAATCCAAAGTTAATATTTTACCCTCCATCACCAACCAAACAAACAATTTCACTTTTAGTTGTGCCTTCCATTTCCAAATAGATTGTTTCCAATTTTTTGCTTTCTTCGTTCTTTTGGAAGAGATAATTCTCAGATAGAAATTCTTTCGGAGGGTGATCCTGATTTATTTCCACCAATCCACATAAGAGTGTCCCTTGAATCTTGGATAAGATCTCCAGACTTCGATAAAAATCTTATGAAAAGTTCCCACTCGTAAGCATTGTTGCCCTCCAATCCCAAATCACTGTTGCTAAACCAATAGGAGGAAATTGATTGATTTTATCAAAAATTTCTGGCATGTGCTAGGGTAGTAATGTTTTTCTCTTTTAACACAGTTAAGAGATTACTAGAGATAAATGAGCTATCTCCCATTCCCAAGATCCTATACCTACCTATCTTGATAAGTTGCCTCGTCCCTGGGATCCAACTTAAACCATGTAGAATTAAATAAACGACTTTTAAAAGTCCAGACTAGATTCTTGAAATCCCAGTCTTTCTGAAATACTGTGATCTGAACCAATTAATAACTGAAGCATGGTGAATATATTTATCAATCACAACCCTATGCCAAATTCCCTCTCCCATGATAACTCTCCATAAAGTGTTTGCAGCCAGTGAATTACTGAAGTCATAGATGTTACAAATTCCCCACCCCCCAAATGACTTTGGAAGGGAAATCCGCTCCCAGTTGCACAGATGCATATTGTGAGATTCATAGTTACTTTTCCAAAGGAAGTTGTACATGAGTTTCCTGAGAGTTTTCAAAACCGTGCTCGGAACCACTGCCAGGGACAACCAATAGATAGGTTGACTAGATAACACTACCTTCAGGAGTAAGTCGACCTCTTAATGATATCCACCTATAGCACCAATTATTTATCTTGTTCTCCAACTTTTTTATCAGCCAATGCCAATCTTCCGAACGTAGAGCCCCAACCTTCATAAAAAAACCAAGATACTTGAAACCATGTTCCAACTCTAAAAATATGAAACGAAAGACAACTTTGAATTGAATAAGATCCTGATTCAACAGACTAGCTTGGTGAAAATCCGACTTTGACACATTTATCATTAAACCAGAAGTCAAGCTGAAGCAATTAAGAACTTTATCTATTTCCCACCACTCATGCACAATAGCACTTGTCATTATGATCACATCGTCGACAAATAAAATATGCAATATTTTAATTGATCTAGAAACTTTAATACATATCAGTTTACCCTCTCTTTGATTTTCTTTCAATAGCAGGCTCAACCCTTCCATCACCAATATAAAAAGAAACGACGATAAGGTGCATCATTGTCGCAGTACCCTCCCACTCTTAAAGAAATTTGTAGCTTCTCCATTAATCAATACAGAATAGGAAGTAGAGACCACACAACCCATTATCCAATTAGTCATACTAAGGTCCAAACCAATTTGTAAGAGAAGAATGTGTAGAAGGTCCTAGTTAACGCAATCATAAACTTTTTGAAGATCCAGTTTTAAAACCGAAGAATTTGAATTCTTCTTCTTGATATCGTGAATACATTCATGAACTGCACCTATGGCATCTTGAATTTTCCTCCCTTGTAAGAAGCCCACCTTCTCTTATGAAAACGATCTAGAAAGAATCAGTTTAATCTGATTAGCTATGATCTTTGAGATAATCTTGTAACAAATATTACACAGAGAGATTGGTCTATAATCTCCAAACTGAAGAGGTTTGTTAACTTTTGGGATTAATGTAATGAAGGTTGAATTTAAAGCTACAGAAATAAAACCTTTTGTTCTAGACTCTTCGATAATGTCCAGAAGATCCTCTCCAACTATATCGAAAAAATGCTTAAAGAACTCCATTGTCCAGCCGTCCGGTCTCGGACTCTTATCCACTTTAAAATTTGAAAGGACTTTCTTCAACTCTTCCTTGTCAACTGGTTTGAAGAGGGCATCCACCTCTAAATCGAGAACCATATTTGGAAACAAAGAAACCACTCTAACTTTTTCACCAAGATTTAAATCAAATGATTTGTTATAAAAATGTTTAAAGTGTTTAACAACTACTACTTTGATCTTTTCCTGACCTCTATAGACTAATCCCTCCTCATCTTGTATCTCCCATATATATATTTGATTTCTCCTAAAACTGGCGAAATTATGGAAGAATTTTGTATTTAAATCACCACTTTGAATCCAGATTGCACGACTGTGCTGGTGCCACTATTCCTCAATTTCCTTTAGTAAAATATTCCTTTCTTGTTCCAAATCATTTAATGTCAAATCAACCATATTCAAACAAGTACCCTCCTCCAAATTTTGAAGGTTGAAGGAGATCTCCTGTTCCAGACCACTGAATCTGGCAATTTTGATAGCTCTTTGTTCCTTCTTCCACTCTTTTGTAAGCAATTTTAAATATTTCAATTTCCAGACCAAATGCTTTTGTTTACCTGTCTCCTAGAGATAAATAGGATCTGTCCACAACTTTTGTACTATAGAATAAAATCCTATATCTAAACTCCATAGAGGATTAAATTTGAAAGGATACTTCTTAAAAGATGGGGGAAGATCCAGGTGGAGTGATATCGGGGCATGGTCAGAGATAAAGGGGTATTCCACCCATGTTCTAAAGATACTAGTTGTCACCACTAAATCCTCGGAGACTAAGGTGTGAACCAATCTCTTAGCTATGAAAGCTTCTCCCACTCGACCGTTTCTCCAAGTTGGGGCCAACTTCCCCGACATAATATAAATTAGCTTGTTTCTGTGAAACAAATTTGTAAAAAAAGTAGCTAATGATCCCAAAGAAGCCTCACTGCCCCATATTTCTCTAGAAGATAAAGTCAAATTTAGATCTCCTTCTAAAATAAGATATTTTAGAGACAACAAACCCGTAGCCTCCAATCTTTCCCAGAATACTTTACGCTCCAAACAAGGCCCATAAACATTAAGAAGATTTAAATGTATTTTAGACTCTAAGCAGTAACCTGTCAATAAGATTCCACCACACGTCAAGAAAGGCATCAAATCAAAAAAGGATAGATCCCACACAACCAATAACCCTCCATAATTACCCACTGAATTTACCGCACAACAATACCACTTCGGCCGCAGGACTTGAAAGAAATTACGAGCCTTTTCGAAATGAACTAAAGTTTCTTGAATGAAAACTATATTTGGATGAGTTTTTCCAGCAAACTATGAACTGAGGCCAGTTTTAGGGCACCTCCGGTCCCTCTTAAATTTAATGACAGTAATAACATTACTTAGTTCTGCAAGAGCCTTTAACGCTTTAAGGGACCCACTATCAGTAGGAATATTTGACATAGAGTCAACATTTGTTGCTAATGTGGCTTTTTTTCTTGCACTCCAGGTTTTTACAGGGGAGTGTTCAATTCCCAAACCCCGGAACCACGCAAATTCTTTCCCACCCTCACCCACCGTAGAATGTGAGATGTTGGTCTCCCCACTAACAACAATTGGATCAATAGCTGCTTTCCCAAGAAAAAATGGTAGTGGTACAGAAGAGTCACATCCACAAATTAAGGGAATGGGTGAATCCAAAACAAATGAGAGGGTTGATTCATCCTCTTCTGGCTCTCTATACCCAGGTGGCAAACCCTGTTCACCCAACACCAAATGACAACTCTCTAGACTACTCAATGGTTCTGTAGGGAAGGAAGGTTCTGGAAGAGATGAAGTGGGAACAATTGGGGTTCTTGGTAAAACCAAAGGGACATAATGAGTCACTGGCTCCAGCTATGGGTTAACACTCGACGTGGAATGTATGGATGCTCGACCCCCAGAAGTAGGATAAGTGGTATTTAGATCTCCTGAATCAACTAAAGAATCCGTGACCGACTTTGAAGTGACTTTCTTCAACCAAATAGAGGATCTTATAATGTCTCGTTCCAAAACCGAAAGAGAATTGAAAAATACAGGGAAATGAACTTGCAACTTACCGATAATGGATGTCGCATTCTCCAAGTATCTAGGGTCAATTCGGTCCCCTAAACCTTCTTCAAACCCATAGAAACCAGTATCCATAGAAGAGTCTCAGTTACTTTAATAATTCTCAGGTTCTTCCTGAGAATTTACTTCTTCACTCAAACCTTTACAATATCGCAACAAGTGCGATGTACTTCGACAAAAGCTACATTTGAAGGGTATCCCAAGGTAGTCTAGTCTTTGGAGGCAATGAATTGCGCGCCACTCAACCTCTAGTTTCTCCGACAAACCCAAATGAATGTCTAATTCTACCAACACTCTTGCGACTTTCCTAGTTGGCGCCTCCAAATTCTTTTTATCTATCATGATAAACCTTCCCAGATAATTTCCAATGGCTGCCAGTGCTCCCTCGTTCCACAAATACAACGGTAATCCCAGTAGCAGAATCCACAAGTGCCTTAGGGAAAAATGATTAGTCTCCGGATTAAAATCTAGCCTCCATTTCTTAAGCATGAGACTATTATTTCCATTTACCCAGCTCCTTCCTAATAAAGTCGCAACATATTTTAGAGTCTCACAGCTAATCCCTATCCAACCTTTTGTTAAGAAAAAAACCTATGGAATATATCCTAATACTGGCAACCAAACTCTCTCCATCCAGACCAAGCAACTCTCCACGCATAAATTATTGTATGTGAATCTCCCCACTAATCCACAAAGAGCCAGTCTGCAAGTGTCCTCCAAACCTATGTCTGAAGCAAGAACCATTCTTCTAACTATTTTTTTAGCTGACCACTATCTACAGTTCTTCCAAGTTGGATTAGGACCTGGATTGTTATGCTAGTAACTTGAGAAAACATTCACCTTACTATTAAAAGCTGGTCTGAGCATCGGAAACTGAGACTAAGCACCTAAAGAAGGCTCTAAAAGGGAAGGTAGGAAGGTGTCTAAGGACGGATCTAAGGCCTGCTCCGGGCTATGACATAAAGCCTGTTTATCAATCTGGAAACCCGGAGAACAAGCTCCTTTGGGTGTTTTCCCCTTAGCCACCCCCGATAAAAAATGAGAAAGGTTAACTTCGCTCTCCTGCCAAAATGCATCAAACGACTCACTTAAGAGTGCATTGACTTCCGCATTTAGTGTCTCCAAACGATGGTTATCCATATGTCTACCACCTGGAGAGCACTCAGATCTCTTCAGGAAAATGAGTGGAGAAGAGGAATAAATGAACCACTGACAAAAACCAAGTAAAACAAACCACATGTGAAGCACTATCCTGAAAACCAACAAGATCAACGGAGAAGGTCACCGACAAAGGTTCAGTTACTAGGAATAGTAAAGTAAGGCTTGAAAGGATGGAAGAGTGTAATAGTTCCCCTTAATCAATGGAACCACACTAAAAATAGCGGAAAACGAAACAATGCTAAAACATTGATAAGCTAACTTAAAACTAAAAACAATAAAAAAAAACAAAGAAGACGACAGAGGAATCTGAATAAACCAAGCCAACCAACTAGATGAAAACTATGAATCTAGCCACACCCATGGCTTCCTCTGGACATTTACCACTCAAAAAATTTTGAAAATCCTTGAATCCTCGTCGCCCTCCATTTCAATCTTTTAGAACAGATATGCACTGCCATATTAGTTCATATTAGTTTGAGTAATTATTTTACCTCACAAGTAAATAATTACTTCTACCTAGCTATTTTTAAAAGGGTTTCGAAAAGGTAACACATTTTTATGAAGTCAAAAAGTGCTTACCTATTTTTAAAAAAGATATTGACCTTTCTAAAAGGTAACACATTTTTTTAAGTCAAAAAGTGTTTATCTTTATTAAAAGAAAAAGGAAATATTATAAAGTACAAGATATTATTATTAATAAACGGAAAGTATTACACTTAAATAAAGTATTATGGTACTTTTTATTAAGTTATAAAAGGTACAAAGTGTTACATATATATTAGAAAAATTATTAAAGAAATTTAAAAAACTGGAAGTATTTTTATATTTTCTATTAAGAAAAAGGATTGATTCAACGTAAAGTAAGGAGTTTGTAAGTTTTATAAAAAAAAATTAATTATCATAAAATATTTTACGAAGATAAAAATGAATAATTATAAAATGAAAGGAAGATTTATTTATGAAGGTTATCCAATTTCATTTTATGGATTTTCTACATTAAAGAGGAGTACTCAATGAAGAGAGGTTAATATTATTATCAACTTGGACTATAATGAAAATTACATTATTATTGATTTGGCAAATCAATTATTAATTTTAGAGCTTAATATAATTGAAAAGAAGGATATTTTTCAAATTAAAGAGTTACAAGTGAAAATTGATGAATATGACTATATATCTCAATTTTATGTTACAAATATGTATCAAGAAGAAGTTGGCATTATCATCGGGTTACCCTGGTTTAAAAGTCTAGGTACCTTCATATTAAACATGGAGAAAATTTTTGTGACATTCCCCTATAAGGAGAAAATGATAACATTTCACGACACCACATCAAAGCCAGATTTCGTAACACCAAAAGACTTTAACGATATTTCATAAGTGATACTTCAAGAAAATAAAAAATCAATGCAAAGAATGCAAAAAGAATTTGACGAAGTTATCAAGGATAAAAGCAAAGAAATTTCTTATTTAAAAGAACACAGTAAAAAACTACTTACACTGATCAAGAAGTCAAAGGTTCAAAAACAATGTGTTCAAAAGTTGGAACAAGATAATCAAGAACTCGAGAAGAACCTATCAGAAAAAAATGAAGAAAATTATTGTTCGAAAAACCTCAATCACGAGCTACTAGAACAAATCAGAAAATTGAAAGAAGAGAAACTTGAATATCCAGACATTAAAGCTCAAGAAGATGCTAGTCCAGTTGAAGAAAAAACATATAGAGATGTTGGAGTACAAACAATGGAAGATCCAGGTATACTTACTAATCGAAATTCAACCATTAACAAAGCAACATTGGTACATGAAGAAAATCATATATCGAAGTTAAATGAAGAAAACGCTACAAGTATGATAAGGAAAAATCATGTTATAAATCTTTATCGACGCCCAAATTATAAGAACAGATATCTTAACCAGATAGAATATCAATGTCATTCAGGACAAGAACAACTGACTTATCGTCGGAAAAATATTGATACCAACCCAAGTAAATCTCATAATAATCATTCATTGTGGAAGTGCAACATTCTGCAAAATATTGAATTAGGATGGTCTAACCCTCTCACAATTTGACAATTCTGCTCAACTAGTCTCCGTCACTCATATTGTTTGGTATCATCAATATTAACAACACCAAAAACAAAGAGTCATGCGAAGACATTGCAAGCCAGAACGAAGAAGTAAGCCTCTCCATAAGCATGCTTTCAAGACAAAACATTTCTAAGGGGAAGGCAATATAACAAACATAAATATGTAAATATAAATAAGTAATAAGTGATTATTAATTATGAATATACATGACATATGAAAGGTCATGTCTCTTATGAAAGGGCACCCTTGTGTGGAATATATATACAAGCTCTCATTCCTTATTTGTAAGAATCTCATTATATCATATTCTTATACATTATTATTAAATATATTTACTATCCTATTTATATTGGATATTTACATAGTGAACCAGGTTGGTTTACCACACCGAATTAGAGTGATCCGACGGATCATATTCTTCTCGATCTTAATGGCTACATTGATTTGTGGCTTAGCACCCGATTGGTCCATGATATTTATTTAAAGAGCATGGAGGGTCATTTGTCCATGATTGATTGTGAGAAACTCTCTTGTAAGTATCTCTGTAATATTTTTCTCTTGCATTAATAAATTGCTCCAAGTGGTCGCGTTGGTTGGGGCCATGAATATTTCCCCACATGGGTTTTACCATGTAAAAACATCGGTGTGCCAATCTTTTATCTGGTCGTGTGAGTGGTTATTGAAGGTGTTCGTCCTCTATTGGAATACATGTGTTGTGGAACAAGTGATCCTCCTCAAACTTCTCCATCTCCATCCTTTCCTTCAAGTTCAAGTTCCTCTTCAATTCCACAAAGAAAACAACCAGAGAAAGATGATTCTAATTTTCCTTTGTTGAAATTAGACGTGAGATTTGATTTTCCAACATATAATGGAAAGCCACAATGCAGAGAAATTGGATAATTGGATCAAGGAAATTGAAGTATATTGCAGGGTTCAAAGAATTGTGGACGAAGAAGAAAAAATCTAACTAGCTACTCTTCGACTAGGAGGCATAACATTGATCTAGTGTGAGAGTAAGACTCAAGAAGATCTTCTTAAGAAAGGTGAAATAATATCTTCTTGATATGAATTCACAATTGAATTAAAGAAGAATTTTTTTCCTTTAGGGTATATGCAATAAGCAATAATGGATTGGCAGAATATAAGGAAAAATAGAGGAAAGAATGTGAAAGACTATTCTCAAGAGTTTACAAAGAGGGAATTAACATTGGTCATTCCTCTCTATATGAAATAAACTCTTTTGAATTATATTGATGGGTTGTATAGTTATTTGAGACATAATATTATTATGTTTAACCCAACTAATCTTGATAAAGTTTGTGTCTAAGCCACTCATATTGAGTCAAGGGGAAAGAATGTCCAAGCCAACTTCTCAAAGAAATCAATTTAGCCAGTTGTAGGGAAAAAAAAGGATAAGATGAAAAGAACAACTATAGTGAAGAAAGAACATGAGAAGCCTTCATGTTCACATTTCAAAAATGAAGGACATGATGATACCAAGTGTTGGAAACTTCATCCAGAACTGAGACCAAAGAGGTTCAGAAATAAGAAGGGTAATAAAAATACTATTGCTACAATCCAACATGATCTTGAATTAGATTCAAGTGATGAAACCAAGATCATGGCCATGGGAATACAAGGTACATCTTCTTCTATTAGTTCTAGTTCTAGTTCTCATTATTTAAAATATGAAACTATGCATGATGAAAGGAAAATAAATGAGCAATTCCGTAATAGAGTCATCTCAAAACATACAAAGATTGATACACTCTTTGATAGTGGTTTGCAAGATAATCTCATTTCTGAAGAAATTGTTAGGACATTAGGACTGGAAATTAAGCCTTATCCAAAACCATATCCTTTAGGATGGGTATGTGAAGATGATAAGTTGTAGGTATCCAAAAAATGTTATCTTATATTTGTAATGACCAGTTCATAGACGAGGTAGAGTTAGATGTCACACCACTTGATATTTGTGGACTTGTTTTGGGAAGTCCTTATTTGTATGACATGAAAGCTAGCTTCTACAGAGAGAAGAACAAGTATCATCTTACAAAGGATAGGATTGAGTATATTGTAAGAGCCCATTGTGAGAAAAATAACTTGTCTCTTGTTTCTACAAGACAAATGAAAAGACTTGTAATGTAAGCAAAAATTTGTGTACTCATGATTGTAAAAGATAAGAATAATGATAAATCCAAATCTTTCAAAGTGTGTGATCTTAAACATAAAGATGAATTAGTTAAGATTATTTCTAACTATGATGAAGTGTTTTAGGAACCACAAGGATTACCTCAAAGGAGAGAGATGCAACATGAGATCCAGTTGCAAAAAGATGCACCTCTTCCTAACATTGGCATGTATAAGTTATTTGTTCTTGAGAATGAAAAAATAAAGAAGCAAGTTCAAGAGTTGCTTGAGAAAGGAGTCATCTAACCTAGTACTTCTCC
>JZKD02S2238566.1:205186-215186 GCA_000966675.3 Picea glauca | reverse complement strand
GAAGTTCTTCTCCCTTCTCTCTTTAGGAACTCAGGCCACTGTGACCCCTCTGAAGGTAACAGATAGGTTTACATCATTAACGATCATAGGGATGACGAAAATAATGTGTAACACCAGGGCACCTTTGTTGTAACATCCCTGACCACCAACAGGCCGGGCAATGCCACTACTGCGGAATATACACTTATATATGATATGCATTAAATAAAATTAACACATTTAACATAGAGTTACTGCCATCATACAAACTTAAATAGAATTAACAACAATTCATACATGCAACAAAATACATGAAAACATACAAGAATCACAAACATGTATTACATATAAATTAAGCACAGAATGATACTTATCTTTTAACTGGAGTAAATTCCACCGACTATGTGCAGACCTTCCATGAACCTCCCAACCTTATACCACACTGCTCATCATGCTCAGCAGTGGGTCACCCCTGAGTTGGGACTAAGCTCCACCCAGGGCAAGGGAATCCTATACTAGGCTGAGGTTACAAGAAAATTGCATAGTGCAACCAAAATGATTCTCTCCAGGAGCCTTCTTATGACCACTACTCACAGACTCTCATTCCCCACATGCATGTTCCACCTGGGAGTATACAACTTCACTGTCACACAGTCCATCGATTGCTTCACCTCCCTCTCAAGGTCTCGACAACAAGCCAGATCAGGAATTATCAGAGCTCTCTAGCTCGTGCTGGACTCTCTCTAGGAGAAAACCACTTCCTAGCAAACTCTCTCACCTGGAGAGAGTTGCTCACAGGCATGACAACCTGCCTCTTCAACCATTTTCGACTCAATTCCCTCAAAGTAAGGATAACAGCAACAATAACAACATTTGATTAACTCACAAGTGACAATAACAACAGGGAGTTGGATATAAACATCGGAAAATGGTTCAAGTACAGACTCAGCTCTACAAAAGAGGATAGGTTGGGTACATGGCTCACGT
Organism: Picea glauca; assembly: GCA_000966675.3. Classification (NCBI taxonomy): domain Eukaryota; kingdom Viridiplantae; phylum Streptophyta; class Pinopsida; order Pinales; family Pinaceae; genus Picea; species Picea glauca. The sequence goes on along the minus strand of JZKD02S2238566.1, from coordinate 214,220 downwards.
CGGTTGGCTTCATGGTTCTGTGTTTTCAGAGGTGTGTGGCTATGCAGAGGTCCAACGCAGAGGCCAAATTTTTTTTCAGATGGTAATCTCAGTGAACTTAGGTGGAGGATGCAAGAATGGGACAGCAAACCCCCAACACGATTGACTCGCGGGTTATTAGTTCTAGGGTCCCTGGTGGATGTCCCCATTCATGGTTAAAAATCGGGTGGAGAATGGCCAGCCTCGAAAGAACGAACCCACAACACGGCTCAACTCATCAGCTTTAATTGCATGCGCCCAAGTCGACACTTGTCTTCCTGGAGCTACATGCACTACATTTGCATTTGTTCCCCTTTCCCAGGAACTTAGGACAACACTCATCAATTGTCCACCTTAGCCTTTAGGAAATAATAATAAACTATTGTCCCCTTTAGAGGTAATCCCCCTAGTTTATCCCCTAGGCCCAAACACTTAGCCTCCTCCCTTACCCAGCCTTGTGGAATATTATTCCCCCATCACTCTTTCTTCGTGGTCGATCTGCACGCAGTAATGTTTAATCTTTATTAATGTTCTGCATAATTACATATACAAAAATAGGCTCATGGTCTTAATCATCTAGGCTCTCCAGCCTAATCATCACATAATCTTACCAACTTATAATTGCTCGGCTCACTAGCCTACAAAACATGTTTACGATTCATAATATAACTGGGGCATGTCCTTGGGGTATTACAACCCCCTCCCCTTATTTTTGCACTGTCCTCAGTGAAACTCTTACACAACATCAATAAGATTTCCAAAATATTCAAAAAGATGAGGGTACTCTACCCGCATAACATCCTCATGTTCCCATGTCACGTCCTCAGGACCGTACCAGGTCCACTGGACCTTTACAAGCCCTATGGCTCGATTCTAGAGTTGTTTTCTCTTCCGGTCCAATATGCGCACAGGATGCACTTGCAAGACGACTTCTTACTCCACCTGAATAACATTCCAATCAATGACATGATTAGCATTCAGGTATATATTTCTTAAGTAATGAAACATGAAACACATTATGTACAGTCATGGATGCAGACAATGCAACCATATATGCAATTGGTCCAATCCTTTCTAGGATTTCAAACGGTCCACAAAATCTGGCTTCCAAATTTAGGGAACTTATGTTAGCTTTCACTTTCAGGAACACATGATCACCCACTTTAAACTCCCTGTGGGTTATGTTCTTATCAACATAACTCTTCTACCTGTCTTGGGAAGCCTTTAAATTCTGCTTAATTTTTAGCATTTGTTTTTCCATTTCCTTGAGCAACTCTAGCCCAACCATTGATCTATCAGCTGGATTATCCCATCTTACTAGAGTATTTCACTTTATGCCATAAAGTGATTCAAATGGGCTCATCTTCAATGAGCTTGATACCCATTGTTGTAGGCGAATTATACCAAGTCTAGGTAGTCTTCCCATTTAGATGTTTTATCCATCACATACATCCTTAGCATATCTTCTATCACTTGGTTCACCCTCTTTGTCTTCCCATTAGACTCAGGATGATAAGCAATGTTGAAGTTCATATTCGTTCCGAACCCCTTGAATAACCCTTTCCAGAATTTTGAGGTGAATTTTGGGTCTCTGTCAGACACAATTGTCTTGGGAACACCGTGCAATCATGTTATTTCCCTCATAAAAATATCAACAATGTTAGTTTCCTCGTGATTAGTATTTAGTGGAATAAAATGGGAAGCTTTCGTAAGCTTGTCCACCACCACCATGATTGAATCATGTTGCTTGCCTGTTCTGGGCAATCTTGTGGTGAAATCCATTGTCACTACCTCCCACTTCCACTTGGAATGGGTAAAGGCTATAGCAACCCTGTTGGGTGCATGTGCTCAGTTTTAACCTTCTAACATGCCATACATTTGGCGATGTATTCAACAATATCTTTCTTCATACCTGGCCAAAAGTAATGGCTCGTGACTGCTGCCACAGTTTTATGATATCCAGGGTGCCCAACATAAGGCACATTATGCATTTCTTTCAAAATCATAAGTTTCAATTCCTGGACATTAGGTACATAAGCTCTATTTTTGTATAGGAGTGTCCCATCAGCTCCCAACTTGTAATCTTCCACTTTCTGTGACATCTCACCTTGCTGTAGATTTTCTACCAACTCCATGTACTGCAAATTTGCATTTGCAGATTCCAAAATTCTACTCTTAATGTCATTTTGGTACATGCTAATGGTTGTAGCATGTAATTCATGCACTCTCCTGTTGAGCGCATCAACCACTTTTTTCTCTTTTCCTTTGATATGCTTGATATCGAAGTCGTAGTCACAAAGGAATTCCAACCACCTACTCTGCCTAGCATTCAAGGTTGGTTGATCAAACAAATACCTCAGACCATTATGGTTTGTCCTTAGTTCAAACCTCATTCCAATGAGGTAGTGTCTCCATTTCTTCAGAGCGTGAACGATGGCCGGCAACTCCAAATCATGAGTGGCATATTTATTTTCTTGCTCTTCCATCTTCCTAGACTCATAACATATTACAAATCCATTCTGGATGAGGACTCCTCCCAGCCCTTTTTTGCATGCATCTGTGCACACTACGAAATCCTTATTTGGATCTGCAATCCTCAGGATTGGAGCACTGGTTAACAATTGCTTCAATCGTTGTAAACTCTTATCACATTCTTTTGTCCACTGAAACTTCTTCTCCTTCCTTTGCAAGGAAGTGATATGATGAGCTATCCTTGAGAACCCTTCAATGAACCTTCTGTAATAGCCATCTATGCCCATAAAGGATATGACTTCTGTCACATTCTTTGGCGATGACCATTCTCTAATGGATTTTATCTTCTCAGGATCCACGACTATTCCATCCTCTGAAATGATATGCCCCAAGTAATGGATCTGCTTCTGATAAAATGATCACTTTCTCAATTTGGCATACAGTTGGTTCTCTCTTAGCACCTACAACACCATATTCAAATGATGTTCATGTTCTTCCTCCAACTTGGAATACACCAGGATGTCATGCAAAAATACTATGACAAACTTGTCTAGATATTCCCTGAATACCCCATTCATTAAACACATAAAAACAACGGGTGCATTCGACAACCCAAATGGAACCACTGTGAATTCATAATGACCATACCTTGTTCTGAAGGCGGTCTTTCTGATGTCTTCATCCTTTATTCTTACCTGGTGATATCCTGATCTAAGATCTATTTTCAAAAATATCTTAGCATCCTTCAACTGGTCAAAGAGATCATCAATCCTCGGCAGAGGATACTTGTTCTTTACAATCACTTTGTTTAACTGTCTGAAATCAATGCAAAATCTCAATGTTCCGTCATTCTTCTTCACGAAAAGGATCAAGGCTCCCCAAGGTGACACACTTGGGCATATATACCCCTTCTTCGGAATCTCTTCCAGCTGCAATTGCAGTTCTTTCAGCTATGGCGTACTCATTATGTAAGGATCTTTCGACACTGGAGCTGCTCCAGGCATCAGGTTTATAGAGAAGTCAATATCTCTTTTCGGGGGTAATCCTAGTACCTCCTAAAATACATCCTCAAACTCCTTTAGTAATGCATGGTCTTTGATCTTTGACACCTTATCCTCAAGTGCTTCCTCCAAGTGGGCTGCAAATAATTGACAGCCTTTCTTGTAGCACTTCTTCAGCTGCATTGCTGAGATTTATCTGATAGCAACAACTCTGGGAATTCCTTGGACTATTTTTCGATTTCCTTCTTCATCTAGGCAAGTGAATTCCTTGTTACGACAGTCCATGATGGCATGGTGTTGGTCCAACCAATCCATCCCAATTAGACAGTCATAGGAACCTAAAGGCAGAATGTTCAATTCATCCCTTGTGTTCAGTCCATTCATGTCCACTGGACAAGACTTAACCAATTCCGTAACCTTTCTCTTGGTTCATGTGGCCAACTGTACTGACCAATATTTTCCATGTTTGCTTCTCGACAATTGAAAACTTTCCACCACTCTAGGATCTATATAACTATGGCTAGCCCCTGAATCAATTAAAATAGTAAAGGCATGGTTGTTGATCATACCTTCTACTTCAATCATGTGCGACTGATATTCTACTTGCTTGTTTTCCAGGGATGCGTAGATCCTGGGTATTCTACTACCCATGTCATCCACTGTTTTAGCTTGCTGAACATTATAGAAAAATCTCACTTTGCCATTTTTGTGGGGACAATCTCTGTACTTGTGGTTCCCCTGACAACCCCAACACTGAATGGGTGTCTTCCTTGGCCTTTGTCCCCCTACGTCAGCCATTCCCGGCTCTCTAAACGATGGGTGTCCTTGAGGATTGTTTCTAAAAAAGGGAGGTTTGTTTCCCTTATGCCTCTGCTCTTTCTTAAACTTCTTCTGGTCATCCCAAGCCTTCTGAAAAGTAGGATTTTCTCTTTGTTGTTCATATAATCAATTTTCTCTTCTTATAGTTTCTTCCATAGTTTTTGGGTCATCATACTGGATCTTGTCACCGATGGAAGGTGGCAGTCCACTGAGATAAATTTGAATCTTGACAGTCTCATCTTTGATGAATGGAACATACTTCAGAAATTCCAAAAATCTTCATTCGTATTCATCAATGGTCATGCTACCGAGCTTGAGTTCAAAGAACTCTTTCATCTTTCTGTCATAATATCTCTTCGTCAAGTATTTCTTCTTGAAATATTTCTTGAATTCTTTCCAAGTGATATCTTTCTCTCTAATGTTTTGCACCTACACAAGTTGATCCCACCGCATGGATGCTTTTCCTTTCAGTTGATACATCACAATTCTTCCTTCGGCATGAGAGGAATAATTCTGGAGTTGGAAATATCTCCTCTTTCCAAGCAACTATGTCTTGACATCTTCCTCCGTCTTGTGCTTTCCATCAAATGTAGGAGGCTTAATCTTGTTCATTTCTCCCTTCAGTTCATCCACTCCAGATCTCCTATGGTTTCTGGTAGGATATGGGCTTGAACTACTGTGTGCCTCCTTATTGGACTTCTTCGGGGAGTGGCGACGATGACTGCTAACGCTTCCTGATCTTCTTTGCTTCTCAGGCATCTTACGACTCCCTGATTTGCTTGAGTCAGTCTCCTTATCCAACTTCTTTTCGATTCTTTCCAAACTCTGCATCAACTTTAAGTTGAATTTTCCTTGTTGATCCCTAGCTTTCATGAGCTTTCTACTATCTGCTCAGTGAGTCTGGGCATCTTTCTACAATTGTTCAATGATTTTCATCAAATGCCAGTCCTTATCTATCTCTTCTCCATGCCCATTGGAGTTCGATCCTTCAACTCCCAAATGGGCGTCCATCCCTTTTACTTCATTCTCTGAACTGGAATCAGTCTGTGCCTCTTCCATTTCTTTGCACTCAGTGGCAACTCTATTCAGTTCTGTCACTCGTTAAAATTCTGCAAACACAACATCCAGACAACTGGAATTTTTTAGGCCATCATTCCTTAACAAATCCCACAACATTCATAAACAAATCTGATTCAAGAAAACTTTCAAACTCCATTTTCTTTTGGGCTCTACGCTGTGAAGTTTTTGGGCACTAGCCCCTTTCTCTCAGTCCCCAACCCACACGACCATGGGTCATGACCAAGCGCTAGATCAAAAGGTTCTTACTCAGACCTTCGACTTAAAAAAATTTCAAATAACAACACAACAATCTCTTCGGAATTCCAAGTTACTGAAATCACAAAGTAGGGAGGATCATCCGACCACGTCTACTTAACATCCGACGAAGGACACTCACTATGGAACCTCATGTGTCTGAGTTCCGGGTCTTTGGGACTTTGGAGCTTCGAACTTCGGGAGTTTCAACTCCTCTATGCTCGCTTTTGCCCGGAGTGCTTTTCCCCAGATTTCACGATCTACCGACGTGTGTCCTCCTTCACCATCAACGAATATGAGTGGCGTCGACACTTCGGGCTTCGGGAGCTTCAAACTCACAACACTTGCCTCCTCACGAAGTACTTCTACCCAAAGTACACGATCTCTTGACACGTGTCTTTCAAAACAGATGGTTGTGATCTACTTTGGCCTTCGGGACTTTGGGAGTTTCTCACACTCCACACATGAAATCCTCCGAAGTGACTTTCCCCGAAGTCTCAGATATGCTGACACGTACCTCTGTTGCGACCAATGACCAGGATCTACATCTACTATTTCTCTTTCTCCTCGATCACAAAACTTCCGAAGTTCTCTCGCTCCAGAGTTGTGGATCTTACGCCACCTGTCAATCTGGATGGGACAACTGTCGATCCTTTGCGCTCAGATCCGATGGCTTGGGATCTGTTTCCTTCTGAGTGTTCTCCTTTTATTTCCTAGACATGGATCTAACAGTCCAGACTCCTTCCAGCAACAAATCTGACGACTATTGTCGCTCCTCCTCCTGAGCTTAGTTTCTCGAACCCCTTCTCCTTAGAGGGTTTCTTCGACACTTAGTCGACTTTCAGATCTATGCACTCCTTGCAACAGATCTTCACGTCCCTTCACGAGAAAAACCGATCTATTTATCCCGGGATTTTTGAGTCAAAGACTCCGTCGACGCACTCCTTGCACCCATGGAGAGTCTGAACCTCAAATTTTGTCCCTTTTGACAACAATTCACTCTGAAATCTTTGTCTTGTTAACCACTAACATGGCCCATCTAGGCTCAGTGTTGTAACCATGCTCTGATACCAAAATGTAACATCCCTGACCACCAACAGGTCGAGCAATGCCACTATTGCGGAATATACACTTATATATAATATGCATTAAATCAAATTAACACATTTAACATAGAGTTACTGCCATCATACAGACTTAAATAGAATTAACAACAATTCATACATGCAATAGAATACATGAAAACATACAAGCATCACAAACATGCATTACATATAAATTAAGCACATAATGATACTTATCTTTTAACTAGAATAAATTCCACCAACTACGTGCAGACCTTCCATGAAACTCCCAGCCTTAGACCACGCTGCTCATCACACTTAGCAGTGGGTCACCCCCAAGCTGGGACTAAGCTCCACCGAGGGCAAGGGAATCCTAGACTAGGTCGAGGTTACAGGAAAACTGCACAGTGCAACCGAAAGGATTCTCTCCAAGAGACTTCTTATGCCCACTACTCACAAACTCTCATTCCCCACATGCATGTTTCACCCAGGAATATACACCCTCATTGTCACATAGTCCATCGATTGCTTCACCTCCCTCTCAGGGTCTCAGCAACAGGCCGGATCAAGAATTCTCAGAGCTCAATAGCTAGTGCTAGACTCTCTCTAGGAGAAAACCACTTCCTAGCAAACTCTCTCACCTGGAGAGAGATGCTCACAGGCCTAACAACCTACCTCTTTAACCAGTTTTGACTCAATTCCCACAAAGTAAGGATAACAACAACAACAACAACAACAACATTCGGTTAACTCACGGGTGACAACAACAACATGAAGTTGGATATAAACATCGAAAAATGGTTCAAGTATGGACTCGGCTCTACAAAAGAGGATAGGTTGGGTACATGGCTCGCGTCAATCATCTTCACGGTTCAGGGTTTTCAGATGGTAATCTCAGTGAACTCAGGCGGAGGATGCAAGAATGGGAGAGCGAACCCCCAACACGATTGAATCATGGGTTAGTAGTTCCAGGGTCCCTGGTGGATGTCCCCATTCACGGTTAGACAGTGGGTGGAGAATGGCCAGCCTCGACAGAACGAACCCCCAACACGGCTCAACTCATCATCTTTAACTGCATGCGCCCAGGTTGACACTTGTCTTCCTAGAGATGCATGCACTACATTTTCATTCGTTACCCTTTCCTAGGAACTTAGGACAACACTCATCAATTGTCCACCTTAGCCTTTAGGAAATAACAATAGACTATTATCCCCTTTAGAGGTAAGCCCCCTAGCTTATCCCCTAGGCCCAAACACTTAGCCTCCTCCCTTACCCAACCTTGTGGAAGCTTAGTCCCCCATCACTCTTTCTTCGTGGTTGGTCTGAACGCAACGATGTTTAATCTTTATTAATGTTCTGCATAATTACATATACAAAAACATGCTCATGGCCTTAAGTGTCTAGGCTCTCCAGCCTAATCATCACATAAGCTTAACAACTTATAATTGATCAGCTCACCAGCCTACAAAACATGTTTACAATTCATAATATAATTGGGGTGCATCCTTGGGGTATTACAATTGCATGGCTCAGAGCACATGGAAAGCATGGGAAGCCATTAAAATTCAACTTTCTTGGTAAGGAGGATCCCTACACATTGGACCATCATTCAATGACCATTACATTTAGTGGTCTCCCTTGGTTCTTTTTGAAGGTAAAACTTTGCCAAATTCCTCTTGATTTCATCCAAGCAACTCTTCTAGAAGGGAATTTCTTGCATAGGGTATCCTTTATGACAACAAGTCTCATTGGAAGTCATGGACAACACTTGAAGCTAAATTAAGGTTTGTTAGAGCTAACAAAGCTACTATTTAGAAGGTTCAACACCTTCTTACTGAGGATTTTTTTCTCAAACTAGGCATCATTATCCCAACAACATGGTGGAAGGATTGGAAGTGGAATGGCTCTTAAAAAAAAAACATGTGGATGTTCACATGGGGGATCAATATTCAACCTAGTCTTCATGCCAAGCTTAATAAGATTTGGAGGATGCATTCTAAACCATCTAAATGTTTGGTTAGACTTCATTATGTGTGGAATTTGTAACTAGAATACTTGTTTCCTTTTCCCGATGATAGAGGGTGGGTGAGTTATCCTCAAACCTTGATTGAATATGAGCGTTAAGAAAGACTCTATCCATAATGGAGTTATGTAAATAATCTATGCAATTTTTATGGAATGTGATTGTGCCATTGTGCGATTCCACATTGAGCCCAAAAGGGTTTTTTTCCCTTGGTCTTTGATTCTAAGTGGTCTTTTTCTTGGCTAGTGCCTAAAATGTCCAGGAATTTCTCAATTCAAATGTGTCTTCTGTGAAAAAAGTGAAACTATAACATATTTTTTGTT
>JZKD02S2238566.1:172037-182087 GCA_000966675.3 Picea glauca | reverse complement strand
TTTACTCTACAGTTATTGGATAATAATGCTTCATTGATATAGCACTTGGATTATAAATTCAAAAGGGATTAAATTGCTCTATTACTGATTCACCCCCCCTCTCAGTAATCCAACACTTCCCCTGTGTCGTTAAACATGAACGACAAGATTTTCTTTCTACTTCCCACTACTTTAATCTAAATAAATAATGTTCTGTTCTTTCTTTACATTTTACATTTAAGAATATTTTTTCATAAGCCATACTTATGTGGCACCGACCCTGTATTTAAAGAAAGAAATTGGAGGACCTGTCCTGTTTCCATTCTTCGGGTTCCATAAATAGAATGAATTAATGAGTTACAACAAGGAGGCTCAAGTGTTGACACAATGTTCTTGTTCAATATGTTGGATATATTGCAGCTTCTTCTATTTGATAATATCCGTGCATATATACTAATATCAGTACTATTGGAATAAATACAAAAAACTTTCTCTTCGGCAAAGCTTAGGCAATTATGTTTGGGTTTGCGGTATTAAACAACTATGTTCCCTATTCTATCATATACATCTTGCAACCAAAGAACTTTTGTAGTCTGCAATTTATGCTTTAATTGCTCGTAACTGACCAGGTGCTCGAAAAGATTGGCATTAATAAAGGAATGACTGAAGCTGTCTTAATTACTTAAGTCACACCAAATTTTGATTGCATTTAATTTAATTTAGATATTGATGTTTATGAAGAGACGACGTTTGCTCATGTCATTGCAAGGAATACAAGATGAATAGATGATAAGGAGTTTATCTCGTTGAGACCACAATGCAAATTCATGTTTCTTGTTGCGCTATGTACATATTGCAGTCAAAAGTTTCGTGGTTTCAACTAAATTTGTGAACCGAAGAGCATCCTACAAATTGGGAGATCATTTTCATTTGAAACATAAACAATACATTAATATATATTAGTATGAATACTATTCAGATAAATATGAAAACTTTCTCCATTGATAGATACTAGTATGAATACTATTGAAATAGATATCAAACCTTTCTCTTGGCCAATACTTAGCTAGTTATCTGGCCAGCAGGCCCCGCGTTCGTGGTACCCAACACCTATGTCCCATGTTCTGTCATATACATCTTGCAGCCAAAAAACTTCAGTGATATGCAGTGTATGCTTTTACTACTAATAACCCAACAAGGGTTCGAAAACATTGCCATTAATAAACGAAAAAAAAAGGTTTTTTCGACTGTGAGATACTTATCCCTTTTCCCCTTTTTCTTTTCCCGTCCATTATGGATTTTTGGTTTTATACTTAGTCGTCTTTCTATGATGGGCGGTTGCAGGGTTCGCGGGATGACATATCTTCATCTCCATCTATATCTTCACATGAAAAATCCGACCGACTGTTGTACCTTTCCATACCTAGGCAATTTTATGGTCGCGGTTGTCGAATCGACGCATACGAACTGACCTTTTCTTCTTCCCGCTCATTATCGCTTTCTGGATATATACTTAGTTTCCTTTCTATGGTATCTGATTCCAGAGTTGGTGGGCTGACATGTCTTCATCTCCATCTATATCCTCACACGACGGATCCGACCGACTGATGTTCCTTTCCATACTTAGCCAATTTTATGGCCATCGTTTGCGAGCCCAACTCCTTATCGTTTCGGTATATACATCTTGCAGTCAAAACATCCGTGATCTTAAATTCCACTGCGGGTTCCTCGTATACATTAACTTCCTTCAAAGTATCTATTGTTGCTTTCCATCCCCAACAACTTCAAGTCCTTCCTGATATACATCAACAATACTCTTACTAGTGACAAGTGGACACAGTGGTACAAAAGATACTTCCGTGATCTGCAATTTATGCCTTAACTGGTGAGAACTCAACAGGGGTTTGAAAGTATTTTCATTAATAATCAAACACTATATTTTCTTCTGCGATTTGGCACAATTGAACTTTGTTGCTTCTTGTTCCGTCATATACATCTACCACTCAAAATTTTCGTGATCTACATTTCCACTGCGAACTCCTCCATCCTTTTTCCCTTATTTTCTTCCCGTGTATTATGGGACTATAAAATATGGACATGATATTTTATAGAGAATGTATGGATTTCTCATTCCATACCTAGCGACATTTTGGATCGCGGGTTCTCGGGTGGGCGGGCTCAAAATTGGGCCTCCATTGTTTCGTGCCCTACAAATAGCACCTAGAATTCCGTGATATACAAATTGACAAGCGGACCTGCAGACTGGCTGACTCAACATTGCACTTCTATTGTTCCATGTCCTCCAAACAGTGCTCCCAGTTCCGTGATATACAAATTTACACATGGAATGCAGGGTTGGCGAGGTGGATAATTCCATTGTTTACGGATGCTAATCCCTATGAAGTATCTAACAATATCTAAAAAATTATTTTCAATACTAAATTAGCTCTTAGTAGTGACAACTGGACACAGAGCTACGAAATAGTTGGGATTGCACCCTCCGCAATATAAAAATTGACTATCGGATTCCAACATTGTCTGCTCTTTCATGTTACAGATTATGCATTCAAATGTTTAGAGCGATACAATTTGAACGTCGGGGCCTCACGTCTTCTGTAGATACCTTCTTAGCATGTTTTGGATCCTCCTATTTCCGAGTTCATGAAATGTGCAACTCCAGCATTGGCGGGTTGACATATCTTTATCTCCATATATATAATAACACGACAAATCCGATTGACCGTTGTTGCTTTCCATACTTGGCCAATTGGACCGCCCGCTGTTCCTTTTCATACTTAGTGAATTTTATGCCCGCGGTTGCCGAGTTAGCGTAATTGAACTCTGTTCCTTTTTGTTCCGTTATATACATATTCCACTCAAAACTTCCATGATCTACAATTCCACTACGAACAACTCCGTCCTTTTTCCCTTTTTTTCTTCCTGTGTATTATGGGGCTATAAAGTATGGACATGATATCTTATAGAGCATGTACAGATTCCGCATTCCATACCTAACAACATTTTGGATCACAGGTTCTTGGGCGGGCGGGCTCAAAATTAGGCCTCCATTGTTGTGTGTCTTACAAATAGCACCTAGAATACCGCGATATACAAATTGACAAGTAGACCTGCAGACTGGCTGACTCAACATTGCACTTCTATTGTTTTGTCTCCTCCAAAGAGCGCTTCTAGTTCCGTGATATACAAATTGACACACAGAATGTAGGGCTAGCAGGGTGGAGATTACCATTATTTACAGATGCTAATCCATATGAAGTATCTAATAGTATCTAAAAAATTATTTTCAATACTAAATTAGCTCTTAGTAGTGACAACTCGACACAGAGGTACGAAACAGCTGGCATCGCACCCTCCACAATATACAAATTGACTACTGGGTTATGACATTGTCTTCTCTTCCATGTTATAGATTATGCATTCAAATGTTCAGAACGATACAAGTTGAACTTTGGGTACTTGCGTCTTTTGCAGACACATTGTTAGCCTGTTTTGGATCCTCTTGTTGTCGAGTTCACGAAATGTGCAACTCTTGGATACTGTTTCAGGTTGGCATCAAGTTTCGTTGTACCACAGTTCACAAATGTTTCAATGTATCTGTCGCTACCTCAGTTGGCATCCGACCCTCCGCGATATACAAATTGACTACAGGGTTCACATCTTGTACTCAAAATTTTCGTGATCTACAATTCCACCATGGACTCCTTTGTCCTTTTTCCCTTTTCTTCTTCCCCTGTATTATGGCTCTATGGTTATATACTTAGTTTCCTTTCTATGATCGCGGGTTGCAGCATTGGCGGGCTGACATCTTTATCTCCATCTATATAATCACACGAGGAATCCGAACGACCACTATTGCTTTCCATAATTAGCTAATTTTATGGTCGCGGTTGTCGGTTTGGCAGTCACGAACTCTGCTTCTTCTTGTTCTGTGATGTACATCTTGCACTCAAAACTTTCGTGATCTACAATTCTACTGCGGACTCCTCGAACTCAGAAGCTTCATTGTACCACGGTTCACAAATGTGCTTCCTAATATACATTGGTTATGCTCTTACTAGTGACTCTTACAAGTGACAACTGCACATAGTAATACAAAACAGTTCGCATCCAACCTTTCGCAATATAGAAATTGACTATCGAGTTCCGACATCATCCCCTCTTCTGTGTTACAAATTATGCATTCAAATGTTTCGAATGATACAATTTGACCCTCGGGCCCTCATGTGTTTTGGGCAGACCTTGTGACCCTATTTTGGATCCTCCTGTTCACGGGTTCACGAAATCTCCAATTCTTAGTCAGTGTTTCAGGTTGGCGAATTCAAAATCTGTTGCTTCTTGTTCCGTGATATACATATTGCACTCAAAATTTCCATGATTTACAATTCCATCGTGGACTCGTTGGTCCCTTTTCCCTTTTCTTCTTCCCTTGTATTATTGCTTTGTGATTATATACTTAGTCACCTTTCTTTGATCACGGGTTCCAGCGTTGGCAGGTTGACATATCTTTATCTCCATCTATATAATCACACGATGAATCCGACCGACCACTGTTTCTTTCCATACTTGGCCAATTTTATGGCCACAGTTGGCGGGTTCACGGTTTTAAACTCTGCTTCTTGTTGCGTCGTGTACATCTTGCACTCAAAACTTCCGTGATCTACAATTCTAGTGCAGGCTCGTCAAACTCTCAAGATTCACTCTACCACGACTCACAAATGTTTCAAAGTATCTCTCGCTGCCTTCTATCCCCACTAACTTCCTGTCCTTCCTGATATACATTAGTTATGCTCTTACTAGTCATATAAAAATTTCCCTCTGGGCTGTCCTACCATACCCTCTTCCCTGTTACGCGTATTTCACTCAAAAAGTTTCGAGACATACAATTTGACCCTCGCGCCCTCACCTTCAACAGTTGTACCTTGCAACCCTATTTTGTAGCTGTTTTTTTCCCGTGCCCGCGACCTCCGTACTTTTTTACTATGAAATTAGAAACCTTTCATGCTAACAACTGACCATGTAGGAACCGTCAACATTGTCATTAATGGGCGAAATGCTCGAGGAGATCTCCCATTATTACACATTAAACCAAGATTTGCGGAGAGTTATTTTGTACCTTCTGATTGTTCATCTCGAACACACGTCGTCATGTTGGGCCACTCAAGAAATCTACAATGCTTAATCGCTCATTTCAATATCCGCCATGTTCGCATTTCTATGTATGAAATTACTAGTGTTTAATGTTAACAATGCATCATGCAACAACTGTTCAAATTGTCATTAATCAATGAAAGTCTCGAGCACATCTCCCATCACACACTTTGGACCAAAATTTGCGCAGGGTTATATTATCCCTTCCAACTTTTCATTTCATTGATCGTCTAGAGAAAACAAACGTTCTTGTAGACTTATGGTAGTAGGTCGACAACAATTTTGTGGATATACCGTAAATATGTTCACACACGAGGACTAGAAATTCCAGTGGTCCAGGGCATACTTTTACTATTCATCCCATTCCACCCAGAACTAAGTGATTTGGACATCTGGAATCGCTCGTGCAGGTTGCGTCCCTGAGGTTTTTGACTGTAAGGAGGTGGTCTCTTGGTGCGCCGAAAAATATATTCCAGGCCAAAGAATTATTCCACTACGTAACCATTCTCTTGTTTCTTTGTCACCTCAGGTTTTCCGCGAGATGTTAAAATTGTCGGAGCCAACATTGATGTTCAGAGGACAATATTGCAAGCAGTTTCTAGAAAAACATGATAATGGGTTGGACATATTAGCTGACTTCCTCGAAGACCCGACAACATTTCCTGATGATATCACAAGGTTGCAGGTAAGTTCCTTTAGAAATCCATTCTGGGAAATTTCTTGGTTGTTTACAAGAATAACAGGACAGGCATCCACAACAAGCATTTCCCATATACTTGTTTATATTTTGTATTTTCACAGTCAAGGAAAAATACATTTTCGAATGGGGGAAGCTAATTTCCATTGATCTCTATTCCTATTTGTCACGATTAAAAGAATCGAATAAATTTTATATGTCATCCTATTTGATTTTCGCAATTGTGCATTGTTTCACGTTTCCAAAACTTTCTCTTTCCAATAAAATAAACTGTGGATTCAACCCAGTAACATTCTGGTACGAGGCCCTGTGGAGGCACAAGGCCTCCCATTGTTTTTATGAAGTTTTTAATGGATCTGTCTCAGTTTTAAAAGATTTACTGTTAGGCAAGGATGCTTCGCGGATGTCTGGCTAGGCAACCAAGTCTTTGAACATGAAGGGCACATTTGAGCAAGAGGAAAATCACAGTGTCCTAATGGTCTTTGGCTCTAAGGAAAATCCTGCCTTCCTTCCATGCCACATCACATAAAATATGTTTGTTCCAGAAATAGCAAGGCAATACAACCACTGGTTGCATTTTTTCCATGACGAGAAAAAAAAAACAGTTCATTCCTCTGCCCTGGAAAGTCTGAGACTTCGTGTGCAGAAACATCAACAAGATTGACGAGTTTGCCGCCCATTTCAAGAAATTGAACCTAACGTACGCTGAAAGGCTAAAAGGGTTAGACCCTAATGGAATTTTTCGAGAACATTTACTGGTTGTTGACTTTAACACCTCTTTTATCCATAGATACCTGACCCAAGACAAGGACAATGTCGAAAACAATCCTTCTTCTGCCGATTGCAACGCAGAGACATTGCAAAGCATGAATAGATTGTACAGACAACATGGAAAAGTATGCGGTGAAAAGAGTACCCAGTCCCCCACCAGCACTCCCAAGAGAACGACATCACAGGGCATCTCTTTGACGGTCCACCCCAGTAAGAAAGCAACCTAGAAATCTTTGAACGGAGGAGGATATAAGAATCCGCTTCGCATAAATATTGATAGTTCTCACAAAATTCCACTAACGAAGAAGAGAAAAAACAATGCAGGGCAGGCGGAGGAACCCAAAATTGAAAGTGGAAAAATGCAACTTGAAATTGAAACTGAGCACATGCAGAAAATTGGGTTGTCTGTGGTGGAAATATCCGAGACCGACTTTTTTGACGTAGATGAATCGTTCGTAATCCAGAGCACTATTTTTGACATCCAATCTAAAAGTATGGTCATTGAAAAGAGAGATGTAACAAATAGGAAAGACAAATCTCGCACAGAGATTAACTTTAGGGAAATGCAGTTGTCCCAAATCTCCTCATTTCACTAGGTAACTGGTGAAATTCTTCGTGATTCCATTGGAGGAATTGAGACGAAAAATGCCAATCTGAAAGACCGCCTCAACGAATTTGAGCAAGCTTTCATTGCAACCCCATAATTTTCCATTCCTTTGGAAAAAATCGTGCCTGTTACCACTGCAAACAAGATGAAAGTATCCTCTACCCTCCTTGCATCCTCTAGAGCCCTTGTAGAGAATAACATCAACAAAAGAATGCAGCTAGTTACTGAATCCTGGGAAACATCGCAAAATTTAGTTTCCTTCGGAAAGAAGGCCAATGATGTCCTGCAACATTTGGAGGTGAATTTAAAAAATGAACAACATTTATGTGATCAGGTATTGGCCCATTTTTCCAACTATGTCGTCAACACATCGGAACTGAAAAGAAGACAAGAGAAACTCCTCTCCCCAAAGCGGACCAAAAAAGTAAAAGCATGCTCACAAAAGATACTTTACAGCCTGGAGCTCATTGTCAAATCATGTAAACAAGTCATATCAGAAAAGGAAGATTTATTCACAAGCCTGCTCCAGATGGACTTAGCCGAAACTACCAATGAGGTTCAAGATCCAAACTTAATTCTCAAATCCTTGTCAATCACCAAAGAAGCCTTCTAGGAACAAGTTGATATTTTAAAGGGGTTGTCTTTTGAAAAGTTTTACGGCATATTTGAACATCATCTAGATGAGCATGAGCGTTGGGTACTAGACTATGCGACACACAATGAAGAAATTGAACAAATTCTGCATAATATTTCAATGGATCTAAGGAAATTAGAAAATGACCTTTACGACATAGAAATCCGGGATGAAATCAACACGGCTCCCATGAAAAGCTACGTCGAAGAATGGTTCCAACAGAGAATGGAAAGCCTCGTCCAGGAAGGGCTACAACCAGTCAACAGGACCTCACTGACCATCGACGACAGCAAAAAAACACATCGGCTTCATAGTAAGTCTATACTGGCATCTTGTTTTCTTTATCAATCCGGTTTAATTCTATGTTGTCATCTTGTTTTCTTTATCAATCCACTTATGACCTCTTTAAATATAAAAATGTAACCAAAGACTCATAACTTCCAATTTCTTCTTTTCATGTCTTCCTCTCTACCATCGCGCACTTCTTCTTTCGACGTTCCTAATTCTTCTACTTATTTCTTTTTATGGTCCGCGAGAGCCCCAATCCCGGTCTATATGATAAACACATTAAAATTTCTAGAAACATGTAACATACATTATTAATTTTTGATAAATTCCAAAGAAAATTGATTCGACAATGCCTTTATTGTATACTAAATTTTGGGTTTCCAGGAACCTTTCTTGTTTGTTCCAAAGAAAACTAATTCGAATATGCTACATTTCTTGTGTCCTATTGTATGCTAATTTTTTTGTCTTGAATGACGTTGTTACTATTCTATTGTATGCTAACTTTTTGGGTGTCCAGGAACCTATACTTCGATAGATTTCGATTTCTCTTGTGTCCAGAACCCTTTGCTTTAAAGAAAACTAGTTTAGGAATGCTAATTTCTTTGTGTTTTCCTCCACGAAACTATGTAACAGACGTTATTACTATTCTATTGTATACTTTTAAATGTTGATGTAATTTCTAAAGATATGTAACATACATTATTTATTTTATAATAAGTTTCTATAGTTCGCAAGTCTGCTTGTCAATTTGTATATCGCGGAACTCTCGGTGCTATTTGTAGGGCACAGAACAATAGAGGCCCGTTTTTTACCCCGCCAGCCCGAGAACCCACGATCCAAAAACTGCCTAAGTATGGAATGAGGGCTCCGTGCATGCTCTATAAAATGTGTGCAAAGAAAACTAATTTGGCAATGCTATATTTTTTTTGTCCAAGAAAAGCCTTAGTTTTAAAGAAAACTAATCCGGGAATGCTATTTTTTTGTGTTTTTTCTCCACGAACCTATGTAACAGATGTTATTACTATTCTATTATATGCTTTTAAATGTTCATGCAATTTCCAGAGATATGTAACATACATTATTAATTTCTAGTAAATTTCTATAGTCTGTAACTTCGCGTGTCATTTTGTATATCGTGGAACTGTCGGTCCTATTTGTAGGGCACAGAACATCAGAGGCCCAACTTTGAGCCCGCCAACCCGAGAACCCGCGATCCAAAAACTGGATAAGTATGCAATGAGGGCTCTGTGCATGCTCTATAAAATATCATCCCCATACTTTATAAAAGTATAAATTTTGTATGTATAAAACTAAATATCTACTTTATAAAAGTACATATTTCGTATGTATAATTTATTAATTTCTGATAAATTTGTATAGTCCGCAACGCTGCTTCTCAATTTGTGTATCGCAGAACTATCAGTGCTATTTGGAGGGAACAAAACATTAGAGGCCCAATTTTGAGCCTGCCAGCCCGACAACCCGCGATACATTATAAAAGTACATATTTCGTATGTATAAAACTAAATATCTACTTTATAAAATTACATTTTTGGTATATATAATTTATGTTGTCCAGGAACCTATAATTTCATAAATTTCAATTTATTTTGTATCTAGGAGCCCTTGTTTTAAATATAACTAATTCGATAATGCTAAATTTTTTGTGTCCAACAACCTTTGAAATGTTGATAATTTTTTATATTTTTCAGGAAGAACTAATTCGAGAATACTATGTTTTGCATGCAAACCACATGTATTTCAACTTTCTAGCCATGTGTATGTACTAGGTCACATTTACTCCCATCCCAACTTGGCATGGACTACGCTGCCATGCAACACTTGTTTGTCTTTGTTATTTGTCTTATTTGAGGCAACATAAATATGAAGTTATATATATATATA
>JZKD02S2238566.1:157826-171987 GCA_000966675.3 Picea glauca | reverse complement strand
TTATAAAAGTACATATTTCGTATGTATAAAACTAAATATCTACTTTATAAAATTACATTTTTGGTATATATAATTTATGTTGTCCAGGAACCTATAATTTCATAAATTTCAATTTTTTTTGTGTCCAGGAGCCCTTGTTTTAAAGATAACTAATTCGGTAATGCTAAATTTTTTGTGTCCAACAACCTTTGAAATGTTGATAATTTTTTATATTTTTCAGGAAGGACTAATTCGGGAATACTATGTTCTACATGCAAACCACATGTATTTCAACTTTCTAGCCACATGTATGTACTAGGTCGCATTTACTCACATCCCAACTTGGCATGGACTACGCTACCATGCAACACTTGTTTGTCTTTGTTATTTATCTTATTTGAGGCAACATAAATATTAACTTATATATATATTTTTTGAAATTTTTGATTCATAGTCAAGGATTGCAAATATTGCAAATTCCAATTGAGGCTACAAATCTCTTAGCAAGTAATACTACTCCTTACTTTAACTTTCATTATTTTAGTCCATAGTCTCAGTTTCATAAGTATCCATAGTTTAAGCAACTATTACTTATTTTAACATTCACTTTCATTATTTTGTTGTGTACTTTAGGTTTCATAAGTATTCATAGTTTAAGAAACAAACAACCCAATAAGGAAGAAGGGGCCTTTTAATAGAGATTGCACAATGAAATACATACACTTTACTAAATTTCTAGATAGAGATAGAAATATTTGCTAAATGTCTAGATCGAGCTAGATATATACAACAAAGTTTAAAAACACTAGAATGTTCAAAGCAAATTGGTTTGAAATCTAACTGCGTGGAGGATAAGATCAACCAACAATTATAGTTAATGGCCTTACCTATCAAGAAGAACAAGACCATGGGTCAACAAATGTGCACCCGTGCTAAAACCAGAAGCAAAGCTAGCGCACTAGAGGGGCATAGCTTCTTTCATATCTTCCAAGCTCAAATTCATTTCCATTCTTTACCCATATGCAAGTCCATAATCGGGGTCACCATCACTGTGTTACCTAACTTCCCCACCAGTAGTGAGCCATAGGTATTAGTAGAAAAGTTAAAGGCATAAGAAATAGACCCTGTAGTTTCATATCATCTAGCCATGGTTGTTGGTGCAAAGGTATCATCATGAGAGAAACAACATTTGGAATCTTGCAAAGCAAATGAATGAACTGACAATTTTAGAATAACATGTCCTGAGAGTGTGTTGGTTTTACTTGTCAATATATTTGAAATAGTGACATAGAAACAAGGTCTTGAGTACCAATGCACTAGCAAACACTGAAAAGGGTATTCTTGTTGTCTAGATTGCCTTCAAAAATTGTGTGCTACGACCAATGGTTGGATAACCTTAAATGTTGAAGGTGTATGCAATATTTTTTGACTTGATATTTGACATCTTTGAATAAGCATTTATGTTTTAGCATGGAATAAGAACTAACCATCGTTATAATAGATATGATCAAAACCTTGAATAAAGAAAATTCAAATTTCCATATCAAAGAAATAAGCAATAAACATGAAAGCATGAAACCCATTTGCAAACATTGTTGTCTGGGTTCAGAAGACTTGGAAGCCTTTTCTAGGCTATTCTCCAAAGATATCCTACTTGACACATGGGTGGTTCTCTTTCCATTTTCACTTACCAGAGGACACAACACAGATACAAATTACATACTGGTTATATGACGGAGGTAGTCTCATGCTCAAGAGATGGCAAATCAATTTTAATCCTTCTCAAGATTATTTCCCTCTATGCCATCTTTGGGTCCTTCTCCCAGGAATCCCACTCTATCTCTGGAACAACAAAGCGCTAGAGGCCATCGGTTCTAGCATGGGAATTTTTTTATCTTTTGATTTGAAATTTTTGAATGCCCCTATCAAAAAAGTCGCCAAAATCTTGGTATAACTGGATATACATGAAGGCCTATAGGAATCGATTGACATCGAGTGGTGGTGACACACTATATGCCAAAACATTGACTATCTAGGTATACCCTTCAGGTGTACTCTCTGCAGACAGAAGGGGAACCTAAGAAAATAGTGCTCGAGAAGAGTGACAGAGGTTTTGTCTGAAGAAGATATGTTGGAGCTCTCCACCAGACTGGACCCACCTAGCACTTACTCCATCGCTCCATTGTCCGACTTCCCTGAAGATGCATAAAACATCACTTTGACCTCGACTACGGGTAAGTTATATCTTTTCTGCTCCTCCCTCTACTCCTCTTTAACATCTTGGGAAAGGGACCTTATTGATAAATTCTCCATTCCTTACACCTCGCCCTCTCCCCCCAACATTCCTCCTCGGTCTCCTCAAAACTTTACCCCGACCGGGTCCTTGGTTGTTCCCCATCAAATATCTTCTCCATAGACCACTACAACCCCTATTTCTCCTTCATCCATCTCATCATCCGACCCACCACTTGCTCCTTGGGATAACCAATCAATTTTGGTTGGAACTTCTGAGAACTCCTCCCCTGCTATCAATACCCTCCCTTCTCTCATTGATTCTTCGGATGATCCTTTTGAGGAGTCAGTGGAACCAATTGAGTACTTACTTGTGGGAAACAGGGAACCGAACTCTAGGGAAGACATTCGTGTTGCGCTTATGGACAACCTTGTCCCTTCACATAGAGAGGTTCTTTCCCCTGTTCCCCTACCAACCTACTCTGGCAAAGCATTAATCTATCCTTCAACCTCAAACTCCACTACTACATCTGAAGATCCTTTGGGCAAGGAGTACTTGTGGTCAAAGGGAAGAGGTTTTGAACTCTCTTCGATAAAAACATGGAGTGCTAGATGAAAAGAGGCTACTGCGGACAAACCTCCTGTCACATTTTCTGCTAGAACTCAACTGGATCTCGGGGCACTTAGAGGAATTAAAGCGCCGACGAGAACAAAATAATGATCCTAATCTCTCTAGACATCAGAGGGGTTGGAGGGACCCTAAAATCCACCTCCTTAAGATGCCTGCTTAACAAGACTTCGCCAGATATAATATTTCTATAGGAAACATTGGTAGCAGGCACAAAAGTGAGAAATTTTCTTTACAATTTTCGTCCTTCCTAGTATTCTGCTTCCGCTAGCTCTTCGGGCACCTCAGGAGTTTTAGCTGTCACTTGGGACCCTGCAAAGTTTTCTCTATATCCATAACTCTATTTTGGTGGTATTCTCTTGACTGACACTTGTCTCTGGAACTCTCAACCAATTACTTTGCTAAGTATGTATGGTCCCTACAGTGACACAAAATATTTTTGGGACAGGGTAGATGACATCGGTCTTCTTAGAAGAACTCATCTAATTTTTATTGGCGATATAAACTTCACTACAAACCTTGGGAAATCTTGGGGTTCGATTGCTTCTTCACTATTTCACCTCTCTTCTTCATTTCCATAACTTAGTGGATCTTCCACTGGTAGCCATCGTCCCCACTTGGAGAAATGGGCGCAAGGGAATTGATGCGATTTCCAAAATATTGGATCACTTTCTTCTTTTAGTGGATCCGACTCTTCAAGCTGACTGTCTAAAGACTTGGGTGGAATTTCCATTCTTTTTTGACCACGCCCCCATCATCCTTCAACTGGCTCCTCGTAAGCTCTCCTCCTACCCATTTAAATTCAACCCGAGCTAGATTCTGGAGCCATAACTTCTCGATATTGTTTTTAATGTTTGGCGAGACCCCGTTTACCTTTCTGAACAGCTTGTGCAACCACGCTTGGTCTGGAAATTAAGATTGATAAAACACCGGGTTAATAGATGGGCCAAATTACGCAGAGCCGACAACCAGCGTATACTTCTTGAATTGGAGGCACTTTTATTGGATTCGTCCCACAAAGATCGCCCAGTTGGCGCTCCGACACACTCAGAATCCACTCTGGATCGACTAGAATCTGAACGAACTGCTCTTCTCCTAAATGAAGAAGCATTGTGGTGCCAATGCAACATGGCAACCTGGTTAAAATGTGGCGACAACAACACAATTTTTTTTCACTCCTTCACTTGCAACTGCAAGAATAAAAATTTTATTTTGGAAATTATTGATGATGATGGTTTGGTATACAAGAATCAATCGGCCTTAAAAACTGTAGCATCCATTCATTTTAAAACTTTCTATGCAGCCAGATATTATCCATCTCTTCTAGATTTGGCAAGAGTGGTCATTCTTTATCCCTGCATAACTACAACCAAGGATATTCGCCTCTTGGACAGTCCCTGCTCTCTGCAGGAGGTCAGAAATTTTCTTCTCTCCTTTGCTTCTGACAAAATCCCTGGGCCAGACAGCTGGACCGTCGAGTTTTTCCTCCATTTCTTTGATTTGGTTTGTGCAGAGCTTCTTGAATTGGTTGAAGATTCCAAATTTCGGGGCATAGTTTCTGGATCAATAAAATCTACGTTCCTGACATTGATCCCAAAGAATAATAATCCTACGTCTTTTGGTGACTACAGACCTATCTCCCTCTGCAACCTATCCTATAAACCTATTACAAAGATCATTGCCAATTGACTGAAGCCGATCCTCTCTCGATCACTATCCAGGGAACAATTGGGCTTCTTGAAAGGCAGATAGATCCTTGATGCTATAGGCACAGTTCAAGAATGCCTACACAACATAAAGGAAAAAAAATCAAAGGCACTTATTCTAAAGCTAGATCTAAGGAAGGCCTTTGATTGCATCGACTGAGACTCCCTCCGCTTGGTTTGGGTTCAATCCGGTTTCAGTATGTCTTCTATCAATTGGATAATGGGCTACGTCACGAGTTCCTCTTTTTCAGTCCTGGTAAATGGAGAATCATCCACATTCTTCCATAGTGGCAGAGGCTTGTGCCAGGGTTGTTCGCTCTCCCCCCTTATTTTTATCCTAGTTATGGAAGGCCTAAGCTTACTCCTCAAACAAGGCTAGACAAAAGGGACTTTGATAGGGGTAAAAGTTACTAGGCTGATAAAGATTCTACATCTATTTTTTGTAGACAATGTATTTATTCTGACTAATGACTCCTTACTTGAATGGTGAGAAATACAAAGCATTCTTCAAGTCTTTAGCAAGGCCTCGAGACTTCATATAAATTGGTCTAGGCCCACTTTTCATTTTTCAAACCTCTCCGATCTTTCTCTGAATCAGCTCAAAGCTCTCTTCCCCATACTTTTATTAGTCTGTCTGAAGGCTTCAATTACCTGGGATATTTTATTAAGGTAGATTCATACATGATTGTTGACTGGAACTGGCTCCTAGAAAAAGTGGAAAGTAAGATTGGAAACTAGTGCAACCGTTGGCTCTCCCTTGGTGGGCGTTACACTCTTTTAAAAGTTGTCCTGAAATACCAACCTGTATATTGGATGGCACTGGCATCCCTCCATGTGACTGTGCTCAATAAGCTTTGTAAAATCTATTTCAACTTCCTTTGGTCGGGCTACACCTCCTCTCATCGCCTCCACCTCTGTAGCTAGGACACCCTTGCAAAGCCAAAACAAAAAGGAGGTTGGGGGCTCAGGAACATCCTCTTATTTAACTTAGCAATGCCCACAAATATTCTTTGGCGAGTTTTAACTTCTACTGAGATTTGGCACTCTGTCATTTTGGACAAATACTTTCCTCATGTCTTTGTTGATGCTTGGCTTAGATCGCCTCCCACCCTTCCCATCTCTACCTCTTATACCTGAAGAAATCTAGCTCAGATGGCCCCACTTCTATCCCATTAGCTCTCCTGGAATCTGGGGACTGGGCACTCTATCCATCTAGGACAAGACCGCATCATGGGCTTGGGGAAAAAATCCATTTTCTCAAATAAACTCCTCACACACCTCCATTCCTCACATTTTTTTTCCTCTTCCAAGCTAAAAACTTGACTATTTTAGACTCGATCTCCCACTGCTAGTGCACTACTGAATATATCGGTCTCACTGATGCTCTCACAGATGAATGGATATCCTACACAACTTCCCTATCGGTGGTCGATATACAACTAATTGAGAGGGAGGATGTCCCCATTTGGATCGGTGGAGACTCCACAGGCCACACAACTCTTTCAAACCTCTATTCTGTTATCACAAATCAACAGTGGCCGCTCTCAAGTGAAAACTAGAGGAAAAACATTTGGCATTGGAACATCCCGTTGAAGATCAATATTTTCACTTGGCTCTCCATAGAAAACAAATTAAACACCTGGTAAATTCTCTGCAGAATGAGCAGATTCGGTCCAACCCTCTGCCATATATGTTGCGAGGAGGAGGAATCAAAACTCCATATCTTCATTAGTTGCACATTTACAAAAAGGGTCTGGGATTGAATATCTATGGCTCTTCATCTACATACAATTTGGGATGGTTTTACCTAACATGAATGCTATAAAAATTGGAGCAACAATCAAAGCACTCATCCCTCGCTACCTTCATTCATCTCCTAGTTCTTTGGCTGGAGTGCAACAATATCATTTTCAACAACATGTTCCCCTCCATATCAACTATAACACATAAAGCCCTGGGTTCATACACTACTTGGGACACTTTAAATCAGAGACAAAAATCAATAAATCCAAAGCATGAGACAATTCCCATCAAGGGTCTACCAACAGGTTGGTTCGATGGGGTTGCTCAGTCGAATGGACACAACTGTGGTGTTGGTGGCTTCATAAAGATCATCAATAACTCTCACACCGATTGGACTCTTAACTATGGTCCAAGCACCAATACAAAATCATAATTGTTGGGGGCTTGGGATTCTCTCCTCCTGACCATGAGGCTGCATATCATGGAATTTCAACTTCTTGGGGACTCCAAAGTAGTGATTGACTAGTTAAATTCAAAAGGGAAGCTTCAGGTATCCTCTCTCCTTGGTTGTATGGATAGAACTCATGAACTTCAACACAAGTTCCGTCATATTACCCTTCTCCACACACCGCGTGAAAACAACAAAAAAGTGGATGCCCTCTCCAAGACAACCCTACAAAAACAAGCCGGTTTACTTTCATATAATCACTGGCTTGAAAATCATGAAGGCCCAACCGTAAACATAAACTAATTTTATTTTATCATAGTTTTTGGATCCTTGCCAACCTCTATCATTATTTTGAATATCATTTTCTGTTGTTGCCTCTGTATCTCTGCATGAGATTGAACGATTTGGGTTTACCGTATGCTTTAATCTGTCAGAACTTTCGAGTTTGGCTATGATCACTGGCCTCATTTCGGGGTACAAATCAAATCCATATACTGGCGACCATCCATGTGTATGGGTGTTTTGTATGATGATATCTTAGTGATGTAACTTATATTATATTATAAATATACTAGTGCAAATTTTTCTGCTGGAAAAAACAACAAAGTTTTAGGTTCAAAGTAGTTACAAAAGCTATAAAAAAACAATT
Organism: Picea glauca; assembly: GCA_000966675.3. Lineage (NCBI taxonomy): Eukaryota > Viridiplantae > Streptophyta > Pinopsida > Pinales > Pinaceae > Picea > Picea glauca. The sequence goes on along the minus strand of JZKD02S2238566.1, from coordinate 164,602 downwards.
TTATGTTCTACTTGTATATTTTGTTTCTAGTTGGCCAAACTTTGTGAATGTTACTCCAAAATAGAAGTCTTGTTACTAATGAGCATGAGAAAAATTCCAAATTTATATCAAGGTACATTTCATCTTGACAATCATCTTCATCTCAAGCTTGCAAATTATACTATTATTTGCTTAGAAAAGGCATCCTATATCGCATTTTAATCCACCCTACTCTTTCCACCACTAACATATGCATTTAGATTATATGGAATAAATCGTCATGTGTAACATGCAAGCAATTAAATGGAAGAATTATATTTGATCTTGATAACCATACATAATTTGCAAATTCTACCTAGTCAATATAACTAAAATATGTCCCTTTATCTTTGTAAAGTTAGTTCATGGAGTATTACATAAACTTTAACCAGATTGATAAATGCAAAAAAAAAATTAAAAACAAGAGTCTTTTGAATATGACATGGATTCCAACAACAATGAGTTCATGCCACATTAATAATGTGAATCAAAACACCAAAAATATAGATATTGAGAGTAGTCTATACTTCATTTTCCAAGTCTCCACTATATAAAATTGATATACATAGAACATATTTTCAAAGTCCAATTTACATTGCCATCTCAATTCTTTGTATTGAAGCCAAAGAGACCCACTAAACAGAAGGAAAGCTTCTATTTTTATTCATTGGGTGTGATTTGCAGATGAGAGTATCATATCCCAATGTCTAATATAGCACATCATGGACTATTTCTCCTACTTCTACTTCTACATCAAAAGAGTCTATAGTCATCAATCTTATTCTAAATTTACGTAATTAAATGACTACTTTAAAGAGGAAAGTGGGAGATATAAATAACCCTTATCATGTACATGTTAATATATGTTGGTTGATTTAAGACCAAAATCCACAAAGGTGTACAACAAAGGCATGGTGTAGTCTAGGTATGTTCGGATTTCAACCTTCCAAAGAAAGGAGGCCTCACTTTCCAAAGAAAGGAGGTCTCACTTGAGGCATGTATGATGTTTCAATTAAGGATAGTGTAGAGAATAAGAAAGTTTGATGGTCATAGAAGCCACTACACATTTCATTATTAGGGTTCATTCCAAATGCAGAAGACAAAGAAGATTAAACATAATGCAAAATCAACACAAGCACATCACCCATGTAAGGAAATATCACAAACACATAACATGAACCTCCACAAGTCTCCATTATCCTCATAACAAAAAAATGTGGCATCATTATGCATCACAAAATGGGTGAATGGCCTTAGCTCTTAGGTTCAAAGTGAAACATACTCAAACAATGACCGAATGACTAACCAACAATGACAAAAATTACACCCCCCTTATCCTCTAGAGTACAATCATACATATAAGCCCCTTTATGCAATGACATAAGTACAATCATACACATAGTTGTATTCCACTAAGTTTAGTAGGATTCATTCCTTTAGTATCTTTTTGTAGAGTTCCTAAGATTAGTACTGGTTGTTTCCTCACTGTTTCCAGGTACTTAGTTGTTTCTACCAAATTTGTAGGACAATTACAGGATATGCTCCATGTGCATTGTGCTATTTTAAACACTTCAAAGCATGATGCCATCTATCTATTTTTATTCATGGAAGGATTCCTCTAGAGTCACTTAATACTTTACAAGTTTCCTGTTATATTGTAAATGTGTTTCTTTCCAACAAGGCATGTTATCAGTAACATTGAAGCCATTTTTTTCAATAGGTCAATGTTTAATGATGCAATGCCCCAATTTATTTGATTTTTTTCCCCTTAGAAAAAAACATAATTTTATTTCAAAGATGAAAGAAAATTAAATTCTATAGATGCATATTCATATGCATCGCTAATATTGACCCAAGGGGGCATCTATGATTTTTACAAAAAAAGTAGCTACAAGGATACAAAACCGAAGAGAATACATATGACATTTAATAGTGAAAATTTTTGTACATTACGTGCTTGAAGAACAAAAAATTGTTGTTGTAGAGAGGACATACAACTAAGTAGATGGAGAAACAAAAACGCTCATCAGAAAAAGAAGGAACAAGTCCGAATGAAGCCACAGTAAGAGAGGAACATAGAGAAAAAGACTAGAGATGGGGTTGTTGTTCTATAAAAGGCCTGTGGTAATATGCATAGATCTCACCATTATTGACTTCAGTGATCACCCATTAACCATAATCCAACAACAGTTCGACCTTTGAGAGTTGGTTACCTACCAGATTCCTCTCCCTATAAACATGGTGAATGTCCAAGGTATCAAATGTAGCCACAATTATTTGTATCTATTCGTAAATACGAAGAAAAAGCATATTTTGACAAATCTGAGTTTTGCAGACCCAATTCACAACCAATTGTGAATCGCCAAAAATTTGAATAGCACTGATGTTTTTTTCTTTTGCAAAGAGTAGAAGCAGTTTTAGAGACATTAATTCATCATAATTGTTGGATCCAGAGCCTAAACCCATTTTCATTTTGAAGAAAATATGGTCTGGTAGATAAAGAACAACCCCCCCCCCCGACTTGATTGGTTCCTATTTTGGGAGGCACCATCAAAGAAGGCCCAAGGTATTTGTTGGTCCACCCTTTCAACTTGTATATTCCTTTTGGTCACCTTCTCTTTGTGTTGTGAGAAGTGGTCAAGGATACTAATACATTCATAAGCAATAATCTTAAGAGGAATTTCTTTGTTGCGAAAGATTGAGGAATTTCTGGCAAGACAGGTACCCAATAGACCGATAGTGGTAGAGCTCATACATCTTTGTAGGTGGATTTTAATGTCTAGTTCTTCTAGACATCCTCTATTCCTTACCCTTTCCAAGGAAGGGCATGCCCCTTCAAGATTGAGACCTCCTTCCAGACCTTCTTAATAAAGGAACATAGAAAGAAAAGGTGAGATTGAGAATCCTCTTTAACTTTACACAGTGAACACGACCCTATACCTATTATTTGTCTCTTCTTCAAGACCTCCCATGTAGGTACTTTTCTGACTTGAAGACACCACATAAAGATCTTGGACTTGAGAGGGAAGTTTAGCTTCCATAATCCTTTCCAACACCAGTCTGGATCCCTATAATGCAAGTCAACATTCATTTGAATATACCCTATTTTTGGAGTGTATACTCCATGAGGATCTGAATCCCAAACTGTTTCATCTTCCCTATCTAGAAGGTAAATGTGGGCCATTTTCAAGGCCATGGTGTAAAGCGCCAAAATTCCTTCAAATATTTCCTCTAGTCCCATCTAAAGGAAACTCTACTACTCCTGTGACCAGATAGTGGTTCTAACAGGTTCACCAACTTGATCAAGGTATATCAAACCCTTGTCGTGAACATTTTGGATTAAGGGTTCTGGGAGAATATGGGCTCCTCTGCTACCCGACCATGGATCCTTGCCCAAACATATTTTTTTTACATTTCCAACCCTCCACGCTAGTCCATCAACAATTACATCAAAATATCATACTAGGGATTTCCAAATGATTGAAGTCGAGGCACATTTCTTTAAAGGACTTCTTATCCATTCTTGAAGATAATTAGGCTGAATGTATTTGTGATTCACAACCCGCGTCTAGATATTTTATGTGGAAGTTAATATCCATACCGATTTCGTTGCCAATGCCTTAGCGAAAAGAAAGATATTCTTGAGTCCCCATCCTCTTGAATATTTTGGGATGGCCTTCTTGGCCCATTTAACCCAATGAAGGAAATATGATTCTTGGGATCCTGACCATAAGAATTTTGATCAGATCTTTCTGATTTTTTCAAGAACACATATTTGGATCCATGCTAACGACATCCAATAAATTGGTATGGATTCCAACACAGATTTTAACAACACTAATCTTCCAAATCTAGATATCCATTTATGACTCCAATTGTTTAACCTATTTTCCAACTTTTCTAGCATCCACATCCAATCCACCTTCTTGTAACAATTGGGCTTGAGGTGAAATCCCAAATACTTCAAACCCTCATCAAGAGGTATTATTTCAAATGGAAAGAGGGTCCTATAGATTTAAACATCCTCCTCCTCCAGATTTTGAAATGATAGAGTGGACTTCCTCTCATTATTATTCATCCTAGTGGCTCTACCAAAGACATCCAGTATATCACGTAAATGTTCAACATCCCTTCGCATACCATTGCATAAAATCAAAACATCATCCACAAAAAATAGATGCGTGATTCTAAGAGTCTGTGTTAAAGAACTTCCACTGAAGTCCTTTTTCATTCTTGCTACTTTTAAAGCCTTGCTTAGACCTTCCACCACCAATAGGAACAATAAAGGGGAAAGTGGGAATCCTTGGTGGAGACCTCTCTCGACTTTGAAAAAAGGGGAAGCAGATCCATTAATCAATACAAAAAAAGAAGAGGTTGTGATGCAGATCATAACCCATCTGATAAAATTTACTTCAAACCCAAGATGAGTTAGTAGGATCCTGAGATAAAGGCAACTAACTCTATCAAAGGATTTGGATAGGTCAATTTTTAGGACCACCCCTTTGATATTCTTTGTTTTTAATGAATTTCTTCCTTCTTGGGATACTCTAATGGCTTCATGTATTTGTAGCCCCTCCAGAAAGACAAATTTCTCTTGAGAGATTGACTCAGAAATAACCCTTTTGATTCGTCTTGCTATGACCTTTGCCATAATTTTATAGAAACAATTGCAAGGGGAAATAGGTATGAATTCATCCATACACCGGGGATTTACTATCTTTGGAATTAAGGCAATAAAAGTTGTGTTAAGGGGGGAATGCATATGTCCCTCTCTATGAGACTCCTCCACCACATCCTGAAGGTCTTTACCAATCAGGTCATAGAAACTTAGGTAAAATTCAATATTACATCCATCTGGACATGGAATTTTGTTTTTCTGGAAGCTTTGGAGCATTGTGTTGATTTCATCTTCTAATACCTCCTCCATAAAATCACAATTTGTTTATTCATTAACGAACCATGGGAAAGGAAGAGAAAGTCGAAGAATATATGTTATATTTGCATCCCTAGAGGCCTTAAATAATGTCTGAAAATGAACCTTCCCTAACTGGGCCTGATCCTAAAAGGTCGTTAACTCATTATCCAGGGGGTCCTTGAGGCTCCAGTTTGAATTCCTAATATTCCTTATCCTTCTCCGAGAACACATCATATTAGTTGTAATCATACCACCATATGACGGTAATAGTAGTCATAGTTAAGCATCAACTAAGCTCCATGAGTCAGCACTATGATATAATAGGTAAGCCAAATCCATATCCTTGAATAGCAGTAACTCCATGGAAGTGATACCATCATTTGCAAAGGTATGAAAAAATTTGGTATTGTTGTCTCCACTTTTTAACCAAATTGCTCAACTTTTTTGCTTCCATACCTCCTCTTGTTCTTATAAAAGATGCATTTTTAGTTTTTCTAGGTTCACTAGGGCCTCTTTCAATTTTGGGGAGTTGTATCCTTCTCCTTCGGATTCGTATATGTGTTGTAGAGCCTTATGAGCCTCCTTCAGAGCCCTATCATCCCTTTTTTTTTCTTTTCGGCATACCATTTCACCGCCGCACTTTTCAGTCTCTTGAGATTTGAAACAAAGTGGACCCCTGTTGTAGTACCTCCCCAGGAGTCAAAAGGAACCCAACACTCCTTTACCATCACCTAGAAGCTTTCCTCCTTTTCCCATGTTAGGTTGTAATTTAAAGGGCTCAGGGATTTCTCGATCCTCCTTCAATTTTCAAGAATATGGGGGAGTGATCAGAGTCTCCCCCACTCCCTATCCATTGCTTGTAAAGTAAGTCTTGTTTCAAGAGGGTGTCTAAAATTAAAAATATGTCGAGTGTTTTAACAATCTGATCCTCCGTTTTCCTCTTGTTTATCCAAGTGGGACTCAGTTTCAAGGGAGAGGGGTTTGAGAGGCCCTTATTAGAGAGGAAATGACAAAAGAAATATGTATGGGAGTCAGCTCAGGCTCTCAGTCCCCAGACCTATGCTTCTCCTAGAGAGAAATTCAAGTATCCCCCAATGACCAAATTTTCCCCGAGGAAGAAGGATTTTTGGGTCAACGATTCCCAATATGAGACCCTGTCCTGATAGGGTCCATATATGTTTAGGATTATGTAACTCCTTCCCAGATCATCAACTTGAACCTCCACCCCTATTCCAAACTCAAAACCCCATGAGTTTAACATATGTATTTTTTTTTCATTAACTCATATTACCAGCCCTCCCAATATTCCACAGGCGTCCACACCAATAAACAACCAATGAGTGAAGAGTGATTTTAACAAAGAGGTCACAGTCCCACTGTATCCTAGAGTTTCTTGCAATAAAATAATGTCAGCCTGATGGGAGGCCATCAACCTTTTCAGGGAAGTTTTTTTTATGGGCCTGCCATGCCCATGTAGTTAAAGGAGATAATATTCATGGAGAAAACCTCTCTTGGGGATTCGTTGATCTAAGCGCCCCAACTATGGATTGTTGTGTACCTACCACCACATCTACTAGATCTTTGTTATGGGATTTTGAAAAAAATATTTTCATCCCCTACTCTTAAGGCCTAGCAATGAACTAGGGTTTTCTCCCAAACCAGGATTGGTCATCCCCAAAGCCTCGGTCACTTGCCAATTTCTAAGGTTGTATACGATTGTCTCCTCTTTAGTGTATAGAGAGGTTTCAGAGTCTTCGAGGGGAAAAGAAGAAGGGCCAACTTTGGGCATGTGCTCAAGGAGGGGTTGGGGCTCAGAAACAAAAGCGCTTGTTGGGAACAGGGT
>JZKD02S2238566.1:119300-148564 GCA_000966675.3 Picea glauca | reverse complement strand
TTTACATGACAATAATTACAAAATAAATTCTGCAAATTCACAACTCCAACATTAGTTCCAACCATAATCTCATGTTCCTCTTAGCTCCCTGACCCAGGGAATACACCATTCATTTTTTCAGAGTTAACCCAAGGGATGTACCATCCGTTTATCAGTTCTAACCCAAGGAATGGGAAATTATTTTATTAGGTCCCCCAACACAGTTAGATAGGATTCTGAGATGTGGTTCTGGAACTCTAGCTACTCAAAATGGAGTATTGTATTATGTTTCCTTGAAAAATGTAAAAAATTTGTGGGTATTCTTCCTACATGTTTTCTTCATGCTCCCATGTAGCATCTTCAGGAACGTAGTAGGTCCATTGAAACTTTACCATCCCTATGGTCATGTTCCTGAGCACTTTGACTTTCTGGTCCAGGATGCGTAATGATTCCACTCAGAAATCCCTTTCATGCTCCACTTGGATCAAATTCCAATCAATTATGCGGTTAGGGTCAGGCACATATTTCTTTAATAATGACACATGAAATGCATTATGCTCTCTCATGGATGCAAGACATGTTAGCATGTATTCAACTGGCCCTATGTTTTCTAATATTTCAAAAGGCCCACAATATTTTGCTGCCAACTTTGGGCAACTGCCTAATCTTATCGAACTTCTCTTTGCATTCACTTTTAAGAAAACATGTTCTCCCACTTTAAAATCTCTAAACACTCTATTCTTGTTTGCACATATTTTCCTCCTATCTTGGGCAACATTTAAATTCTTCTTTATCTTTGTCGTCTACTCTTCCATTTCCTTCAAAACATCTGGCCCAAAAACTGCTTTGTCTGCTGGATTATCCCAACTCACCAGAGTGTTACATTTCTTCCATACAATGCTTCAAAAAAACTCATTTTCAATGAGGCCTGATATCCTCAATTATTCTGCTGGTCCTCTATGTTTTCCCATCTAACTCTGGATGATATGTTGTATTGAGATTTAGATTTGTTCCAAAGCCCTTGAAAAAACCTTTCCAAAAATTTGAAGTGAACTTTGGATCTCTATATGAAACTATTTCCTTAGGCACTCCATGTATCCTAGCAACTTCTTTCATATAAATTTCTGCAATATTTGTTGCATTGTGTGTAATCTTTATTGGAATAAAATGCATTTCCTTAGTTAATTTATCCACCACCAACATGATGGAATCGTGTTGCTTCATTGTTGTAGGAAGATTTCTAATAAAATCCATTGTGACAACTCCCCACTTCCATTATGGAATGGGAAATGTATGTAGCAAACCTGTTGGGTTCCTATGTTCAGTCTTTACTTTATCATATTCTAGACATCCGGTTATGTAACTAGCCACTTCCTTCTTCATTCATGGCCAAAAATATTGTCTTGTTAAAGATTCAATTGTATTATAATATCCTAGATGCTTGACATATGGCACATTATGCATTTCCTTCATAATTACATTTTCCATCTCACTAGAATTCGACACATATACTTTTCCTTTGTACATGAGAATCTCATCTTCTTTCAGCTCATAAGAATTAAATTTATGCTGAAAATTACCTTGTTGTAATATCTCTTTTACTTTTAGATAATGTTGGTTGAAATTTGTTGTTGCAACAATTTTGTCTTTCAGATTTTTCCTATATATGATGATGGATGCAATATGTTTCTCATGTCCCCTCCTGTTAAGTGCATCAACTACTTGATTTTCTTTTACCTTTATATGCTTAATTTCAAAGTCATATTCACCGAGAAATTCCATCCATCTAGTTTGTTTGGCATTTAGCGTTGGTTGTCCAAACAAATGCTTCAGACCACAACGATCCATACTTAGCTCGAATTTCTTACCCATAAGGTAATGCCTCCACATTTTTAATGCATGCACAATTTCTATTAACTCCAAGTCATGTGCATCATAATTCCTCTCATGCTCCTTTAATTTCCTAGACTCATAGCATACCACATGATCTTTTTTACTAAGGAATACACTGAGCCCTTCCTTGCATGCATCGGTGCACACAAAAAAATATTCATTTGGGTATGAAATATTTAATATTGGTGTACTTGTCATTATTTCCTTCAACTACTGAAAAATATCTTCACACTTGGAAGTCCATTCAAACTTCACTCCCTTCTTTTGTAAAGAAGTGTTTGGACTTTCAATATTCAAAAATCCTTTTATAAATATTTGACAATAACCGAAAATACGCATGGATGATCTGAACTCTGTCACATTCTTTGGCATTGGCCATCCTTGAATGGCCTCTATCTTCTGAAGATCCACTGCTATCTCATCCCCTGAAATTATATGCCCCAAGTAGTGAATCTTTTTTTGGTAAAAGATGCACTTACTTAGATTAGCATACAATTTATGCTGTCTTAAAACTTGCAATACCATTCTTAAATGCTACTCATGCTCCTCTTTTGACTTAAAACAAGTATATCATCTAGAAACACAATTGCAAACTTGTCTAGGTATTCCCTAAACACTCCATTCATTAAACACATAAAGACTAACGAGGAATTTGATAGTCCAAATGACATTACCATGAATTCATAATGCCCATATATTGTCCTGGAAGTTGTTTTGTTGATGCATTGTTCCTTAATCCCCACTTGATGATATCCTGATCTGAAGTCAATCTTCGAAAAGTTTCTTGCACCTTTCATCTGATCAAACAAATCATCAATTCTTGGAAAAGGATATTTTTTCTTTATGGTAACATTATTAAGTTGTCTGAAATCAATGCACAACCTTAAGGTTCCATATTTATTCTTCACAAAAAGAACTGGGGCTCCCCGAGGTGACACACTTGGGAATATATAACCCTTCTTTAACAACTCTTCAAGCTGCATTTGCAATTCCTTCAACTATGGTGTTTCCATTCTGTAAGGTGTCTTGGACATTGGGGCAGTTCCTGGCACAAAATCAATAGAGAAATCAATGTCTCTCTTTGGTTGAAATCTTGGGATTTCTCTAAAAACATCCTCAAAATCCTTTAAGACCAGATGGTATTCAATGTTTGCTAGTTTATCTTTGGATTCCTCTTCCATGTGGGCTGCAAAATTTGACATCCCTTCTTAAAACTCTTCGTCAACTACATAGTTGAAACCTCTCTAACAACTACAACTCTTGGAATGCCTTAAATCTTTCCTTGCTACCATTTTGCAAGTGAAATATTTCAATAATGTTAGCATTTATGTAACTATGGATAGCTCTAGAATCAATTAAAATGGCTATGGGATAGTTATCAATCTTACCTTCCACTTCGATCATGGGTGGTTGATATTTGGCTTGCTTGTTTTCCAAGGTTGCATAAATTATTGACATGCTTCCTCCCATATCTTCTACTGTTTCATCCTCCTGAATGTTGTGGAAAATCCTCATTATTTCTCCTTTGTGAAGGAAGTCCCTATATAAGTGATTTATTTCACATCCCCAACGTTGAACAAGTTGTTTCCTTGGCCTTTTCCCAAATGAATCTGCAATATTATGCTTGTTTTGGGATGATTTACCTTTCTAATTTGCTTGGGTGTTGTTCTTGAAAAACGACGACTTAAAGCCTTTATGACTTTGATCCTTTTCCCCTTTCATCTTATCATTCCAAAATTTTTGGAAATGGTCCTCCTCTACTTTTCTCATAAAGATTCCTTGCTCTCCTTATGGATTCTTCCAAAGTCTTGGGGTTATCATATTGAATCTTGTCACTGTAGAAGGAGGGTAACCCACTTAGAAACTTTTGTATTTTGACTTTCTCATTCTTGATGACGTCAACATACTTCAACAACTCAAAGAACCTCTTTTCATATTCATCCATTGTCATAGTTCCCAACTTGAGTTCAAAGAAATATTTCATCTTCCTTTCGTAGTAATTCTCAGAAAAATATTTCTCTTGGAAAAATACCTTGAACTACCTCCATGTGATCCTCTTCTCATCAAGGTTCTTGGCTTGCTTAAGATGAACCCACCACATGGATTCCTTTCCTTGCAAGTGGTAGGTGGAAATTCTAATTTTCACTCGGGCGGGGTAATCATGTAGTTGGAAATATTTCTTCATTTCAAACAGCCAAGTGTAATACCCCAATTTTGATTCCCCATATTAAATAATGTATTTTGTTAACTTATGAAAGACCAGAGTGTCCAAACAATTAAAAGAGGTTGGCGTTCTTAGGAAATGTAATGTTTTGATCATTATTAATAATAAAATACATCACTAGCTACTAGATGGACAAGGACAAGAGTTATAGGGGGCTATGATTCCACAAGAGAGGGGGCTTGAGGGGCTAAATATTTATTTTATATTTTATTTACCCATTTTGGTTTTAATGGAGAGTATTAGTTACATGAGCTTCTTGGGGGACGACCATATGTATATTTAATTCCAAGAAATATATAAACCCATCTTTGGGTTGTTTGGGGGGTTCACACTCTTCATTATGTTCTCATTCATTTTGATCTTGGCTTGGGAAAGAAAAACAAATTGTTGAACATGAGTTATTGTTTTTTTGGCTGTAATGATTGTTGGTGTATTCTAGCCATGAATTAATGCCTGCATGTCTGAGATGCATTGTCACATGTTACATTTTTCTCACAAGTGTGAATCCTAAGAGGCCCAGCATGGAGATTCTTGAACAGATGCACTGGAGCCATGGAAGGAGGTGGAAAACCCGAGGTACTGTGTGGCAGATAAGGGGGTCCATTATCTTGGGTTTTCCATGCCAAATAGAAGAGAGATGGTGTACTTTGGATTGTTGTGTGCATTGAGAATCTTGTGAGATATTGAGTGATGACTAGTTTGGGAAGCTGAGTGACACTTTGAAATTGTCCTAGTGGATCCATAGCCCTGGATCAGGGGTGACATTGTTGTTGAGACTTGGAATAACAATATCTACAGTTGGGTGGAACGTCCTTGGTCTGCAACCAGTTGATGATTTGTTTAATTAAAGATAAGTTCTCTCTGTCATGGTTTCATCTACATGTATTAATTATTATCTAGGAGATTCATGTTTATAATATGCATGCTTGTTGGTTATTGTTGTGTATGTAATTATATTCATTTATTTTATGTTGTAGCATGAATCTTGATCTCTGCATGTGAATATTTCACGTGTCTTTGTTAATTATAAAATTATCAGAATTCAAAATTAGTTTAGAAGTGAGTTTTGAAGTAGTGTGGCCAGCCTATGGGTGGTTGGGTACGTTACATATTGGTATCAGAGATTCTAGTTCAACATCAGACTAGTATGATACATAAATTTTGTGAATTTTTCAAATTTTCTATTACAGATTTGTCTGTTATGAATTTCGGGGGGGGGGGGTGAAGAAGAACATAAGTGAAACCCCCAAATTATGAGTATATTTCAAGTTTCAGTGTTCAGAGTAGTCAAATAAGTTATTTATGGTGTCGATCTGCAGTTCTTGATCGAATTCAGCCTTGGAAGCTAAATTCTTGCGTGTTTCATGGCGGTTGTGTAGTTTCGTAGATCAACGCCCCAAATTAATTTAATCGTGAGCATCCATAGTCAATATTTAATCGTAGAGGTCCAAGAAAGGCGTTCTCAATAGGACTTCAGGAAGGAAGTGTCGGAAGGAATTCGAATTCAGGCATGAGGTTGAGTTTGATGACAAGAGTCTGAAATAATAAGGGTTGCTAGATCAGTCAGATCCATTCTCAACCGTAGATCTCTCAGAAGTATGGATTTGAAAGGTCTAAATTTAGAAATAAGTTGGAAGTCTAAAGAAGAGAAGCACGATGGTAGAAGCCCGAAGGAACAATATCCGTTAGATCAGTTGGGATCATTCTTAGCTTTCAGATATCGCAGAGATGTTTTTTGGAAAAGTGTTTTCAGAAGATCTCGTTCATAAGAGTTCCGATGGTACCGAAATGGAATATTCTTCGATACCATCCTTTTAGAAGAAGTGAAACTTCACAAATATTCAAAATTCTGAATGAAAAGTTTCGACGGTATCGAAAGAGAATATTCTTCGATACCCTCCTTTTTGGAGAAGTCAAAATTTTCTAATCATCTGAACTCTGAATGAAAAGTTTCGACAATATTGAAAGGGAATATTCTTTGATACCCTCCTTTTCGGAGTAGTGAAACTTCGTCAATGTTATGAAATCCGAATGAAAAGTTCTGACAATATTGAAAGGGAATATTCTTTGATACCATCCTTTTTGGAGCAGTGAAACTTCACCAATTTTCTGAACTCTAAATGAAAAGTTATGACAATATCGAAAGGAAATATTCTTCGATACCCTCTTTTCGGAGCAGTAAAACTTCCCCAATCTTCTGAACTTCGAATGAAAATATCTAACGATATAGAAAAGGAAATATTCTTTGATACCCTAGTTTTGGAGTCCCACTTGAGCTCGATTATTCAACACTCTGAATGGGCACCTCCGACGAATGATCCATATCTCTTCTGAATTGAGATCGAAGGTTCAGATTTCCCTGTAGGCCATTTTCTTATTTTGGCCATAACCAGAGTAGACTAAGTCATATTTGGATGAAACTTATGGGTTTTTTCTGAAGAGGTGAACTCTACAAAAGTTCCAGAGAGGGTCATTGTTTATTTATGCTTGGCTTTGTCAGAGATTGTGAAATATTGGCTTTTAAATATGTGGGTCCAGATCATTGGTAGAGGTCCAAATTAAGATGAAATTCATTGAGAGTGTCCATAAAGCATACAAAAAAATAACTCATGAAGGAACTGAATAAATACTAAGGGGATTGAAATGGGGATACTGAAATAGGCCAAAATCCATTATTCTGGGCCACTTTTTGGGGATTTTTGAGATTTTCGGAGGAAAAGTGACCCCAGATCACAAAACTAAAAATTTTATTTACTCAAAATTTTATACACTCATCAAGAAAAACAACTTTTGAGTAGTGAAAATTTTTCAGAAGTGCACAGATTGAGAGATAATCAATTTTGCCAAAAATTCTAAGTTTGGAAAAAGAGGTGAAAAACGAAAAAATGGTCATTTCCAGATTGTTGCAGTTTTTAAATGGAGAATAAGATTGAAAATATGGAAGTTTTAATGCATTCACTGTCATTTTTATTATCTACAACTCATATAAAATTTTCTCTAGTTCCTGACATATTTTCTTTTGCAGTTGACTGAAGTTGGCATTTTAATAAAATTTCACTAGTGGAGAAAATGCACAAATGGGGTGAAAATGGTTTTTTCAGGAAGCCATAACTTTCAGCTCATAAATCGTATCGGGGAAAGAATATAGTCGTTAGAAATATGATTCATAGGAGAATAGCATATAATTATTAGACATCGGAGAATTATGATATAAATATTCATAAATTGAGCAGAAAAAGGACCTGCAACATTAATTGACAATTTTTTATGATATACATATTTCTAACAAAAATGGTTTCTTGCACATTTTGCAGAGTTAGGGGGTATAAACATATCAATTCAGGATAAAAATTCATATTCAAGAAATGGAGGAAGGATGGGGAGCCTTCAGTCATGATAAAGAAGCCAAAGGACAAAATATCAGTGTTGGTAATGGAGAGACAAAATCAAATAGACACAAGGGCATAGGGGAGAAAGAAACATTAATGGAGACTGTGAGAAGCCTGAGAATAGAAGTACAAATATACAAAGAATACAATTAGAGGCTAATAAGAGAACAAAATCAGATAAATTCTCAAGTGATGCAAAGCTTAAATCAGTTGTAGAGGCAAACAAAGAATGGATCAAACTTAAGACGTGAGGAAGAGAGAAGATATAATGAAAGAAGAGACAACTACATAAGATATGGTTATTCAAGAAGTGATAGAAGAACTCATAGACATCACTCACCTCACTCAACAAGGAAATTTTATGCATCTGAAGATTCCATAAGTAGTCCATAGGTGTCTCATGTTAAGCACCAAAGAAGAAGACATGAATTGGACAGTTTGCAAGGAGAGTTTAGGAAGCTTAAGAAACCATCCTTTGATGGTGAAAGAGAAAGGGAAGATGATTTTGAAGCATGTTTTCTTGGACTCAGGAGGTATTTTCAATTGCATAACTACTCATCAAACCTAGAATCCAAAATTGCCACTTACCATCTACATGGAAAAGTTGTTATCTGGTGGGATCAACTTAAGAAAGTTGAGCACATAAATGAGAGCAGGATCACTTGGAAGAAATTCAAGAAATATTTTCAAAATGCGTACCTTTCAGAGCACTTATATGACAAGAAAATGTAGGAGTTATTTGAACTCAGACTGAGAAGCATGATCATGGCAGAGTATGAAAATAAGTTATTGGGACTGTTAAAGTATGTGGGGTTTATAAAGGATGAGAAGGTGAAAATATAGAGGTTTTTGAGTGGATTTATTTCATTTTATAAAGAGAATATTCAATATGATGAGCCCAAGAATTTGAATGAGACCATTGGGAGGGATAATTAGTTGTATGAGCAAGGAAAGGGTAGAAAGTCTTTGCATAAATCTTGGAAGGATAAGTACCTATATGAGCAAGGAAATGGCAGAGAGTCTTTGCAGAAATCTTGGAAGGATAAGAAAAAAGAGAAGTATGATTAGAGAAAGAAATGATTCAAACCTCCTTTCAACAAAAATATCCCAAATAAAAATAAGCAATAGCAACATGCTAAGGATGAATCCAAGAGAATATACTCCTTGAGAAAAAGGGGTAGACCACCAATCCAATGTTGGGGATGCAAAGAAGATCACATGTACAAGGATTTCCCTCACAGAAAAGACAAAGTGAAGACCATGCAAAACATCCAAGATGCTACGATAGTAGAAGACATGTGAAGAATATATGAAACCTTAGAATATCGACAAGAAGATTACCAATCCAATATGATCGAGGTGGAAGGTAAGATCATTAATCATTATTTTTCTATTTTAATGGATTCAAGAGCAAGGCATTGTTACATTGATCCTAAAATAGTGGATAGATTACATTTGGAGAAAAGTAAGCTTTAAAAATCGAGTTTGGTTCAGATAGCCATTGGAACCAAAAGAAGGATCAATGATATGGTCAAGGGTTGTTCCATAAGTCTTAACGAAGTGAATACTAGTGTTGATCTAAATATTATACCATTTGGATATTATGATGTTCTAATTGGAATGGATTGGTTGGACAAGCATCACGCTGTCCTAGATTGTCATAACAAGACATTTACATGTCTTGGTGAAGAAGGAAAACATAGCAATGTGAAAGGAGTTCCAAGACCCATTTCTATAAGTGAGATTTCAGCCTTACATTTGAAGAGATGTTTCAGGAAAGGATGTCAATTGTATGCAGCCCATGTGGAGGAGCTAGAAAAGACAAAAGGGCCAATCTTTGAAGATTTTTTGGTAGTGCAAGAGTTTTAAGATGTATTCCAAGAAATACCACGATTTCCACCAAAGAGGGAGATACATTTCTCTATTGATTTAGTACCAGGAGTTTCCCCATTATCAAAAACACGTTACAAAATGAGTACACAAAAATTAAAAGAATCACAAATGCAGTTGGAAGAATTTTTGAAGAAAGGGTACATACATCCAAGTTTTTCATCTTGGAGAGAAATGGTATTTTTTGTCAAAAATAAGGATGGGACATTGAGGCCATGTATTGACTTTTGACAACTGAATAAATCCACTATGAAGAACAAATACCCTCTACCCAAAATTGATGACCTATTTGATAAGCTAAGAGGGGAAAATATATTTTCAAAGATGAAATTGAGATCAGGATACCATCAGGTAAGAATCAAGGAAGAAGACATCAATAAGACAACCTTTAGTACTAGGTATGGGCATTATGAATTTGTAGTGGTGCCATTTGGACTGTCCAATGCACCAATTGTCTTTATGTTCTTAATGAATGGAATATTCATGAATTATTTGGATAAGTTTGTCATAGTATTATTGGATGACATACTTATCTATTCTAAGTCAGAGGAAGAGCATGAACATCACCTAATATTGGTATTACAAGTGTTGAGGGAACATTCGTTGTATGCCAAGATTAGTAAGTGTTCTTTTTACCAAGAACAAATCCATTACTTGGGACACATTATTTCAGAACAAGGTATAGAAGTGGATCCAGAGAAGATTGAAGCCATTAGAGGATGGCCAAAACCTAGGAATGTTTCAAAAGTCATATCTTTTATAGGATTAGTTGGTTACTACAGAAGATTTATAGCAGGGTTCTCTAAGATTTATCATCCCATCACTTCTTTTAAAAACAAGGGAATTAAATTTCAATGGACAACTGAGTGTGAAGAGAACTTTAATTTGTTGAAAGAATTACTTACTAGTGCACCTATTTTAAATATTGCTGACCCAAATGAACGTTTTGTGGTATGTACATATGCATGCAAGGAAGGAATTGGTGGATTCATCAATCAAAATGGACATGTCATTGGTTATGAGTCTAGAAAGATTAAAAAACATGAGAGGAACTATGCCACACATGAATTGGAACTTGTTTCCATTTTTCATGCATTGAAGATGTGGATGAATCTCATGGGAAAGAGATTTGAATTAAGAACAAACCATAGTGGTATGAAATATGTTTTTGAACAACCAACTTTGAATGTCAGGAAAACGAGATGGTTGGAACTTTTAAGTGAATACAATTTTGACATCAAGCATATCAAAGGAAAAATAAATAAAGTTGTTGATGCACTTAGTAGAAGAATACATCTCATGCAGGCTACATCCATTAGTATGCATCAATCATATTTGAAGAGAAAAATTTTAGATGTTGTTGTTACAGATTAGCATTACCTATAGGTAAAAGAAAGCTTACAATAGGAAAATGTACAACACATAATTAAAGAATATGAGATAAGGGAAGATGGATTAATTATGCATAAAAACAGAATTTATGTTCCTAGTTCCAAAGAACTTAGGAATTTGGTATTAAAAGAAATGCATAATGTTCCATATGTTGGACATCCCGGCTACCATTAAACATTTGTAGAAACAAGAAGCCAATTATTTTGGCAATTAATGAAGAAAGATGTTTCCGACTACATTGCTATATGTATAGAATGTCAGAGAGTGAAGGTTGAGCATAGGCACTGAGTTGGTTTGCTACAACCATTACCAATTCTAGAGAAGAAATGTGAAGTGGTAACCATTGATTTTATAACTAAACTGCCCAGGACAACAAGGAAACATGATTCAATCATGGTAGTGGTTGATAAATTGACAAATTCTGCTCATTTTTTTCCTGTAAAAATGAATCATACAACAACTAATATTGCATAAATTTATATGAGGAAGATTGCTAGGTTGCATGGGATACCTAAGGCAATTGTTTCAGACATAGATACAAAGTTTACTTCAAATTTATGGAGGGGATTGTTTAAAGGATTTGGTACAAATATGAACTTTATCACAACATACCATCCACAATCAGATGGGTAGATATCGAGAGTCAACCAAGTAATTGGAAACATGTTGAGAATGTATGCGATGGATAATCCATCTAAGTGGGAAGATTACTTGCACTTGGTTGAGTTTTTATATAATAATGGGTATAAATATTCATTGAAAACTAGCCCATTTGAAGCTTTGTATGGTAGAAAATTCAATACTCTAGTGAGTTGGGACAACCCAACAGACAGAGTGGTACTTGGGCCAGAATTTCTCAAGGATATGGAAGACAAGATGGTTAGAATTAAGCAGAATTTAAAGGCAACTCAATATAGATAGAAACATTATGCAGATGAGAACATGAGAAATAGAGAATTTAAAGTGGGGGATCATGTGATTTTGAAAGTGAAGCCCAAGAAGATCTCATTTAAGTTGGGTATTTGTACAAAGCTAGCAACTAGATTATGTGGTCCATTTGAGATATTGGATAGAATAGGGCTAGTTGCATACATGATTGCATTGCCTTCTTCCATGAATGTGCATAATGTATTTCATGTCTCTTTGCTAAAAAAATATGTACATGATCCTAACCATGTTATTGATAGGCATATGATTCAGGTAGAGACAGAGGGAGACTTTCAGGTCCAGCGAGTGTGCATATTGGACAAAAAAGTAAAATATGCTCCAGAATCATGTTATAGAGTTGGTAAAAATCTAGTGGACCTACTACGGGCTTGAAGAAGCTACTTGGGAGCATGAATATTCCATGAGGGAAGAGTACCCATGAATTTTTGAATTTATGTTTTATATATGCACTGAGGACAATGCCAAAATAAGGGGGAGGGGAATGTAATACCCCAGTTTTGATTCCCCATATTAAATAATGTATTTTGTTAATTCATGAAAGGTTAGAGTTCCCAAACAATTAAAAGAGGAAAATGTGCCTAGGAAATGTAATGTTTTGATCATTATTAATAATAAAATTCATCATTGGATGCGAGACAGACAAGAACAAGAGTTATAGGGGGTTATGATTCCACAAGAGAGGGGGCTTGAGGGGATAAGAATTTATTTTATATTTTATTTACCCATTTTGGTTTTAATGGAGAATATCAGTTACATGAGCTTCCTAGGGGAAGACCATCTGGATCTTTAATTCCAAGAAATATACAAACCCATCTTTGGGTTGTTTGGGGGGTTCACACTCTTCATTTTGTTCTCTCTCTCCATCCACTCTTTCACCCATTCATCATTCCTCATTCATTTTGATCTTGGATTGGGAAATAAAAATGAATTGTTGGAGAGGATCCATTGTTTTGTTGGCTATAATGGATGTTGGTGTATTCTATTCATGAATTAATGCTTGCATGCCTGAGATGCATTGGCATGTGTTAAGGTTTTCTCACAACTGCGAATCCTGAGAGTCTCATAATGGATATTCTTTACCAGATACATTGGATCCCTAGAAGGAGCTAGACAACCTAAGGGACTGCATGCCAGATAAGGGGGTCCATTCTCTTGGTTTGTGCAGGATGGATAGAAGAGAGTTGGTGTACTTTGGATTGTTGTGTGCATTGAGAATCCTATGAGAGCTTGAGTGTCGACTAGTTTGGGAAGCTAAGTGATACCCTAGAACCATCCTTATGGATTCATAGACCTATATCGAGGGTGAAATTGTTGTTGAGACTTGAAACAACAATGTATATGGTTGGGTGGAATGCCATTAGTCTGCAACCAATTGGTGATTCACTTCATTAAAGATAATTTCTTTCTGTCATGGTTTCATTTACATGTATATTTATTTACACCATGTATTGATTGTTATCTATGGGATTCATGTTTATAATATGAATGCTTGTTGGTTATTGTTGTGTATGGAATTATATTCATTTATTTTATGTTGTAGCATGAATCTTGATCTCTGCATATGAATATTTCATGTGTATTTGTTAATTAAAAATTTATCAGAATTCAAAATCAATTCAAAAGTGAGTTTTGAAGTAACATGGCTAGCCTTTGGGTAGCTGGGTACATTACACTAGGCCTCAGCCTCAACCTCTTATCTTTTCCTGTTCTCACCATTTAAATTTGGTAGCTTGATCTTCCTGAGTTCACCTTGCAAGATGTCTTCCTCAGGCCTTATTCTTTTCCCTCGGAAATGAGACACACTTGTGATACTCCCTGGCCATGAACTTGCATGAGTTATTATAGTGTATTTCCTTGGAGAATAATGGTGCCTACTCATGGTTCTTGACTACCTAGCATTTCCATGATCATCCCTTTTTCTATGGGATCTTGATGCTGACACTTGTCTAGCACTAGCTTCTTGCTTGGTGCTAGAGTCCTTGTTGAATTTCTTATGCAACATGTTTAGGATTTGAAGTATCTCTTCTCGATCCTTCATAATCCTTTTTTTATCAGATCTATAACTCTTCACTCCTCTATGCATGCTTCTCATAGTGACAAGCTCCTGCCTATCTCTTCTTCCATTTGACTCTGTTTCAACATTTTGTTTCAACATTCCCCATGCTGACATGCATACCTATAAACTCTTACTCATGGCTGTAATATCCTTGAGAATATTCCATAACTCCATTCCTCATATGAGAACCAAATTTTCTTTCATGTACCTCTAATTCTATAAGAAATGTGCATGCAATAATTATTGTTAGAAATATGCATAACATAAAACATTCCATCCATTAGAATACATGTTATTTATTCATCAATTCATGAATTACACATTGCATCAATTCAAATTTTGATTCCCTTAATGAATTCCTTTCTAAAAATAATTTCCAATGACTATACTCATGCCTCAATCTGAGTTTTGAGTGAAAAGTTACAACATTTACATGCTGCAATTTCCACTCTTTTATTGTTACAAAAATATATTTATTAATTTCTGAGAATTTTTGTTGCCTAAATAAAAATTATGGGTTGAAAAATGTATTATAATCCTTAAGACCTTTCCAACAACTATTTGTTTTCTCGAATATGAGCTCCGAGCTGAAAGTTATGGTCTGGAGAATTTTAGATTGTTTTAACCAATTTATCCATGCATGCTACATGTGACTTATTTATCTTCCTGCACATTTTCAGGTACCCATAACAAAAATATGACTCCACCTCTGTATTCTATGGTTTATAATATTTCCATCGACTACTTTTGTTCCCCAAACAAACTTCTGATCACGGAGTTATGCCTTCTGGAAGTAAGTTTGGTGCCAAAATTTTACCCTTATTGTTTTGGCTGTAACATTCTCATATGAGCTCCGTTTTGTGAATAGTTTAGCTCATTGGATAGTTGTCTTTGAGTTATTTTACTTGAGATGCATAGACATAATTTACCTTGTATATCTCTACTCTTATGGGTTCTGATTGGATAAAAACATTGTTTAGGGCCTCAAAACTTCCCCGCAAGTTAATGACCTTCAAAGCCCACAAAAATCCGCATAAAACCATATGTTTTACTATTGTAACAACCCTTTAAACATGAATCGTTGATCTCAAATTGCATGGAATCTGAGCCATTGATCCGCACTACATCGACCATCGACGACCGACATTCTTCCTTGGGCACGCACCACACTTTCCCTGATCTGTGGACGCAATTGTCGACCATCGATCCATTCCATCGATAATCGATTTGTACACAACACCAAATAGGTCGAATCAATCATCATCCATCGACAATATTTGTTGGTCAATGGAACTCCTCATAGATTCTTTCAATGCCCAACCATCATCCCATTGAAAATAGACGATCCCCGATGACTTTCAAAAACACTTTCCCAAATCGACCAACCTGACCATTGACCATCGGCCACCTCTGTTGGCTAACGTGGCAATTGCTGACATGGTCGACCCATGTGGGTGTTGATGTGGCATGAAACATCACCTTGAGGTGTCAACTTGGGTAATGTGGGATGACACGTGCATGATGACGTGGCATGACACGTCATTACCCTCTTTCCTTCATCATTCCTCGACAGATTTTATTGCACAACCCGAACACCTCACTGAAATTCAACAGACTCCCAATCATCAATGCGTCGATTATCGATGAATTCTCTTTCTTTATTTGAACACTTTGCCAAAATCAATTGATGCCCGACCATCGATGATTTGCGTTTCTTCATTTGAAACACTTTTTCGAATCAACCGATGCTTGACCATTGACCCATCTACCATCGTCATTTTTCATCGACGATTGAAAATGATTTGTGAGATTCAACTATCGACCATCAAAGATCAGTGATATCCTTTGTCCGAACCAATCTCTTCACCATTTTGGTAGACCGACTATCGACCGTCGGCGATTTCTCTTGGCGAATTTCCATACTTAGAATTTTTTTACCAAAACCCTAACGAATCTAAGCCTTTGATCTAATCCATTTCAAAATCCCCCGAAATGAATCCTAGCCATCAATTTGATCAACCTCTCAAACGACCGAAACATTATGAATTTTTAAATTTATCACAGTGAATCTTGGTTGTCAATCTCAAGATCAAAAAAGGTCTTGACCATCGATGCGCCAAACTGCTTGTAACTCTATAAGAGACCATTAAAACTTGGTTTTCGATCATTCTAGGTCAAATTTTGATATGAAAATTTACCTCTCTACTCCATTAACATTATTAAACCATCGAGAGTCATTCAAAACTCATATTTTTCCCACAGATTTGGGGATTTATCTCTAAATTCTCTATTTCCCCCCAAATCTGTCACAAACAAAATTTGCAACAATGAATTTCACCAATTCACTGTAGTTAGAGCCCATCCAAGTCCGATGTTTGAACAAGAGGCTCTGATACCATAATGTAATGTCCCCGAACCCAACTGAGGGACATTATAGTGTAGAAAACTCTTAGAAATGAAATTTTTGTTAATTATTTTAATACATTTACAGTTAACTAATTTCATGTATCTTTTAGCTACGAATTAAAAATATTTAGCTATTGTCTATAACCATAAAATATATGCATCTACAACATGATAAAATGATCATGAAATACAACTAGTAAACTTCATTACAACAACAAATATATCATTCTTATTTATAGAGATCAAACACATCAATTTAGCTCATAAATACAAGACAAAAAATAGATAAGCACTTATCTTTTAACAATGGTTGTGAAAACAACTTCTTGGGATGGACGTTCCACCTAACCATAGACTGATTATTCCAAATATCAATAGGCAGTCACACCTGAGCTAAGGATAGTAATCCACAAAAGAGGGTGGTCTCACACCATCCACTAACATCTGAGAAAAAACACACAACCCATTGATATCTTCTGAGAAACTATCCTGATTTTCTACCAACTCTCTTCCTCTTGACCTGCCCAACCCAAGGAATGTACTGCTTCACTGATCTCAGTCCCTTAGATATCCCATTCAATTATCAGGGCCTCTCTGGCATAGGTAGCTAGGGATATCCTAGCTGGGAACTCAAGGGAACTTTCTATTAGGAAAACTACCAACAAACCAATAACAAACACTTTTTGTTATAGTGCAACTCGCCTAAGAGTTCACTCTTTAGGCCTAACAACCTGGATATTCAGTTATCGAACACCAATTTGCTCCAAATATGCTCCAACATTCTCTATAATTCGACCTCCATGGATGCACCAACTCCAAGCTCTCTTTCTTCCTCTCTATTTCCTCCCCATGCACAAAAATGCACTGTGTAAAATTGTTTTCCCCCAACCCGTATGAATTTCCTCCCTTTGGCTCGCTTGCTTGACTCACACACTTCCCCAAGCGAATTGTACTCAACCCCCATGTTCCCAACAAATTTGGGATGTGACCACTCACACCCACCCTCTTACATGTATTCAATGATTGGCTTTGGGAACACTCAACCATAGATTAGAAGGTTCATATAAAAATAAAAATTTTAGGAAATGGGTGGAATTAATATACATAGATAAATTCCCCTTGGACCCCCTCTTGACCATATCCTAGAATATCCCCTCTCTTGTGGATTAATTCAACCCCCATCTCTTGTCCATGTCCCCTTAGTAGCTGACATCACATTTTATTATTAAAACATAGATATACAATTCACATATTACATCACTTTGGCCATAGCCACATATTATATCTACATAAGCATTGATTAAACCGAGGATGTCTTAATTATAACATTGTATCAGGATCAAGAATGAACTAATCTTCATATTGTATATTTAATAAAAGTTAAGAGACACATTTGGAAAAACAACCAATGATCCATAAGTTTTGTTAGCATGTCTTATCACTAAATATTAAGCATCGCCTTGGCCTCGACCTGTTCCTCCATGAGATCCTCACCCGTGTACTTACTAATAAGTTCATTATGTTTATTCTTCTCCATGACCATGCTCTTGATCGCTTTCTCATCCATAAGAGGAACATGGGAAACATACTCTCACTCTCTCTATTATTGGTTTCACTTGTCCTACTCTCCCATTTCTTCCACCACATCCTCATCTTCCTTGAACAAAACCGACTTAATGACAATGAACTCATCACTCTTGATCATCAACCTAGCCTCCCTCTAGATATAATTGATCCTCTGCCACTCCCTCAATGCTCTTTCATGCATCTCCTCCTCTGCGGGCCACTTGAATTTCTCCAAGATATTGTTCTTGTCATCCCTATTTCCATAATAATTGGCATCAATTCGATGGGAAATCACATACCTAGACCTCCTCTTATTCAACTTGGAGGGGCTTATCAAATAGATCTTTAACGTTGGGGAGGAATTTCCTAGATGTACTTGTATAATTAGTTGTTGGAATACTGTAACATCCCATCTTCCAGTAATCAATTGTACAAGTGCGACTAGGAAATTACTCCTCAACATCAAAGAGTTATTTAATAATCCCCCCCCCCCCGATGGAAATAAGAGGAGTTCTAGATATGTGATTTACAAGTGAATTGACGCCAATTATTATGGCGATAGGGATGACGAGAACTATATCTTGAAAAAAGTCGATGCAATGTACCCAAAGGGAATATGCTAGATTTTCTTGTCAAATAAAGCTCTAGTTACATTCTTTATATGTTTTAAACTAATTAAGTACTTTCCACAAACATATTTCACACAACCCATAGATAGGAATTTTTACAGACATGTTGCATACACCAGAAATTAGAAGAGATAATATGGCACTTTATTAATGATGGAATTTTGACCCCCAATACAATGACTAGGGATGCTATAACAACTGTGTCAAAACAACAAATAATAAACTGAAAACCAAAACCTATTGTAGTTCCCTTATCCCTCCTGGTAGATGGCTTCTCCAATCTGTAGAAGGATAACTCCAAATATCCAATCCTCCTCCAAGTGTGATGCAATAATCTTGTAAACCTCTGTTGAATATAATGACGCGTTGCTCCAACAACACCAATTGTAGTAATCCGATCGCTCGTACTTGAAACAAATTTGCAACTCAGATCACAGAGGGCCTCACATGACACAACTGGACTTATATCAAGGCATCGCATGATGAGGTTGGGAAACTAGAGAGGGCCTCGTGTGATATGCTCAACTCGTAGGGATGACTCTAGACACAATTTCCTGAAACACTTCGAACTCCTACAAAATCAGAGTACGACCTCCTCCGTGAAGTTCCTCCAATATCATGTGTAATTTGATCCAAACTAAAACAAAACCAAACTAAATCTCCAATGAATACTCCATAAGAATCTTGTCTAATCTCCAATGGAAATCTTGGGTGGATTCTCCTCTTGTCTAGATAGGGTGGATATTGCACCATCGAAACCAAACCAATAGTGGAAGGGTTTTTGTAAACCCCAATGAAACAATGACTTCAAGAGCACTTCCAAAATGAGAGATCAAATCATAATTCCAAACTGAGGCTCTATCCCTCCTTTTATCCTTTTTCCATGTCTTCTAGAACTTTTCTCTTTTTGACCAAATCAAATGTGACTTCTAGAACTTCCCCCTTTTTGACTAAATCAAACCCTAACCTTATTTTCCCTCCAATTTTCACTTTAAAATTAAAAGTCACTTTAATAATGGTTAAGTAACTTATTAATCTAAATTTACTTTATTTCCTTAATGTCACTTTAAATACATAATATATCCTAACTAAATGACATTAAATAACCCCTTTTGACTCCCTTATTTTTCACTGATAAGAAAAAAAAGTCATTTCCACTGCCGAACAAGGGAATCAAAAAATGGGGACATGAAAAATCCTCCCTTCCCAAATATTGTTTTTCCTCAAGCAATGCCATCATGACATGTTTCTCCATTAACAAATCTAGATTGAGACTAAAAATGATACAAGGATACCAAACCACCCTGTAAGATGTGAAACATCCTCCGCTCAAGGTATGGTTTGGTAAGGTACTGACAAAAGAGGCCTCTTGAAAACTACCAACAAGTAAGAAAACTTGGTGTTGTAACAACTCGATCAACCCATCAAGGAATTTCTCTGCTAAGGAACCAAACTCTTGAAAGAAAAAACTGGCTCTTTCTTCCATGTCAACTACTACAGTGTCTCCTATTGAAATCTTAGGGTCCCAAGCTATCCTTTGAATGAAATCATCATGTTGTCATTGCGCCAATCTAATCACAAAAATATGATCCTCCTACCTAAACTACATTCTCCACACTTTCATCCACAAGTCGTAATGCCTCAAAGGATCGCTCCCTTGATCAAGGATCATACCCATCCAATTTATCTTAGTGAATTCAACTAGACCAACTCTAAAATCAAACACCATGGAGAAGTCTATGTGGTCACCAACTGATAGGGAATCCACTACAGCTAGTCCTATAGTATCAAAGAGAAAATCCCTAATACTCCAACGCCTCCAGTCTACTACAATCATCTGAGCATTGTCTAGACAATCTCCCAACATATCATTCGCAAAGTCCCTCCATGTGAACATAAGAACCCCATATATGGTAAAGTTGTGAGGATCCCAAACTAACCTGTATGACGTGAAGCATCGTCCACTCATAAAATTGGTTTGTAAGGTGCTACTACAAGGATCCACTTGATTTCTCCTGATAGCCCAGGAAATCATAAGTTGTATAGAATCGGTCAACTCCTCAAAAGACCACTCCTCCAAGCAACCACTCCCAAGCCTCCCAAAAGTAAACTATGGAAATTCAAAACCAATGCTCTCCTCTCTAATAATATTTGAACTATCAAAAAATATAATCCTAGGGTCCCAAAATAATTCTAGAAAGGTACCACCATTCTAATGTTGCACCAATTTTATCATCATCATCGGATCAATCCTCCTAGTATGCATCCTCCTCTCCTGGAACCCCAAGCTAATCTCCCTGAAGGGACCAAAACCACCATCCTGAATCCTCCCTTCTGAAGGTGTCTCAATGAAATCTAAGCCTGCAAATCCATGAGTAGCCTCCAATCTATCCTACCACACAGAGTGATTCTTGACCTCCCCTCTACTAACACCCCAAAAATAAAGTAGACCAATCATTGGCATCCTCATCTAAATCAATCTATCACTTAGATGAATTCTCAGATCCCACCATCAAATTAGAATCCCACCACTCCCAATACCTGCTAGTTGATGTTATGTGATATTGGTAACCATCAAAGTCAAAGTGAGTCAAGTGCTTGGTATACCATCATTCAATGGAAACCAAGTACTAGGAATCAACTATGTGCCTGCTAATCTGTTAGACTCCTGCCAAACTATACTAGGAAATCTTCTATCTTGGTCACCATCAATGTAATCAAGTAATCTGTGGAGTCTAAACACCTTCTTGGAAAATATTCCTGTCACTTGTGATATCTCATACTCATACGAGTACCTAGAATGCCCTGCCAAAGGTGAATCATACGTATCCCTCATAATATTATCCCTAAGTTTGGACTCAGAGACTACATGTTTGTGACCTCCATAGTGGATAATTTCATCCACCACTCTGTAAGATGAAATCTCTGTGAAATGATCCATTACAATCTTGATCTCCTCCTGTGATTTGACCAAATATCCCAAAATAAATAACTCTAACATGGCTATAATCCTACCTTCCTCACTCAACTAACTCATGTGAACTCTCCATGTCCTGTTGAATCTAATATTGGAATAAGAGAATAACACTAGATTCCACTGCCACTTCCTGCAAGACTAGAAAGTATTAGGTGCTTTGGTCAACCCCAATGGTATGATGAAGGACTCAAGGTAACATATGAGAGAAATCTTGTGGTTATCTTGCTCTCTATCCCTGATATCTCATTCAAAGATCAATCTCCTAGGAATATTCCTCACCATAAAACTTGTCCATCCACTCATTGATCATGGGTGAACCAAACTTAATGATATGTATGAAGTCCCTGTTTGGAGGTCTCCCTAAGGGAAACATCCCAAAAACCCACTGCACACCACCATACACCATTGTATACTTTTGTAGACCATGATTGCACACCACTGCATCATCATGTACTACCATGTATCCTATATGTGCCACTATATAAAACTAATATTAGCTGAATCTGGATCCTAGAGTGATGTATCCACATTTGTCCTATACTCAATCCCTCAATCAACTAGTGCATATACTTCATTTCTAGCTGGTCCACAAGGAGTATGCTCAACTACCTCATATATAGCTAAGACTTGAGCCAAAAGAAACGACTCATTATCTATGTAATGCAAAACAGGCTCACGGTCAAAACCCTTTGTGTCAAAACTCTCCTCATACATCTACAACTATGAATGTTCCTTGTGTGGAATCATCACAAGAGGTGCCTCCCTCAGATCATGAGTGACACTCCTTCCTTCATGTGTCACTGCTTCCAAATATGATGGAGTCTCTATTGCTATCAATGATGAAGAGCATGCCAAACTAAGCCAGGAACAAATCTCCTCAATCTCCCTTTCCTTGTCCTCATCGAACTTGAGAGAAAGGTCCCTATAGATTAACAAATGAAAATAATTGCATTTCACCTGCTCCAGTGCCTCTTTGATGATACGTAATTGGGAAGTAGTGACTCCATATGAAATTCCCTTATGCCTCTCCTCCATCTGGGTTTTCCACATAAGGTCTTCAATAAATTTATGAGCTCCATTTCCCCTCGTCAACACCTACACAATTTTCTCCTCTGTGACCAATAGTCGGTTCTCCAAATCATGCAATGTTATTTCATGAACATGGTGTGGTCTATCACACAAGGGATCAATCGATTCATTAGATTATGTCATGCAATGTGAACTATCTTCCTCATCCAAGTTTTTTGATCCACTCCCATACCTTAAATCAACCTCTTCATTTTCATCCATACATAGCTCCCACTCTTTGTCACATTCTGTTACAACCATTTATGCATCATCATACATATCAAAAATAGGATGAGGTGTTGAATTCCTATTTGAACCATCTCCGTCATTAATATCATACACAGGAAGAGATTATGAATCCTTAACATCAAATGATTGGAATATTTTCTCATAGTCATCATAAGTAGGGAAAGATGTCGTAGATTCATATTCTCCATCGAGCACACTAGTGTCATTGGCCTCATCGGTCATTCTGATGATGTATTAGAAGTTGTTGTTTTTTCTTCTTCTATGCACACATCCTTTGTATGACTAGATGCATTCTCTTTATCACACACCCAACCCCCTAAGTACCTTTTAGGAGATGGGGTATTGAATTTTCACTTCTTCTAACAATATTAAATCTTCAATATCACAACTCCATCATCTTCTGCTCGTCAATAAATTTTGAACGATGACAATTTTGCTTAGAGTTGAGATCTGGAACGAGGTGTTGACACTTGAATCTGTCAGGACATAAACGACAACCTCATGAGGACATTAGTCCCCCTTCGTTTTTAGAGAGGTGGTTCTCCTCTTTGGCTAAAAGATATATCTTTGAATATCTTGGAGTAGGGAGAGTGTTAGACAAAAACCCCAAATCTTTAATTCTTTGATTTAAATGAAAAATGGTTCTTCAATAACCTCGTATGATCTTTATGTGTAGCAAAACTTTTTTTACAATAATAAAATATTGAAGGAGGGCTTCAACATCATAATTAAATTGTGATCAACATCACACACAATCTTCTTAATCATATATAAATACATCCATATCTTCTTCATAAAAAATAAGAGAGAATAATTTTGTCATCTCAAATAATTTTAAAAGAGTGCAACTATCAATGTCAAAAGAGAATTGGATAGGTCAACCTCAAATATCTCATACTTAAAACTCAAAGTTACAAGATAAAGTCAAGATCAACCCTAAAGCAATTCTTTGTGGATTTTTATTCATGAAAGATGTTCTTCATTAAAAAATATTTGACAGCCATGTATGTGGCTGCAAATAATCCATGATCATATAAGAAACTATCTTATAAGAATATAAGAAAAACACTCAACAACTTAGCCTTGTGCCTAACTCTGAGATTCAAACATAAAACTATGAGAAGTGGTGTAGAATAATAGAAAGAAAGGAGAAGATGGAGATTTATTTATTTTGATTAGAATCTTGATTGTGTATCCATGGCTGTACCTTCTTCTTCCTCTGATATTCTTCCCTTCCCCTATCACAATATTGATTCTTGGACCTTTTGATGAAGCCTCTCTTCTATTTTAAGGAAGAGATTTTCTAACTACTTGAGTAGTTAGGGTTTCTCCCTTTCTTGAAATTCTCATACAATTTTTTTCTTGGCATATTCCCTTTAATTAATTACTCATTAATGAACTCACATAATTAAAATAAGCATATTGAAAATGGGTCCCTCTCCCTTTTTAATAAAAGGTTTAATTAAACTTTTATTTTTAAATTTAATTAATTAATTTTCTATTAAAAGAGGACGACTATAATTTACTTTTTTGGAAGTGAAAACCAAATTTGTATCCATGTTAACCACTTATTATGTTCTATTCATTGTCTCATCTTACCAATGATATAAAAATTTCCTAAATCCGTCGCTCGGATCTCAAGATATGAGCTCGTGAAATTGAGTTGTCACGCAGGCCTATTAAAAATGCATCTGACTGATATTTCATTTCTAAGAACAATATATCAACTTTCAACATTTGAAACCTGTACCAACATATTCTATGCTGAAATAACTTTCCAACAGTATAAAGTTTGTGTGATTATGACACCCGAAGCTCAAGTTATAGCCTCTGCAAAATCAACACTCAACCAATGTCGATCAAAATTGATGGGAAAATCTCAGCGCTTGGATTGATTTTCATGCTTCCCTTCATAAAATTCAAATTTTTGGTTTAAAATTATATCCCACATGCATTGGGATACTATATTCTTCAGGATATATAATACTAAGTGTTTCATACACTTATCAAGAAACATAAGAAGAAGATTATGGAGCATAAGGGGTTCGACCTCAGAAAATTGTTGAATAAAATAATGGTTTTTGAATCCTGTCATCGTTCACCTCATACCATGATGATTCATCCAATAAGATTTTGCCACATGTTAGAAATCGATTGGTTGTCACATCATTCAATCAGATCATGTCATATGTCCCTCTTTGTATGTTGCCACGTGTAATGCTCTTATTGGATGCCATGTGTCATTCCTCCATAACTCACCAAATAGTAATGTTCCATGTGGAAAATTATTATTGGTTCACATTTTAAAGGTGAAAACTTCAAAAATAGGTTAATTATGGGAAGGTAGATGAGATGTTAGATGAGGGGAAGTGGAGATATGTAGGTGGCAAAAATTAAGCAGGTGAGTTTGTAGTCTGCGGGAGCGGGTTGGGGAGTGAGGTGAATAAGGGAGCGAGGGTGGTCAGTGTTCGCGAACTCGAAGAGGATTTTGAGTAGTTAGGGGGAAAGGGAATACATGTAGATGATGGAAGTGAGGGAGGAGAAATGTAGGTAGTGGGAGAGGGGATGAGGAAGGTGAGGGGGAAGGGTAAAGGAGTGTGGTGGGTGTCCACGCCTGCCATAGATTGAAATATGGATATGTATGGGAGGATAAGGGATAAGGGAGTGGAAAGGGTGGAGAAATAAGGAGAAGGGTAGGAGTGGAGAAAGGGGTGGGAGTAATTTGTAGGTGGAAGAGGGCTAAGGGTGATATGTATAAAACGAGTTGGTGGATGAGGGAGTGTAAGGAGGCGAGGGGATGTATGAGTCCACCAACCGTGAACCCAATGGGGAGATGAGGGAGGAGTCCCAAAAATAGTAAGTGTTGAGACTAGTTGAGTGTATGGGAGAGGTAGTAGGAGTAGAGTGGAAAAGTGAAATTTTTTAAGTATTGAGATAGATGGAGATGAAAGTGATGAGAATACTTAGACAAAATTTGAAAAAGGAGAGGAGAACATGATGCTTAGAAAGATTCTTCAAAATTGGACCTTTGAACAAGATCTTGAGTAACTTAGGCATATAGAAACATATTTTTGATCCGAAAAATACGTGGCGAAGTTGAGACTGAGAGCTTTAGAATGAACTTATAAAAGTTCAAAAATTTTCTTTTGATATCAGTTTTTTTATGTATCCAAGAGTGGGAAAACATAGGTGACCAAATTTGGTCAACAACTGGCTCCAATTGCAGGACAGTGACCCCATGTGGGTTACTGAGAACACCAAAATCTCAAGATCAATTACCTTCTCTATTGGGATATGGAGTCATCTTCAAAATACAATCTTGCAATTCTTCTTCTTTCCTGGAGTTATCTTCAAATTTTAACATCCACTTAGCAATTGCTTTATTGTGAAAAAAATTGACTGGAAAAATAAACTATGTACATTCATGATCTACCTACTGATGCAGGATCATCACTCACTCAATCAAGCGAGCCAGCGCGATAAGGCAAAGAGATAGCTGGATAGCGCCAGCATTAAAATTTTGGGAATATTAAAATATGGCTGCGTTAAGCATTAATACTTGATGTGATGAAGCGCACTTTGTATATGTAACGGACCTTGAGCGGATAAGCTCTCGTCCTTAAGTAGCTGAGGCATTTACTTAAATTTAATGCAAGTAGATAGAAAAATTAACTGTAGATTAGACAGTTTAGCTTTCGAGAGGGAAAACGGAGTATAGACACCCTCCCTTGTATTATTGTAGGAGGATCAATTTTATTCAGCATTGAGAGCAGGAAGCAGAGAGAACAGAGCAGAGAGTCGTGAAGAAACCTCCATGTACAATTATTGAATTAATAGGAAGAGATTTGATTCAATTCCATGGACGTGTTTGATCTCTGTGTGTTGTTGATACTGTGTCTTTTCATGTTTGCTTCTTTCTATGCTTATCTTTTATATGCTGCTTATGTGATTGCATATCAGGTTTGAAACCTGAGAGAATGAGTTTCAATTGTTTCTCTACTTAGGCCCGGAGATTCCTACATCGAGTGCAGTTGAATACCTCCGCATAGAGTGCGTCGAGGAGGCTAAGTAGTTGAACTTTTGTTCTCTTTTGTTCAGAGTTGGGTTTGAGTATTCGAGCCGTGCAGGTGAGTGCAGGACGAATCCGAGTCTCAGTAGCAAGTCTGAGAGGAGGAAAGGTTGAAGCCGTTGTGAGCGTGGACGCACCGGACTTAGAAGATTTCAACACTTTCAGAAGTGATTGAAGAATCGAACACCAGGAGCGTGTTCAAGGAATCCTTGAAGGAGTCGGGGAACAAAGCTCAGGAGGGATAGCTCCTTTCGTTCGTTGAAGAAATAAGCCCAGCAGAGGTCACACAGGACGAAGGTGGTGGAGCATAGATCTCTTCATAGAGGAAGAGAATCGACGACTTGGATTTTTCGTGAAGACTCGCGAAGTCCCGTGGATCGTTGGATCTGGGAGAAGGAGTGAGGCGGTTAACCCTTAGGTGCAGGGAGAATCAGTTGCCGTTGCATATCGGCAAATCAGAGTTGGCGAGTGCAAAGGTTTCATGCACGTCGAAGCCGCGACGCGCGATTTCCCGATTTGATCGGAGCCGTCGGTTTCGGAGGGACAGGTGGCACGAATCCGGGGCATCGGGGTTTCGGCATTCGGGGTTTCCAGTAGCAGGAAACTTGGAGTCGCGGACCCACGATTCGCAAAGTCCTGACGTGACGTGGTAACGTGGGGCCCGGGAGACTTAGTGGAGGACAGGTGGCCTCACTCTGGGGATCGACATTTCAGAGCTCGGGGGTTTTGAAGCGCGAGTACTCGACCTCGCGAATAGCAATACCCCGATGTTGACCGTTGACCATTCAGAGTCAGAGTTCGGCGGTTGAGTGACGGGGAGCACTGTCACGAATCTCGCGACATCGCGAGACCCGATCTCCCGATTTCCGAGGGGAGGATCGCATGGAACTATAACTGTGGGTAGGAGACTCCCGAGGGAGTTGGAAGAGCTTGGACTCTTTGGGCCGAGGTTTGTGAAGGTCCTGGTGGGTGACCTGGCCGTCGAGGGTGCGGGTTGCGTCAGAGTGGTATCAGAGCTGAGTTGGAATTCTCTTTGTTCAGGTAGCAGAGAGGAGAGACATAATGCCGCCTAGGAGAGAGAGCCAGTCTCCTGATCGTGAGGAAAAGGATGCCCGAAGAAGGGGTAGGCCAGTAGGCAACCCAGAAATGGAACGTCAGATCCGAGATCTCAGGGTGAGACTCGAAGATATGGAGACCACCCAAAGGCGTGGAGTCAACGCAGGAGAGTTCAGCGATCCCGAGATTGAAGAGGAAGCTGGACACGACGCCGAAGAAGTTTCAACAGAGGATGCTGCAACCGAGAGGTTGATGAAATCCATTTCGAGGATGAGCTCAAAAACGAGGATGGACATTCCCGTCTATGAGGGAAGTCTAAATGCTGAGGAGTTGCTGGATTGGATCCGAGCACTCGACACCTACTTCGATTATGAGGATATCAAAGAAGACAAGAAGATAAGGCATGTCGTCACGAAGCTAAAAGGACATGCAGCCTTATGGTGGGACGAGCTGCAGGCAGACAGACGTTCCAAAGGAAAACAGAAGATAAAAAGCTGGGATCAGATGATCGCCAAGATGAAGGCGAAGTTCATTCCGAGGGACTACCAGATCACACTGTTCAGGCGCATGCAGAACCTGAGACAGAAGTTGATGACGGTGAAAGAGTACACCGAAGAATTCTACAGGCTCAATATTCGAGCTGGTCATCGGGAGAGTGATGACAAAAAGGTGGCAAGATACCTGAATGGCCTCAGGTATGAGATTCAGGATGAGCTGAGCATGCTGACCATCCAGATAGTTGAGGATGCGTATTAGATGGCTCTGAAGGCAGAAGAAAAGCTGAGTCGCAAGCAAGGTCAGCGAGGGCGAGGCAGGAGCCAGCCTAGAGGCAAGGCGGTTGCCCAGAAAGAATTTCAGAAGCCCAAGGAGGATTGGAAGAGGCCTCAGGGTAGAGCTGAGAGAGGTGGAACCTCACAGTAGAGACAGAAAAATGCTGAGCCGAGGAGGCAGCAAGATGATCAGCAGGGTGGATATGCTGACGCAAACACTTTTCCTCGTGCCCGAGGTAGAGGAAGAGGTCGAGGAGGATTTATCACATGTTTCACGTGTGGTAAAGACGGTCATAAAGCCGTTGAATGTCCAGAAAGGAAAATGGATGGAGGAAGAGCTCACATCGCTGAGGCGCAGCAGAGGCGTGATGTTAAGAGAGAGGATGAAGGCACTGGAAGTGGGAAGCCACTGACAGTACATAAAGTTCTCTTGAAACCTGAGGAGGAGGTGGAGGACACAGCTCAGAGATGCCGACTGTTCCGGACAACTTGCAAGACCCAGGGCTGGAAATGCAAAGTCATCGTGGAAAGTGGGAGCACCGATAATCTCATTTCGACTGAGATGGTGGAGAAATTGGAGCTGAAGACGCGCAAACACCCGAGTCCGTACAGGGTGACATGGATGCAGAAAGGACACCAGGTACGTGTTACAAAACAATGCTTGGTAAATTTTAAAATGGGTGATTACAGAGATGAAATCCTG